>OY735272.1:7019950-7610734 GCA_963457715.1 Argyresthia albistria
ATTCGTGTTCGTGATATGATACAATGATATAGTTTAGCGCCGCGCCCCGCTCCGCTCGCGACCGCTCTGCCGTGTATATAGTTATATAGATTTCGTGTGTACATGATGCGAGTGTAAATAGTTATATTCGATTATAAGTTAAATGATTATTTAGTGGATATTATTGTGTAGGGCGTCGAGTTGCGACGGCAAGCGGCGGCGGCGGCCGGCGGCCACGTTAGGCCTAACTGTCGGTTCACTTGAAACATGGGCTCCTGCGAAAGTGTCCTTTTCTCGTGGTTCAGACCCTCTGCCTCTAGTAATACAGCTCGGATTCTCTTAATGTCATAATCCACTAACGGACAATTAAAATATAAATTCCACTAATTTCCATAGACATAAAAAATTGCCGCAACAAAATTATTGTATACTGCATTCCAGCCGCAAGCTATTATGATAATATGTCGTTGCACGTGAAAAGCTTCTACTCAATATCGATACGCTATCAACAATCGTATGTTTATCTATTTGGCGCTCGAACAAAATTGTTTATTTGTTTAGGCACGCCGTTGAAATCTTTTGTATGGGAAGTGCGCGTCGCGTTTTTGACATTCACTGTCCGAGTCTTGGGCTGCTTTGTTCGGTACCAAATCTATTTTTATGGTTTTCTATAGCCTTTCTAACTACGCATGTCAGTTTCGTCAAGATGCAGAGCAAAAAGTGGCCGGAAAAATGAATATCTCCATGAACCAGTTCCAAGCATAGCTTCGGTTATAAATAGTTATAATAATACCTATGTTCGGTTCTTTCGGAATGCGCTTCCTTCAAATAGGACTAATTATTCAACAAAAAACTAAAGATAACATCACTGTCCTTTTAGTTGAAGTGATGACGTCAAAACACAAATAAATGAACCTCAAAATGTTCAGTAGTCCAAAAATTTTAACTTTTTATTATAAGTAAAAAAATATGATTAAAGTACGATAACTAACATCGATCGTAAAATATAATAAACGTGAAAAATAAACTCATTCCGCATTTCTTCGACAATAAAGTCCACTATTTTGAATCTCAGTATGTTACCCAGGAAACTCGTTTGCCATTATATTACATTTACCCACAGACTATTTTACCTTTCTGATGACATTGTTTCACATCAGTGCCCTGTTCTAAAAATCTTGAAAAAAATAATTGATCTCACCTTAAAGGTTGAGAGATGTAACATCAAAACATCTTCTGCCAAATCATATAAGAATATGTCCCTGTTATGGATTAAAGCCCATGCCCATAGTAGAGAATAGTAGAGATTCATCTTAAAACTAAGTTTTGGAGTTTTAATGGGCCCTTTTCAATCATTTTGAACGAAACTGAACAGACAAAGTCAGGTCGGTAACCCATGAGTGTTTCAACTTGACACTGGAATCCACAGACTTCCGGAATTGTAAGTTTAATTAATTAATTAGCCGCTTTTTTGCCGACACATTCTTACAGGCTTATGTGTGATCATTCATAGGTAAGTCTAAGGCTACACGAGCCGTTTTCTCGACCTTGTTTTTTATCGTAAAATACTTGTTTTAAAAATATTTAGTGGATTTTTGTCTAGACATATCACACACACAGAAGGGAAAATGTGCTAAATATTGAATGCCGATGCATATAACGTTCAGCGAGCTGCATTACAACAGAGGTGTTTATTATGATGTCATATCGAGGAGCTAAATAAAACAGTGCAATGTGTTTGTGTATAAAAATTGTATAAAAATATTACTTAGATAGGTAAAAAAGAATTCTCGTTCTGTCATCGACCATCGCGTTATGTAGATAAGTTGTGTAAATATAGCTCCTAAGACACAGTGTATAAGGACAATGAATAATGGTGTTTGGTGTAAGATAGGTTCCTATCATGGCTTCTGCACATTCCATAGAAATATTATATTTATAATCAAGGATCAATTTAGCATTTGAAATACTTCTTGTGGGCGTTTAGACATATTGAGTAATATTTATCGTACAAATACCTGAAGACAGAGTGGTAAGTAGTTATAAGTATGTTTACCTTGAATGCACTTTGTCGTCACAACGTGTATATATATATAACCTTTTTTCCAAGATCACTATAATATACGTACAATCTAAACTATGCCTACAGGGTTTCTTTATACATATTTGTACTCTAATTTTATAACTATAATTTTACAAAAATATTTTAGGTCTACTTTCCAACGCCCACTAAGAATGCAAATGTACACATGATTATTATAACACCATGAAACCACTTTCAAAGGGTTGCTAAATTAACTCTTGCTATATAAATAAATATTCATATCCTATACTCGAATCTAGATAGGATCCATTATATCGTCTGTTAGTTTCAGAGTTAATAAAATTAAGTATTTACAAAAATATTTAAAGTGTTTCCTTTAATTACATACAGCTAGCTAAATACAAAATTAATTATCATTATTTTTGAGATGTTCTATCATACCACAATGACCTTACGTAGTATTAAAAACAAATCAGTGTGATTCCCAACTAACACGAGTTTATCTAAAAGTAGTCTCAAAGCCGGCGGGGCGCCTCAAAGAAGCAACTTTACCCTTTCCTTGCACAATTACTATTATTACGTGTGCCCGAAAGTTATGGTTATAAAATAATTATACTTACAAAAGCAGAAACCTAAAACAAGTGTTATCGGCAACCCATTGGTACAGCACAGTTTACTACCAGCCATTTTCACTTTTGTCGGCCTGCGTTGCGCAACTGAGTAATTTCGGTCATTTTCTACAACGTCCGGCCTCGGGCCTTTGCGGTAACGTCCACCGAAACCCTTTACGTAAACGTTAAAAACTCTACTAAAATGAGTCTTATTTGTACGATTTTAAGATTGACTCGGTTTTGTAAAATTGTTCTATCGACTTGTGGTCTGTTATACGTGTTGTCTGTTGCGCCCATCAATAAAGCAATAAAAACAACAAAAGGGTTGACTCTCGGACTAGTGTTAATTTGTTTAAAAAGCGAAATTGCAAGCGCAAGTAAAAAGGTCGTGAATGAAGACTCGAGATTACAAAGTTGCCGTCAATGAGCTGCCAATGAATTTCCTATTTGCAAATTCTGCGTGCAATTTGGTAAAAAAAAACAATTGAGTATTGCATCTACGTTTTTTGGTAAATTACAGTACATTTCTACTTCTTATTCTGTAAAGAAGGTTCCTAGAAGTATGTGCTGCAAGACTTTCGGTCTGGCACAATATTCATTGCAGGACCGACATAAATCTTTTACTCTGGCGTGGCGATAGTTTTGTACTGGCCATTGATTACCTGTTTGCAGGGAGCACTATCCAGTGGAGAGCGCATAGATACATTTTCCTTTGAAACACAACTCACCAATTTATGGGCTGCGGGGGACGAGGTAAGAGAGCTGTGATTGGTCAGCCGCTGCAAAACTGTCTGGCGACCCGTCATCGTACATAGGTTGGCGTATGCGAACGTTTGTTGAATGTGCAGGCGCAGTTAATTGGATATATAGTCTCTGCCTGTTTGTTACGAGATCAGCAATTCGAGTATAGGTACTTCAAGTGCTATTGATGATTGTAGATGACTTATGTGTCAGCAGACTCAAATTAACACACAAATTAACGGCAAATTTATTTCTTAAAACATTATGAAAAGCTTCCTACCATTTTTTAGGGATTTCCAAAATAATGGTACACAGTGTAAAATCTTAAAAGTTATCTAGTATTCAAATGTAATGGGTCGAAACAAACCTTTACTTTATTTTGCAGCCTACAGATCCAATGCTTGAAAACACGTTGTAGGCCTTGTAGTCTTTCTACGTAACAAAATTGCTATCACAAGAATTAAACCATCATCTTTCATTCACACCGCAGCTCAGTCCTCTCCGCCCCCCAGTTCATTTGGTCCCACCGTGCCCGGCCACGTCTTCGCGGGTGGTTTACAGCCACCATAAACGGTGCCACTTCACCGCCGGGGCCCGTGCTGGTTCTCATATTGTCGACACTTCGTGACGCCGGATGTCCAATGTCTCACGATTCCAAATTATCGGATTTGTATTTTGTGTTTATTACTCGTAGAAAAGCCAATGCCACTCGGTGGGGGCATTAAGGCTACATTTATTTTACTTTACTGTACCTTACATGCTATTCTTTGCGCAGGGTATCCTAGGGTGGGGCTTGACGCAATGTATGTGCCTGTATGTCTAAGTTATGTGTTTTTTTATTACTGAAATATATGTTTTTAAAGAATTACTATAAGGACTCCTTCATAAAACTAGCCCTACGACTTATTTGTTTATAAACTTATCTTTTTAGATACCGATATTTTTAAAAGTCATTTGTACTTAAATTAACTTTTTCTTTTGTACTCGTATGTCTCGCCACTTCTATTTGGCCTAGACCTAATAGGTTTTGGACCATTTTCTGCATAAAAATAACTCCAAATTTGTTTCTCAAGCGAATGGACACACGCACACAGAGCGTGGGCGGTGCATTTTATTTATTCATTTATTTATTTAATATCGCCCTCATTCAGCTTGTTAAGTCACGCTACTGGGCTTCACCAGTTTTTTTTTCTCCTACACACTGGCCGATGATGACTCGTTCATACTGACAAAAAACTAAACGCATGTTTCATAGTAAATCACTTGAGAATTCCTGCCACTTTTTAGTTGACAGGCTCTTGTGTTATTTTGTTAGTCGAGTGTGATATTGTGGCATTGTTCTCGAATGCGTATAAAATAGTAGATTGTTTACCAAGGGAGTAAAGAACTATTTTTAGGGCGAGAGTGTTTTTTGAATCCTGAGCGACCGAGGGATTCTAGAGTTGAGTCCCGAGTGTAACGAGGGACTCAAAAGTAGAATCCTGAGGGAGCGAGGGATTCAAAGTACATCACTCGAGCCAAAAATAGTTTTTACTCCTGAGGTGGACACTCTACTTTTCATCACCCTCTATGAGAAAAGTAGTAAGTAATCAATAAAATAACATACACGTACCTATACAGGGTGTAACAGAAAGGGGTGTACAAGCGGAAAGAGGGACATCATACTGAACAACTTTCACTATGGGACCGACTTGATCAGAGCAACTTTATTTTTATTAACTCAGTACATTTCGGGCCTAGCGCTGATCAGTAGTTGTCGTAATTGTCGTAATTTCTTTATTGTACTCACATGACAGTAAAAATAGCTTAACATAGAAAAAAAATGTACAAAGGCGAGCTTATCTCTAATAAGAGATTTCTTCCAGCAAACCATGTTGGGTAGGAGACGGAGATGATAGGTAAGGGGAGTGAAAAATAATGTTGCTCTGATCAAGTCGGTCCCATAGTGAAAGTTGTTCAAAATGATGTCCCTAACAACCTTCTTTCGGCTTGTACACCCCTTTCTGTTACATCCTATATTTATTTACACAATTGTCGTGATATGTTGTGTGTAATGGTTTGTTGGAAGAAATCTCTTGTTATCTATTATAAGTTTTCTGTATGTCATTCTTGTGTTAGTACAATAAAGAAATTACGAATTACGAATATGTCCTCCACATAGTTAAAGCTTGTTTAGTATTGGCTAAATCTTGAAAATTGGTTCAAAAAGCATTTTCAGATAAACACTTTGTTCCTCTTGAATTTTTCTACAGGATTACAGTTTTTACATACCTATATTTCTCGTGATTTTATTGGTAACAGATCTTGTATTTGTCATTCGCGTTTGTTGTTGTCATCTGGAGTTAGACACTCACTTTCACTCATATTCTTTACTCATATCCGCAAACAAAATTGAAATAATTACAGCATTCAGATTTGGCGCGCTTTGTTTACAAATTTTTCACAACTTTTTAATTATTTGGTCCGTGTTTCGATATCAATTCTGTAAGGTTGTTTCTCTGTTGTCACCAATCGGTGTCAATCGATTCGGTCGATCGGATTATCTAATCTGTGTCGAGTACGCATTTTAGTACAAACTTTTTTTTTATTGGCTGCGTTTTGAATCGATCTCTGTTTTAATTGGGTCTGTCTGTCAGCCTGAGTGGTAGTGAAACTGATTAGTGACAGCATTTTTTTTCCTTTGTACTGGCAACAAAATTAAAAAGCTACTTTTAGTCCCTAGGGACTAAATGACCTACTTTAGTCCCTGTTTGCCGGGACTAAAGTAGATCTTTTTGAATAGATGTGATGAAAACAATATTCAGTGTGTGGGGGAATTTAACCACCTATTAGTTGATATATTTTAACAATCTTATTGTTTAAACATGTACAAATAGGTATGGTGTACGAGCTTTCACCTCTCCCTCTCGCCCATGTATGCGTCTCTCTTGAACCCATGCGCAGCTATCCCCTCCATGAGGCACTCAAGTGCCAAAAACCTTGGTGCGATATTATCCTACGGTTGTACAGGAACATAATCTTGAGCTAATCCCCAATTGGTAGCCCTTACATTTAAACGAGGAATATTTGTATGTAACGATATATGTTTTGAGTTCTAGAAAAATTCGCTGTAGTTTTCGATGACATGTGCAATGTAGGAGTTTTTGGGGGTAAAAATCGATCGAGCTGGGTCTCATAACTGAACTATCACGTTAAATCCGAGTTTTGATGCTTTTCTCCTAAGCATTTCTCATACCCGTGCAATAGGATTGACAATTTCACTTTAGTACAATGAAATAGGGCATAAATTCCAATGACAATAAAAAAGTAAGTAAACTCATTCCGACCTCAGATCACGTGAAAGGTTTCGTTCAAATAAGGTCGAGTCGAATCTAAGTTCATCATCTGTTATTCAACCTTCTTGCTGGCTATTAGGCAAACAGGCACTTTGCAAATTCGTTTGCACCTGTTCCAAAATAGAGCAGTATATTAATCGATGTTAATGCAGTCTGATGATATGAATATAATGTTTTATTGTGTTTGTACCACCAACCGCCGAGCCAAGCTCGGTTGCCAGATATTTTTAAGATGAAATGAATACGATCAGAACATCTTTAGTTTTTAACACTAGCATGTCACACATTAAGCTTTTTGGTTGACACAATGGCAGTTTCTCAAGTCACAAGAAAAATTTAAATAAAATCAACGTTTGCAACCGAAAGAACCATCCATCCATCCTCAGCCCACTCAAGCACTTCAAATGGCCTTTAAACCAGGTTACTCGTGGTCTGTTATGGCAAATGTCAGTAAGACTTTGTCAATCGAATGTTATGTAATACGTACTATGAGAATGAAGACATAAACAAATAATGATATAGAACTATAGAACGAACATCGAGGCCAGTCAAGACGTGAAACTCAGCAGCTTTGATGTGCACTTTATCAAATATCTCGGAAATACTTAATAGTATAGATAGATAGTCTGTTTCAATTCAATAAGTACCGATCGATCTCTGTGACAAAATAGATGATGTGTTCAATAGGGCTTATCGGAACTTCTCAAAATAGGCCCTCAACCTTGTCTATATCTACTTATAAAAAAAGGTTAAATGCAGTTCAATTTATCAAACTTTCTAAAAACAACGTTCAATTTTGTTACTCACATACATATATTTATCACACATTAAACTTACACGTGGTGACTTAAGTTACCTTGAATAATTTATTACTTGAACCAAAAGCTCATTGGTTTTATTAAAATTATCCAATATCTGGAATAGGGTCGTCGGCCTTATTGTGCTGAGGAATACTGTAGTCGACTTATTGTGCTGAGGAATACTGTAGTCGACTTATTGTGCTGAGGAATACTGTAGTCGACTTATTGTGCTGAGGAATACTGTAGTCGACTAAGGTAAGTTGTGAGATATAGATGACTAGCATATGCGCGCTCATTACAGTTCTAAACAATTAAATATCATTGAGGATCATAAACAGTATTATGTTTATTTGTCTAAGATAGCCTAGGCTAGACTCAACCTAGGCCAAGAGCCTAGGTCAACTTCAATAACATTGGCATATCCATGCAAGTTGCATCTAGACGTCAAGTACGCAACATGCCTGTGGCAGGTATTTCATTATACAATAACTAAGATTACGATGAGGACAAATGACACAAGATGTACTCACTAGAAGTGATTTCTCCATTAGAAGTAATTTCATATAAATTTTAAAAGGGAAATCATTTTTTGTCTCTACCAAATTACCAACTGACCGAGGAGTTCCCGGAAAACGGTTTTTCCTTATTTTTACGATCACGTCTAACTAGAAATAGATATGTATTACTAGAGTATTGAATAAGCGGCTAACACCCAGTTTCCTGGGCGCTGATTAAAGTTAACAGGTTGGTTAAATCAGTTTCGGCCAATCAAGTTCCGTCATTTTGAATAATAGCGGTTCGTCATTGGCTGAAGCTGATTTAACCAACCTGTTAACTTTAATCAGCGCCCAGGAAACCGGGCATAAAAGTGGGCACAATTGCGTTGTATTCAAGTTAATCAAATAAATCTAGGTAGAAGTCTGAAGTTGAAGCGTTATGTACAAAATGGCTGACAATCTCGGGATTGTATATTGTCGATTTGGCTTGTCGGTAATGAATGACACATTTACCGATTGGAAATAAATAAATTTGCAGTACCAGTTGTATTTTATAAAGTCAATTTTGTGCAAATAAGCTGCCAAGCGCGAGTTGAACTCGCGTTAGGAGGGTTTCGTACAACAATAATAGGACTGACACCAACAAAATACCCTAAATTCAGTTTTTTATGCAAACTTTGCACCCCAGATTTAGAGTGTAGGGGGTTAAAGTTGTGGATTTCAGAGTTTTTACTGAATATGGATGCAAACATGTGCTTGCATACCAAATTTAAGATTTTTAGGACTTCGGTAAGTACCCTAGGAGGTTTTGATGACATGAGAATCAGTCATATTATTGAGCAAAACTTATATTCCCCATGTTATTTATAATCATTATGCCTGAAATTAATTTATTCTACAAATAATTGTATACCTAATTGACATGTGATATTTTATTATCAATAAATTATGATTATGATTATTCCATATTTTTACACTGCACCTCTGTCTTTGGGTCACAGATATTGATATGTGCAGTGTAGCCACCGATTTTCAACTTCATCGGTCTAATATGTTCTGTCTGAGTAAATTGCCTGCGACAGACGGACGGACAGACGCACGAGTGATCCTTTAAGCTATAAGGGTTTTATCCTTCTCAGATACGAAACCCTAAACACTAGCACATGTTGCCACACGCCAGATGACGTCACGGAGTGTTATTTCATAGAACTCAGGAACAAAAGTATCTACCGTTTTGCCAGTTCCTAAAAAATATCTATTTTGACTAGCAGGACACGAGCCTATTGTGTCTGCCACTCCGTATGCGAAAACGCGTGACGCTATGTTTATCTGTTCGATGCCTAACGTAACTACCACTGAATAATAAGGCATTATAATACAATATTCAGATAGCACAGCTCTCACTTATATCTACAGATGACTATGATTCCAAATATTATTTATCATTATTTTTATTACGAGCCTACTATGTCCCACTGCTGGGCAAAGGCCTCTCTCCCCCTCTTCCACTCCATCTGATCCTGAGCGGTCTCCCTCCAGTCCTTATCCCATAGACCTGAGTCATGACTCCATCTTTTCCTGGGTCGGCCACGTTTTCTCTTTGCGTTACTTTGGGAGCCAGTCTGTGGCTCTCCTAGAACAGCAATCCGGCAGCATTCGAGCAACGTGGCCGGCCCAGTCCCACTTTAATTGCGCAGCCTTCTGAGCTACGTCTTTTATTTTTGTCCGGGACCGCAGCTCTGTATTCCGGATCCGGTCTAAAAGCCGAACACCGACAATGCTACGCTCCATATTTCTCTGACAAACCCCGAGCTTGTACCTTTGCGCGACAGTTCCGTAGGTAAGGATGGGGAGAATGCACACGTCCATAAGTTTGCGTTTCAGGGACAACGGGAGTTGCCCCTTCATGAGCTCCTTCATAGACCAAAAGCTCTTCCAGACATTGTCGACGCGTCTATCGACTTCCTTGTCTTGTCGCGCCTGGAAAGAGACAGTTTGGCCTAGATAGATATTGCTGTTCTGCATCATGTCTACGGGGGCAGGGCGTAATATGTCGTACATGGCAGTCAGTCTCCACACAAAATGGAATCCGCCGCCGTTGACTGACAAGAACACATTTGGCCATATGGAGAAGAATAAGAAATAAGAAAATTTATTTGCAAATTATGGTTTGTATATAATCTATATGAAATTAAGTTTGATATAAGCTTAAATATAATATGCAAATAGGTATGGCTATTCGATTTCCATACGCGACTCGGCCCCCAGATCGAGACCGTCCCGGCCCTATCAGCTTGGCCGGGCCGCGGCACAAAATTGAAAACTATTTGTTCAACAAACACCATCCATCATTGACAGGCGGCTCTTAGCCGTATTGCACGGCGAAGGGGCAGAAAGGGACGTTATTTGGGTGATGACCATTTTTCGTCATACTTCGAAGGCACGTCAACACAATATACTCTAAAAACTATGAAATCTCCATCTCTGAGAAAAGGCGTGAGTGATGCTAAGTGGTTGTGTTTTTCAATACGCCATAAACTGTCTATTCTACGATTTTTATTGGAATCTGTCAAGGTTGAAATTCAATATTTGTAGCATTCGTAATTCGTAATTTCTTTATTGTGCTTAGTACTCCACAAAACAGACACATATGTAACAAAAACAATGTGCAAAGGCGAGCTTATCACTAAACAAGATATTTCTTCCAGCAAACCTATGGAAAGGGAAAGCTTTCCTATTCCTACTCATATTACTCCTCAATCAGTTGAAATCGTTGCCCTAAAACATTTAATCCAAAAGTGGTTCCCCCTTTAGCAAGACCGATGTGTCCACGTCTCAAAGTTGTGATTTATGGCCGAGTGGTCATTTCTCAGCAGCACTCTCATGATGAAGTGATGAGATGAGATTTCAGAATGAAGTTACGTATCTAGTTTGAGGGAAAGAAATACTGTTTTACGTGACTACTATGCGACTACAAAAGCAAGTTGTTTTGTTAACTTGTAAATCGTAAAACTTGTTACAGTAAAAACATTTTGCTATCTGAACTTTGCAAAGTAATGACTGTATTAGGGATCGCAAATCGCAAGATTGGCATTGTTTGTTTCAAAATGAATAATTGCTACAAAAGTATCAAAAATGAAGATTTATAATTATAAAGTATCCAAAAATGTAAAGCTAAAACACAACGTATAAGTGTTGATGCTGTTACAAAAGTTTGATCCTGTATCGTAGGTACCCGCACGCATAGCTTCAAGTGCAATGAACTTTCAGTTACACTATGACGTCACGTCGTCGGCGGCCATTTTGTCCCAGTCACGTGATCACATCTCGGGAGGTCTCATCAAAGTTAGTGATGTTTCTGCTCTTCGTGTTTTTCTGTACGGAGAGGGAGACCACATAACGAGTAATCTGAAAAAGTAAAGTATGTAGGTAGTGTGTTTGTGATCTGAATCATTCGTTTACAGCTAATCAATCAATCAATCAATCAATCAATCAATGTATTTTTATTGCAGGCATAAAAGTAATAACACTCTGCTGATATTTTCGAATGTACCGATACAGTGATTAGGGCTTATATCCTAAGATCCGAAGAGCGCTTGGCCTTCACCCATCTGTTACTGCGATGAAACTTGGTTTTTATCAAATTTTGTATGCAGGAAAATAGATACCGAGTGGTAGCGAGGATTGCATTGCTAAGCAATCTGTATGATTTTATGGTCCATAAAAAAAATACTTATTTTTTGCAATCTATTTCTCTCTTCGTAAAAATCGAAGTAGGTACCTGTTACTTATTACAATTAGGTTAGGTACACAACTGTTCGATATTACTGATTAGCATTGTGAAGAGTCATCAAAACAAACCGAAATATTACAAATGCCATCGTAACCTGAAAAAATGAATCGGTTAGGTAATAACTATCATTATCTTGGCGATAAGCTTGTGGATAAAGCAACTTGGACGATTCACGTTAAAAATATGTTTCGCGCCATTTCCTGGAAAAGGCGGCAAAGTTAACGCCTTAGTAGTATACTATCTTTGCATATATCTATGTCATGGTTCCACGCGAGCATATATTCAATTATCATACGTATGCCTTCTGCTATAAGGGCTTCGGACTTGTTATGGGAAAATGAGGTGAGATCATGATAACATCTGGTCCGTTGTAAGTAAGATTGTGTTGATAATTGTATGTTAACCGTTTTGCAACAGTTGTGTGTAGGTAGGCCCCAATAGTTGTCTTGACAAACGTCCATCTACTATTTTATTACAATGTGCTCAATTTACTTACGTTACTTTATTTGACTACCTATCGATTTCTTTAGCTGAAAATATACACGTACCTGTTTTAGAGAATATTTAAAAATTGTATTGCACTACTTTAGTGCTATTTTTGCATGTCACTACGTGGTGTTACCACCTACTATGTAGGTACTTAACCATATCTACGCAAAATAAACATATTTGTATTTGTATTTGAAAGATAAATGTATGATCAATTAATGTACTCGTATTCCTTAGGCAATAACAGATGATATGAATTACTATTACTGAAACATTCCGAGCGATCACATGAGTCAGTTGGAAACTCCAAACTCGGATTTGGAATAAAGAACGATCTCTATATTTTTTCACGGAGCTATTGATAAAGAGCGCATCATTTCCAGCCAGCACTGAAAAACTACGTTCGGTTTTGCCGTCGACGTATTTTATTTGCTGTGCGCTATCAGTCGCGCGGGGTCACTATCGATTGTTCGCTAGCCGGTGCCTTATCGAATAGTCGATATTTTTGTTTGCCCACCGACATCAATGAGAGAGACTCGAGTGTATCTTGCGTATTTGAGCAATAGCTTGTTTGATAATGCTTACAGTGCTTGTTCTGTGATTAGTCTCCACTCTCGTAGATTGTGCTTTTTGTTTTTTCTATTAGAGCTCGATTACGGGCAGTACTTCATGTTTGCATACCACGGCCATGTTTACTTATAAATAAGATTCGCATATTGTTTTCGTATTGATACATTATTATTTACTTAGTTTATTTATTCACTGTGATTATTATATAATGTCATATTAAGAGTCTCAAGGTGACAGCTTCTTGTCTTTGTCCTTCCACGATTTTCTCACTTTATTGAGTTATAATTGCGTGCATAATTTTATCAAAATCTTTTTAGATAATAAAGTAACAATAAGATTATAATTAATCGCTAAAATTAATCAGTTGCTTCTCAATAATGAATGCCTTAATCCCACATAGGTAACCCAAAACAGTAAGTTGAAACGAGTAACCCATTTGCTAATCCCACACAAAGCCATCCAATCAAACCGCAATACAGGAGAAATCCCAACCAAACCAAGTCCCCTTTCCCACAATCTGAACGCACTTAGGCGCATTTCGACTCTCATGTAATAAAATACTAACCTACGGCTATGTGTACACAGAGGTATCTCGATAGCCGCTTCTCGACGCTTCTGTTTATTTGGGATAAAAGCCAGTTTGGTCTGGCACAGGTTGGGAATAAATTGGTAGTAATATGAAAGTCGTTCGCATTAGCTAAAGAAGCCATTATTAAAAAGTATCGTGTTTCGTAACCGAACGCAGCGGGCGCGGGTCGACCAATCACATTCTCCCGCCAACTCGTCAGCCAATCAGACAGCGTTCTGTTTTATTTTTTTCTGCTCTGGATTGAGTTAATGGATTGTTCTTCATTTTGATTTATGTGTTGTTTCGTTGGTCTGTTGTTGTTTTTAGCCATTCGTTGTGGTATATTTACCAACAGAAACGGCAGAGAGGCTCGATTTAGTTTTTACTAGCGACCGACTCATCTACCTAATTAGTGGTAACTGAAGTAGAGAAATACGTAAATGTGTTAGTTTCGAAAGAGCACCATAGTTAAACGGCTATAAACCATATGGGGTTGCAAAGGCACTGTTACTTGTTCTTTTTAGTTTATTCAATAAGTACGAGCTCAGTGTCTAAAATCTTTGTACTGTCATTCCTCAGAGAAAGTAATCACTGTGTCATTCTTATTACCCCAGTCGGCAGAGACTTTTACCTCGAAAAAATTGTTTAATTCCTTGTATTTACCAGGCCACATCAGAATCTTTTTCGACGGTATACTACATCGCTATTGCATGTTCCAGAACATCTTCCGGGTCCAAAGGGTTTTGGGCCATACCCGTTCATTGAATTGATTGTTTTAGGAGCAATGGACCAATTTTAGTATTTCTTTTTGTTATCGACGCGAAATTTTTTCATCTTTCGATTCACTCATTACACTATTTCTTACAATTATTGACTTTTTTTTAATTATACGTGAAAAACTGGAAGAAGTCCCAAAAAAAAAGCAGTTTTTCGCGCCTCCTCAAGTTAGCACAAGCTTTGTTTGTTTGGAAAATTGGGTGTAGCACTACTGAACATGAACAGCCCACAAACAACATACTTAAGTTTCGCTGAATTCGGAATTATCATGTTTTTGTATGTACTAAAAACTCTGCCGACTGGGGTATATGCTAAGCAGGCGTAACAGTTTATTTGTATAAATCTGAAAGTTAAATAAACAAGTACTTACCTACTTATGCTTTACGGTAAGCTGAAACAAACCCTGATATAAAACCCAGCAATTAGCCTCTCCCTCCTCCGCAGCGGAAGCCCGGCAATTTGTTGGCCTACAAATTCCCCGGATAATCTGCACTGCAAGCATTTCAGCTAAAGTGCCGAAATGAAAATGCACCGCAACATAGCCCGGACCAAATTACGTCCGACAAGCTGAAATAGCCCGAAATAGCGGACCGGAACAAAATGCTTTGACTCTGCGGTATGTATACTCGTGCTCGGAATGTTTGTGAATGTCAGTATCCAGGCGAGTTAATTAGTTTCAGAATGTCCCTTTTCAAGTTTTTATTAGGTCGCGGTGATTTTTTTGTTTATTTTGAATTTAGATCAATGGCTTTCTATGTCTATTATGCCCGGAGCTGATGGAATGTCTGAAAAACTATTTTCATTATCTATCTATGAAGCTGAGTAATGATGAATTTTATATCTTTAACTTTATAACTATGAGATTCGAATAGATGCTTATTTCCGAGTTTTTCGATCCCCGATTTCCTCCCAACATCGGTCCACCAGCCGACACATCCAACGGGTTTCTGAATCAGGGCCCTACCCAGTTTGGGGACAGCACTGCGCCTGCGCGCTACACAGAGTCAATACTAGACCGTCACGTCCCGGCTTCAAGAAGCACCTTAAACACATCTGCGGCTTGCAATGCTGTATGTTTGAATTGGTTCAGTGTTAGGTAATTCAGTTACGGGTATTTGTTGTAGGTTTATAGTCTGTTCGGTGAATTGCTACAATCTTTTGGATGGTGTTTTTATCTGCTGACGATGATATAGACTCTACATTTAATTACAGGCACATTCATTGCTTCAGGGGTATGATTCTCGCGGAGATATACGGATATCGGCACCTATATCGAGCGAAAATGGCCTTTGAACAATCTTTTGGCATGCAGTGACTGGTGGAACTAACGTTTGATGACAGGTTTAGTTTAGTTGCGTAGGACTAGCGCCACCCTGTTAGTCCATGATCCAGCTAGCCAAACTTAACAAAATGGTATAATTTGGGGGTACTAAATTAACTAGGGGTACTGGTAAGAAGGAAACTTAGTACCCCCAAATTATACCGAAATCTTGGCTGGCCCATGGAGTATGTTGTTGTTGTCCATGTTTTCTATTTTTGTATATGTATGTTCTATGTGTTGTATATTGTGACGCTTGAATAAACGTATATTCTATTCTATTCTATGTAAAGTAAACGTCACTCAATTGCCTAAATATCATTGGAAGACTGTAGTACTGAATATAGAAGGAAAGGATTTACCTCTGACAAAAATCTCACAAATCTCTCAATCTCACCACTGTCTCTGCCATTTCCTATCTCGATTTTTCAGTTAATTCCGTGTCGAAATATTTCTCAAATCTGTTAATAAGGTCCAATATTGGTTCAGTTGGAAATTTGCAGTTGTCTCCGCTGGATTGTACAGTTTAATCGCAAGTCCACAGAGTCAATAGCAGTCAGATAGCGGGTATAGTGAGCTATACATCAAGATACATCTTTATGAAACAAAAACCGTAGATATAGCCATAGATAGATAAGTTGTTTGTAGAAGTGTCCCTTACATTTCTAGCATCATTAAATCCAGCGTCGTCGTTGATTACAGCTCAATTTTAAATTATGCCGAGTGTCAAAAGTAAACTCATAAAAACATTAAAGATTATTATCATCCAAAAGATCTCAAATAATTAGAATAAAAATAAGTAAGTGATATCATAGATATTATACGGTGATATTAAAAGTGATTATTTTTCATAAATCCAAAATTTCCTTTGAAGAGGACTTAAATAGGACGCTGTCCATGTAAATCCTGCCTTCAAGGAAGGACCGACGACGACGAGACGTCGCAAAGCTAATATACACTGTCGGCTCATTATTGTATAAGTCCTTCTTACTTTAACGGACATTCAATATAGACGCCTTTTTATAAGACTTGGTTATAAATTGAGACGGACATTTTGTATCAGTATTTGCTTTATACAGATATATTTTACAGGGTGATGGAATGAAGGAAGGTTATGTTTACGTACACGGACACTTTTAGTACATTGTATCAGTTTTGGTATTCCCAATAATTAGGGGTAGGCAGAGGTGCAGGAATAAATAATATCACATAACATAACATTTACATAAACATTTACATTTACATAAACATTTACATACAGGCACATACATTGCTTCTGGCCCCACACTAGGATACCCTGTGTCGTGGGAACCAGAAACAGCGACATCACAAACATGCAAACATCCAAGACCTGGGGGCTTTTTTTTTTTGTCCCCAGCCGGGATTCGAGCCCGGGACCTCTCGCATGGTAGGCAGATGCACAACCGCTACGCCACAGAGGTCGTCTGATGACATACAGGTAGATACATAGCTTTGGGCCCCAAACACTAGGATACCCTGTGTCTTGGCATAGATATTTTATTACTATACAGCCGTGGAAACCCGAGCGACATCACATAAACTCTAGATTTGGGATAATTTTTTTCCTCCCCAGCCGGGATGAGAACCCGGGACCTCTTGCTTAGGAAGCCTCGACTGCAACACTACAGAGGTCGACAGATTGTGATTATTCGCCCAGAAAAACAAGAAAAACAATCAGGGTGTCGGAACAATTACTAACTCATTACTTGACCGAACTCTGAGCCTGATTAATTTATATTCGTATTTCGGTGGAAATAGATAATTTTATGCAATCGCACGCCAGTAAAATTCCTCGATAATAAGATCAAACAGTCGTTACAGGAAATCGGGAGGTTACAGACGGGACGGCACGAGACGGGACGGTTTTTTATGAGTTCAATTGGATGGAAACATTGGAGGCTAATCACAGCGCGACTTGGAGGTGTGTATGCAATATAGAAGATATGAATAAAATTTCTATTGCACACAGAATAGCAAGTTAAAAAGCTGAGCTAGCTCTGGTAAGTGGTTTCTTAACAATATTATAAACTTTGCGCTATAGCTTAGCTTTCTATAATGTAATAGAGGCCATCCTACACTGAGACCTATAGAATGGTTAGGATGACATTGCGGGACATAAGGAATACGATCTTGTACCATAACAGCGTATCTGTGCTGTAAGTGTTTTTTCTCTTTTCATAGTGGAAATTACCCCATCTTTTAAATCTAGTCCATGCAGAAAAAATCTTACGGTGATTCTTTCTAATAAACATTCTTGGCGCCGTAACGCATACCACCACCTTGACTAACAATTAAGGTAAAATTTATAAAAAAGCTCACTTTATTAAGAGCGAGTTCTGTTGTTCTTGAGATCGGTAATTCGTTCGAAATTTCGGTAAAATGTGTCGATGGTCCTAACTTAATTGACGCCATTCTTCATGTTGACTCCCACTTGAATCTAATTAGGAATTGGATTATCATTATCACTGGCACCTTTTTAATTTACTTCACTTTTTGGAAATTTTGTACGTTTTTGTTCTGTTTTTGTTAGTACTTAAGATATAGTAAAAAATGTGGTTATTAAATATAAATTTTACACATTTAGAACACCCCGAGTCACATCTTTTCCCATACGGGGTGGCAGCCCATCGCCGCAGCTATGGAGATTGAAGATTTCCTCACGACGTTTTCCATCACCTTTAGAACAATCTAATAAACGGTCTAACATATGGTTCACTGGTTAACTTTCATCTCACTCAACTGAACCGAATTTTAATTAAACTTGGCTAAGAACCTCTATACTATACATTATTATTATTATTATTATTAATAATCATTTATTGCATGCATAAAAGCCCATAGAATAAATTACACAGTTACACATTGGAATCTAAATTCATATTACACCTTAAAATGTAATGTAAGTATAATAAGAGCCCCTAATTGGCCTAGGTATAAGTTATTCATTGTGCTGTACATTTTTTATATTGTGCTGTGGGCTCAGTTCCCAAATAAACAAATAATCCTCATAACGTGCTACTTACCTTAGTACTGTTATAGTAAGCTCGCATACATATCGGAGGTCGATGACCGATACTGTCAATGATAGATACCGGTGACACTGAAAACTGAAGATAGCTCCGAAAGGTGATTGCACTATAGATGATAGTAGAAGGTGATTGAAAGATACACAAAGTACACAATACGAAGCTTGAATATCCCTAAGTGCATGTTGACTGTGGAATCAGGAACTTAAGATTTCAGTCAGGCGATAAGCTAGCAATTATTTACTACTAATTTCTAAGTTAGTAGCAAATAATTGCTATATATAATATGGAGAAAAACGGCCTGTTGGGCATATTCCAAGGGAGGCCCTGAAGTAAAAACCTGTGGGTCGCACGCAGATCAAAACTAAGACCTTTGGACCGAGAAAAGAAGACTCATGTCAGCCCAGGACACATAGAGTCAAAGGAACAAAAGTAAAGTAGATTAGTAAGTAATTAAAGTAAGTAGCTAAGTAATTAGTAAGTAATAAAGTAAGTAAGTAAGTAAGTAATTAAGTAAGTAAGTAAGTAAGTAAGTAAGTAAGTAAGTAAGTAAGTAAGTAAGTAAGTAAGTAAGTAAGTAAGTAAGTAAGTAAGTAAGTAAGTAAGTAAGTAAGTAAGTAAGTAAGTAAGTAAGTAAGTAAGTAAGTAAGTAAGTAAGTAAGTAAGTAAGTAAGTAAGTAAGTCAGTAATTAAGTAAGTAAGTAAGTAAGTAAGTAAGTAAGTAAGTAAGTAAGTAAGTAATTAAGTAAGTAAGTAAGTAAGTAAGTAAGTAGGTAAGTAAGTAAGTAAGTAATTAAGTAAGTAAGTAGGTAAGTAAGTAAGTAAGTAAGTTACAGCCTATTCAGCGCGTGAATTTACTTTTGACAGTTTAAAACCCATATACTTTTGTTTTGACACCTGCAATGAAAAATATATATCCATATTATATATGCAATAAAGGTAAATAAAATAAAGGATGAACATGAACAGGATATCATAAATGCTTTGTCTACATAAGTTTTTTACTGATTAATTAGTGTTAACCCTCTCGCCGACACATCTTATGTATCTTTGTTCTCCATTGTTCGTATGTTCGATCGGTGTGCTTCTGAGAGTGAACCTGTTAAGGTCAAATTGTGCATTCACGAGCGTCTTGCACAGAAGCTCACATTTACCCTCCTTTATTGTATGCAGCACAATACGAACAGTGCAACCAGTATGTTGACTGCACTGCAGTTGACGTAGCTTGAGTGTGTGCGTGAACTATCAGCACTGTTTGTACCTCAGAACAATAACTGTTTGTACACACTGATAATAACTTTACAGGATTTTCAAATACGAGGAAGCTATTTCATACAAATATTTGTAATTAATTAATGAACATAAAACTTTTCTCATATTTAAGTTATTATAAATAAGTAGACATCGCTTACCTTTATTAGTTTAAAGTGTATCCCGTTGGTTTACCGTAAAAGCTTTTATTTTTATGTGGAACATTCCTGGGTAGATATATGTCGTAACCATATCGTCAAATTTGGCCATATGGCCGGTTTTAATGAAAATGTGTATTTTCAAAAGCACTGTTATTCAGCACGTCGTGATGTTTTTTGTGTTATACATGTCAAACTAACACTAAGTCTATTCGGGGGCTTCGCTGCGCTCGCCCCCTTTATTCTTCACCTAAGCTACTGAAAGATTTCATCGTTTTATGATATTTCACGTTTGACCATATCGTGATATGGCCAATTCCACGATGTGGCTACGACAGATACACACATCCATTGATGAGTTTATAAGTATTAGTTTATTTTAGTATTAGTTTATTTATGTTAGGTTTATTTATGTAATATTCATGTACTTCTAAGTAGTATATTCAGTAGATTAGTAATATTATGATTTATTTATGTTTTATTTTTCTCTTACTTGAGCACATAGGGCTACCTGTTCTGTATTTTATTTTTCTCTGTCCATCCTGGGTTTGATGGTTGAGATCTCTCTTTAGAGATAAACTTGCCTTTTTAAATTACTTCTCTGTATTTTCTATTTTTTGTCTTTTATGTGCAATAAATATATACAAGTATGCGCAGTAGTCATTATATACTTGAAATACCAACTATACTTTAGTAAGGAGGTGTTATCAGCTCGTTAGATAAGGGCCGCGACATCCCGGAACCCGTGTGCAAACACCCTTATCTCGGGAGACGGGGCGATGCGCTCGCGACGACGACATTGCGGTTAAGGATCACGTGGTATTACCTGGATCTCTGGCTGTTTTTAGGGTACCGTACCCGAAGGGTGCCAAACGGGACCCTATTACTAAGGCTCCGCTGTCCAGACCGACCGTCCGTCCGTCAGCGAAATTTTCACAGAATGTGTATATCTGTTGCCGCAACAACAAAACATACTGAAATACGAGAGATATTACAAGTTAAAGGGGGTCCCCATACAAGAGACTTGTTTTGATACACCCACGCATTTCAATATGATGGTATATTTCGCATCGTTGATGTAGCTCAGCGGGTATGAAGTAGGTCGTGAGTTAAAATCCTCGTGGGGGCATAATCTTTTTAATTTATTGTTTTGTTTTTGTTTTATTGTTTTGAGTGCTTAGGTTGTGTTGTACCATAGACAAATAAGTACCCTTCGTGTGCGATTCCGACCCGCACTTGACCGATTTTTATACTATACCTCAACCGCCGTATTATTAACCTTCGCGTTGATCCGGGGGAGCCTTATGTAGTGGTCATAAGGCTCCCAGTCGGCCAAGGTTGAGTTTACAGCGGTCCAGGTGTAGTGAGGACCAGAGACTATAATATATCCAATTGACTGCGCCTGCGGGAGAATGCGGCTCAGCAAACGTTTGTTGTATTCAAGAAACGTTCGCATACGCAACCTATGTAAGTACTATGACAGGCCGCCAGACAGTTTCGCAGCGGCTGACCAATCACAGCTCTCTTACCTCGTCGCCTGCGCCGCGCACCGCCCGTAAATTGGTGAGTTGTGTTTCAAAGGAAAATGTATCTATGCGCTCTCCACTGGATAAGTTCTCCCTGGCGTGGACGTTAATTATCGTAGGAAAGTGAGGGACTGTGCTTGCGCTATATTATTGCTTTGTCCCTTATGTACCAGCCAACCTTGTACAAGGCTAACGCGGCATTCTAGCTATTAATATATTGCAGTTCAACTTACTTATTCGCCGTAGCACCTAAATCTAAGCCACAACAGACTATTTTTAGAGTGTATTTTATTATTATAAAAGTAAAGTTGAAACAGTTAGACTCTATCCTGACCAAAAGAGTTTGTTGGCAGGCTCAAGATACGTTTATTCAGGGTCGTGAGTCGAATATTGGTGATATCGTTGAAACACTGGGTAGCGACTCGCCGGGAATTTGTAGATAGTCTTCAGCTCCTTGGTAGACTCGTGACAAATCCAGCTGGTCCACTTCTCCAGACGACAACAACAGATATGATTAGCGCCAGGAGGATTTTACGACTCGGCGTGGAACCCTGGAAAGAGAGTAGTGTGAATAATAGGAAAACAAGAGCGCTACAGCGCCCAGCTATCAGGCGACGGCTCCTCACACGGAGACTTCCGACGAGGGCCCTAGGGTAATTAGGATCTAAGAGTGCCGCAGTCCAATAAACACTATAGAAAATGGAAATACACAGAATATAAAATACACGAAAATAAGAAAAACTAACTACGAACAAATGCTTACCCAAAGGTTGGGGATTATAGATAATTTTTATAACAACAACTGCTCTGTACAGCAACTCAAAATTCAGCTCCAATACAATACAAAAGGGACTAGCCCATCGCCGCAACTATAGGTGTGACTTGAAAAATTGTGCAGAAGATAGGTACGTCCTCACTTTTCAGAGCTCAAACCAGGACTGCGTCAAAAAAACAATCAGCTGCCAGACGAGATACGAATTACGAAATTTCTAAAGTTTACTTTTTATCTGGCTAATACGCCAGTAGCCAATATGGTCAAAGAGGTAGTATGTTACAAAGTGTTTTCAACTATACAAAGAGACTCTTTTCACTTCCAACTGACAAGCTAACCCTAAGTTGTATGTAAGGGTGTGTGGATCCCTCCAAATATCATACACCTTACTTTACTTCCCAATAAGTGTGAATTATCCGGGTGCACCAAATTCCATTGGCGGACGATTTTTTCGCCAGATAAAGCTACTGTTTATCTGATTACGAAATTGACCCTACAGCGGGAATAATCCAAACATTTCCAATTAGAATTCGAAATTGATTGATGACCTTCCACGCAGACTGATTGATGACGTCGCGAATACAAATAATGCGCAAAAAACTTATAAGTTCAGAAACAGGTCTAGCAACACTCAAGAACTTGGGTATCGCAAATATAAGGCATGCCCACATAACGTGGGGTATAAGTATAAATATAGATGTGCCGAGCCGGCAACGTAGCATTTTTTACGGCAATATTGTAATTTTTTTGTATGGGGCAATATTGCCGCAATGTTGCCGGCTCGGCTCATCTATAAGTATAACTGTGATTCAGCCAACCCGTTTTGGAAAGGGCGTGACATTCTGTTATAACGACGACATCCCTTTCTGTTTAGTTTGTTTTGCTCAAATCTGGTATCTCTCATGATTGTGGTTGTCGTCACGTAATGCTGAGGAGGTCTCGTGTGATGTTCCGCATCATACGATCCGCCATCGTGCTCAGTTAAGCCGATGGTAGCGTCAGCAAATTATTTTTTTGTACGAATTAATGTGACGTTTGAAGAAACAGGTAGTTGCAATGAAACATACTTTAAAAATGGAGAAGAAGACGTAAACTAATATTGAACTAAATGTTTTTTTTTAAACTGAATAATAATTAAGTATCGACACAAAATGGTAGTTGAAGGAAAAGCTGCACAAAACTTCTAGCCCATAGATTTTTAGTATAGCTATTTGATTTTTCGTTAAGTGATCTAACGGCTATTCCAGAAAGACAGCAGAGATCCACATTAATGGCATCTAGGCCGCTATATAGATTAACATGTATTGAGTTAGTCATTTCTCAAGACAGGGGTTAATAGACAGTTAAATACATGTTTGTAGGTAAGTTTATCCCAAGAAAACATATTCGTTGTTGTTCATCTTCTGCCGACCCTCCCTGCATGAGATCCCAATACTTATTTTGGAGATGGCTATAGTGGGCCGCAGTCCCGCTCGGCCGAGTCAGCTGAACAAACACGCTTCAAGGAAAACGGCGATACACGAAAAATGGCGGAAATCTCAGTACTTTTTTTTACGGTGAAAGCACACCTATCCGTCAGCATGTATTTTATGACGTCATCAGGATTTCTCAGGTTCTCCATTTCGGGGCTGAGATCTTAGAGGTACGTTACACTTTCTTCATTAAAAAAACTATTAAAAGGTCTTTCAAGAGACGGATAAACAATCAGTTTTTTGACACTTCATGTACGTGTAAAATATCGAATGCCTCTGATAAACAGACAGATAAACGCTATCTGAGGATGGAAAGATCGGCACTAAGTGTGATATCTCCAGCCTCGTAATGATGTCATGTAAGTTTACTTTATTTCCTTTCAAAATATCCAACTTCCATGAATGACCGCCATAACTCATAATCATAAGCGACAAAACGATGCCAACTTTAATGACATGAATTGTGTACTTCTTAAAACATCCCATTATTTTATCACTATATCCAACTCAAGCGATATACACAGATTGACTTTCACGACAGCTAGCTTTTCATCTAGAACTTTCCAGGGGTATGTTATTTTAATTCCCTCTAAGTGCAGCCTCATTTCCTAGAGTGGCTGCAGTCGCTGGGCGGGCGGGAGATCAAAGACGCCGCCCACACTGACCAGGGCGGGCGGGCGCTATTCTCGGTGGCTTGGCCGTTAAGCGATTAAAGTAAGTAATGTAATGTATTTATAGTAGATACCTGAGGAGAATCTTATAGGATTACAATAATAATTCAGTGGTATGTTGGATATACAGTATGTTCTATTGGTATCGATTTATTTCATGTGACTACTTGACAAAAGTCAGACCAATTTGGAGCTGTCTGTCTGGTTCGTTATTTAACTAGTGGCTCTGTGAGCTGTAGACCTCGCGAGTATGTCGGTGGGAAAGCTGAACTGCTAACCCATAAAAAAAATAACCCAAATAATTTTCTTTCAATAACACATACAAACTTATGAATGTACCTGGTTACGTACATGCAGTATGAAAGTAGCCGCACCAATAACTTTGTAAACTACATTTCGCGATCTTTAATACAACCTATTGACTTTTTACTAAAATTATATAATCTGTTGGTCTTTACGAATCCAACGACACCTCATTTGTTAATATCCATCGAGCCGTTTGAGTTGTAGCGATTTTTTTACATTTTAAAACCCCATATCTCCGCCATTTTGAAAAAAATCAAAAAACTGGCTCGAGTAAAAAATTCTATTTATTTTTCCAACCTGCTCACAAAATTTCACGAGAATCGGTTCATAAATGCGACCTGTAGAGGAGAACAACCGGACATACAAAAGCATTTTTGCCCAAACCTGAAACGGAGACGCTTCGCTCGCTTCGCTCGCTCATCTGTTTCACTCTCATGGTCTTTGCGAATCCAACGACACCTCATTTGTTAATATCCATCGAGCCGTTTGGGTTGTAGGGAATTTTTTTCTCCGCCATTTTGAAAAAAATCAAAAAACTGGCTCGAGTAAAAAATTCTATTTATTTTTCCAACCTGCTCACAAAATTTCACGAGAATCGGTTCATAAATGCGACCTGTAGAGGAGAACAACCGGACATACGAAAGCATTTTTGCCCAAACCTGAAACGGAGACGCTTCGCTCGCTTCGCTCGCTCGGTCAATTAGTTTTAACTTTAACTGGATCTTGATGCTTTTGGCGTTGCAGACGGAAATGTTTGTTCTAATCTTAATGTAGTAATGTTTGTCTGTACTGCTGTTTTGTGTATTAATAAATAAATAAAAAATAAATCGCCGACACATCTTATATAACAATAGTTCGCCATTGTTCGGGCGTTCTAGCGGTGTGCTTCTGCGAGTGAAGGGGTACCTTTACAATCATGGATTATCAATTTATCATAAATTTTTAATACTTTTACGAGAATTTATGAAGTTCGACTAGCTCTGCGGCATTTCGTTTCAAGGCTCTGCCTCCCCAAGCGAGAGGACTTAGGTTCGAATCCCGACTGTTAGTTCTAAGTTCGATGTTTATATGCCTGTGACGTATCATGTTTCTGGTCTCTACGACACAGGGCATCGCAGTTTAAGACTGAAAGCAAGTATATGCTCATTCATGTTTTTTTTTATTATTATTTTTTTATTTTTTTATTTATTTATTTATTTTTATATTTATTTATTTATTTATTTATTTATTCATTTATTTATTTATTTATTTATTTATTTATTTATTTATTTATTTATTTATTTATTTATTTATTTATTTATTTATTTATTTATTTATTTATTCATTATCTTTGGTATACAAAACAGCATTGAAGATAATACACTTAAATTAATATACCATTACAACGGGTGAACGGCTGTCTTCAGCGCCAAAATATGTATAAACAGCATGACTTATGTAGTTTAGTTTAGTATCCAGTCCAAGAATTGGCGTCGTGCATTCTGCAGTCCCCAGAACAGCCTGCGCAGCGCCTGGGGAGACAAGACACAGGGAATATTAGATATCGCGCCGCCAAAGCTGGTCGCCTCATAATCTGAGGCCGCCATGTTGACTCGCCGTTCAGGAATTAGCCGGCGTTTGATAGGAACATTACTTTGAGGTTATGATTGTCCTTTTTACTTACACAAAGATTTATATATGTGGCCGTTGCAGGCCGCAGAACGCCGCCACACATCACGCCAGCGTGTGGCGGCCACAGGCGTCAACCGTGTGCGGCGAGGCCATATAAAACGTATGAAAACTACAGGAAATATGGCAGAAAAGGCATTTTGTGGCTGTGGTCGGTAGAGTTTTTATTATTATAAAGACTAACGACCCGCCCTGGCTTCGCACGGGTGCAATGCACGGTGCACTATATTATTATTATTATTATTACAAGCCTGTAATTTCCCACTGGTGGGCAAAGCACTATATTATCCATGTATTATAGTTATACATATAAACTTCCTCTTGAATCACTCTATCTATTAAAAAACCGCATCAAAATCCGTTGCGTAGTTTTAAAGAGTGACTTTGTTTTATACTTCTGTATGTATTTGTTTGTTTATTTGTTTATTTGGGAACTGAGCCCACAGCACAATATAAAAAATGTACAGCACAATAAGTAACTTATACCTAGGCCAATTAGGGGCTCTTATTATACTAACATTACATTTTGCAAATACAGTTTAATTACACTATTTAATTATACATACATTTTAGTTTTTTATTTTAATAAAAGTTTTAAGAAATATTATCTAGAAGTTAAGAGGGAGGGGGAGGTGTGAAGTGTGTGTGAGGGTGTGTGTGCGTGAGCAAGGGTGGATGTGTGTGTTGTAGTAATAATAGAGAGAAAATGAATTCTTTTTGACAAAATAATAATAATAATAATGCTTCATTGATTTAGTGGTGGTGCAAAGATCAGTGGTGTAGTGATGATGATGTTCAAAAGCAGTAAAAAACGGTACAATCTGACTGTAGATTATAGTGACGCTTAGTGGGTATGAAAAATTTCCTTAGGCAAGGATATCCTATGGTTCAAAAACAATCCCAAACGAAATTGCAGAGGGACAGTTGGGCCAACGTTTTGTCAGTTTTTGGGATATCATCGAAATAACACATGACTTGTGAAAACACCACACAGCGAGCTTTCCCAGAAAACGTCACAAATGCGAAGCTCACGTACACAAAAAGTGTCGTTTTTGTAAAGCTCACATCGCATTACCACAACGACGTGTTTCACAGAGAGGTGCTAACTATGGTGACATTTCCACGAAATACTTGGAATTAAGGCTCGAAATACGCGGCTTGTCGCTTGTGTATGTACATGTTGTGTCTATGTACAGTCCAGTACATAGGTGGGGTTTAGGGGTCACGTATTGCACGTGGACCCGCGAAGTCTATTGCAAATTGGAAATCATTTTTAGTACCGTCGCCGTCAAAAGTCTTAATGATCTCTACCTTAACATAATTATGGCCTTATCATCTTTTCAGAAGGTGCTATGTAGTCCTAAAATCACTTTTTTGCAACATGAATTGCGTTGATGAATGCATTTTCCGTTTGTTTTTGTTTCTATACAATAGTAAAACGCACCTCTATCAACCTTTCTTTTGCAGTACCTATTCACCTGAGCCTGCACCAAATTTTACTACTTAATTTTGTAAAAATATCAAAAAGTGCATTTAAAAATAAACCCCAAACTTATCCGCTAAAATAACATTCCACGGGTATCAATATTTCCCCGACGACTAGCGCGACTGTACGCCACTGGCAGGCCATTGTCAATATTTGTGCAAGCGAGACAAACGTTCACGGGTCGCTTTTTGAGAATTCCAAATGGTTGCCTCGGGCCTAATTCTGCTGGTAGAATGACCGCTTACTCACAATAACGCCACGACTACACTCAACTTTAGATATCCTTAACTATCAATCACCTTATTATTTTCTACCATTACCTTAAAAAGATACTCCGAAGGTCAGATAAAGTTGAAAGCTGGGCCTTGCAGTCGCGTCATTGTCACTGAGCGGTCATCATGGTAGCAGAATCAGGTCCCTGTTTGTTTGAGGGCTGGCTGTAATCTCGCGACTGGACAATACTGGACGATCTACCTGACAATAGTCGTGGAACGTTGCATATACGAGGAGATTGGCTGTTGAGCAAATATAACTTGGTTTTTGGATTGAATGTTTCTTGTTGGATGTGAGTCTCATTTGTTATAGTTTTCCGTAAGTCGTTCGTAGGTTCACTGGACAAAGATGCTATTACTAAGAGCTGCAGATAGACACAGTTTTTCAGACCAACCAAGAAGCTTGGCAATAAAAGTTCATGGCTATATTTTTCGTAAAGGATAGACGCAATCAGAACGCAATAGACATACGGTGACAAGGTATACTTAATGCAGGGGTAAAAGAAGTCCCAAAGCGAGCTCAATTTTTTTCCAGTAAACCACGTTCTTACCCAACGATACTTGACGGAGATTTACCTCATACTTTTTCTCTCACAAATTCCTCACCAGCTTGTAAACTTCACAGGGTATTTTATCTTTCCTTTTCCCTTAACACTTGGTCTTGCACATGCAATAACGAGGTGCAACAAGGCGCTAATCCACTTGACAACTCTAATGAGGTGACGCTAATCAGCGTTCAAAGGAAGCCTTCGCGAAAGTGGAGCCACTTTGCATCAGCTGTACTTGAGCAGTACTCAGGCTCAAAGGAGTTTGTCAGGCGAGCTAATAAATTTAATGTCGAAGAGATGAAAGTCCTGTGTTTCAGGACGTAAATGGAATACCTAAGGCAACTACATCTCCTGTGCATTAAGTAAAGTACGCTACTGTAAACTGGTGGATTTAACGGTTCGCAGCTGCGGCGATGGGCCAACTCCTTTTCACGCAAAACGGAGTGTTTAATAGTTGGCTAAACGTAGTACAATTGTGCTTCTGCCACCCCGTATGGGAAAAGTTGTAGTGTTGTTACTGATTGTTGAAAATAGTTCATGGTCGTTGCAGTTGGCGGGATATTAAACATAGGTTCTGGAGGTTTCCTGGGCACTTATTAACTTATCAGATTGGTTAAATCAGTTTCGGCTAATCACAGCTCACTGTTTTGAATAATAGAGGCACGTGATTGGCTGAGGCTCATTTAACCAACCTGTCATCTTAATCGGCGCCCTGGAAACTTGGGGTCAGTGTGTGCTGCAAAGAGCTTATCGAGATCGTTTTGAACAGGCCATAAGTTAGGTATCCCATACCAAAGCCCGAGCCTACGTATCACTTTACCGTGTTTCGGCCACAAGTTATTATGCATTTCCCCGCACCCTCCAGTCTGCTGCGTCAGATGATCGGTACACGGCACCGCACGGCACTACACGGCACTACACGGCACATCAAAGCAGATCAAAGGCGAGGCCGCACGGCGTGTCGTGTTTGCTCAGTATAGTATAGTGCTCTTCGTCTTTGTGATGTTCCGAGGCTTCAGGGGCTCAATTCTGTAGGCAAAATGACCGCTTTGTGACAATGATGCGACGATGACGTTTAACTTCAGATATCTAACCGGCTTTTTGAGTATATTTTTTTGACAATTAAAGTCTGAAATTTAGGTAATTGGTAATCAATATCTAATTGCCGAAGAGACTCCAAACGCAAGGTAATGGTCCTACATGATGACGCGATTAATAAATAACTTACCTACCGACTTTAGGGATTCAATCAGCCAGATTAATATTAAAAACAAACTCAAATCATACTTTTTATCAAAATTAGAAAGAGATAATTCTTGAGAAATGTATGCCTATTGAATATTGAATTTTATGTCCATTGAATAATATGTATTTGCGTAATTGATTTATTAATGAATTGAATATTTAAATTATGTTATAAATTAGATACTATGATTAATGAGTAGATCACACCGCACACAAACCCCAGTGGTTTAAGTGGTGTTCTGATGTACCTTACCAAGTTAAAATTATTGTGTAATTAAATAATTAATTAAATAAATAAATAAAAAATCTAAAGTTCAGCTTTTTTGTCGCGACAATGTCACAGAGCCGTCAATGCGCTACCGGAATCAAGGCCCTGTACATATGCTGATGTAGAGATATAAGGTACACCTGTAGGTGCTCTTAGTTTGTACGTTATACGGGTAAATAGTCGTCTAGGTTTTGGGGAATTGTTGGAGGATCATTTAAATAATGCCATTTTAATCGTCTTATAATTAAGAAGTGTACTTATAATTCGCTATTGGATTGGTACTCGAAATTGAAATTGAGATTAAAAGTATCTACTTTTTATGGACTTTGTTAAAAAGGAATGACTATTATACGACGGACGTCATACTTTACACCAAATTAGAGTTTATAAAATACATCTAACTTCAGTTATGTTTCTAGATTTATTGGACTAGCTCATCTAATACTGAATTGGCGGGACATTGGTTTGGTAAAATATGACAATCGGTAGAGCACACAAAGATGAAATTAACGACTCTATCCCCCTTATTAATAAAAACTTTTACTCCGGGAGTAAAGTTAATCTGGGATAGTACCACGGGAAAGAGCTAGACAGCTCTTTAGCTCTGTCCGGTAGATACTCCCGGTTTAACATTAGTCCGGTGTAAAAGTTTTTATTAATAAGGGTGTTTAGGTATAACATAGTACAATAATAACTGTACCACTTCCTACCCTTTTCTTCATTCGTTGCTACGCTGCGTAGCTAGAGAATGCTACGACGTAGCACCACCAGACGGAGTCACTCGAAATGGTTACATTTTGCTTATTGTTAAATAATTACATCTCCTTTCATATCGTAAAAGCTATATAGAAAATATACATATAAGAAAATATGGAGTCATTCTGAGAAAAACTGATGACTGTTTTTCCGACTTCACAAAAGGAGGAGGTTTACAATTCGTCGGGATATTTTTTTTAATGTATATTGCTCAACTGCGCCTAGACGGATGGACCGATTCGGAAAATAATTTTTCTTTGAAAGGGTTTACCTTCCCATAGACACCAGGTCAGGATCTGATGATGGGATCCTGGAGAAATCGAGGAAACTCTTGAAATATTATAGGCAGACCTATAGCGATTATTGTGTTTTTTGTAATATCTCGTTCATTTACTCATGGTAAGCATGATATTGTGATGCGAAACTGATGATGAAGACCACATATGGCCACCAGAACTGCTCAATACTAGGTACAAATACAACGCGTGGCTGACGGGCAGGCAACGCATAGCCTAAACCGGTGGACCTAGAGCCATGAAACTTTGTACAGGGGTTCCTTAGTAGCGTGGGGTAGCACTGATGTGGGATTTGACTAAATTAATTCTCAAAAAGCACTTGACATTGGTTTCTAATCATATAGGGTTTGTGGATGTCGGTTTTTTTAAGTTTTACTTTTTGTTTCAATTATCTTACGCATCGAGAGACAAAACTATTAAGATATAAGTGAGATATATTTGTTTGAGAGATGATAAAGGAAGAATTTCTGGTTCAAAATATATTTAATTACAACAACCTCTTGTACCAGTAGTACTAAGTAGTATTGAAAAACCTAGGAAAAACAAGGTATAAACAAAACACATTTTCTCAATATGCCTTCCTGCACAAATTTCGCTTTTAATCTTTCATTAAAAGCTGCCTAGTAGCCGTAATCGCGAAGTATTTTGCCCGCTATTTGAGAATTTATTAAAAAGCACACAATGCGCCGCCCACTAGACCGGGATCGAGCTTTCGTATTTTATTTTTAATATTAAGCTCCGGGGTGGTTGCTATTACTCCACAGAGTAGCGTAGAAGATAGAAGTCTTAATCCGATTCATCATTTCATGGAGAAATCTGGTATTATTATTATAACGTTTATTAATGAATAAAGCACTTAAATATACAGTTTTAAGTCTGCCAAACTGCTAGGCAATTTGTTGGCAAATTCGGTTTGTTGTTTGTATGCTGACTTGTAGAAACAAAAACGACATTTTTTTTTCTTGAGAATGAAGTAAATTAGTTCATACCGAACAAACTTACAATGGAGAACAATAGACGTCGGAGCGAGAGGGTTAATCAACTTTTATTTGTTTTGAATTTATTTCGAACTACTCAGCATAATATTGTTATCCTTAACGTTATATAAAATTTTACACCGGTATACTCAGATGTTGTTGAAAAGAAGACTTGGCCTTATCTCAAGGTGTCCTCAATAAAAAACTTCGCGGTTCCCTTGACATTTGAGTGCCCAGTTATTGACTTGGCTTTGACTTTGTTCGTTTCTGTACTTTACGCTACTCTGTGGTCATCGCTTCGTGTTCGCCTGAAGTGCTCTCCATCGTCCGTTATTGAGATCCAGATGGAGCCACATGCCTCTTCATCATCATCAAATCTCTTCACTGAATGGCGGAATACTCTACCTGAGCCTGCGCATGCCGGGTGCGACGCGGGTTATGTCGCGGGAGGCTGAGGGAGAGTGGTATATAAAACGCATAGCTCTGTTTTACTTTCCTGAGTCTGGTTTGAAGTAGCGAGAAATAATATCTGATGATGGATGGATTTTGGGTAAAGTTCATGGATGAACATGGCTAAGGGGCGATAGCAATTGTACCTTTATAACAAGAAAGCTAAACAAGATTATATGGATAAACAGATACACTTACTTGCTTTCTCTGCAAATAACGGTAAATATGACTGCACCATTTTATTACAAAATAGGGGAGGGTATAAAGAAAAAAACAAGAACATCATTCATTAATACTAAGTAGATAATACTATGCTATATGTAATTAGAGTTTATTAAAGAAATTACAAATAACTAAATTATAAAATTATAAATTTACTTCAAAAAACTTACTTGAGCATATGTAGAAAAAACGTCCAGGAAATCAATGGTACTTACCTTCAAAGCCAAAGTACCTTCGTGCCATTTGGCCTAAACTAAGCTCAAGGGCTAAACAAAGGCTAGCCTATGATACCACATTGACATCCAGCCAGCAAATTAATCGTAGCACGCTCAAGAACACAAAGCCCCTTATTCCCTTAGCAATAGATGCTACAATCCCCTGTTTCATGAGATATAATATACAGGGTGTAAAAGAAAGGTGTAGTCGTAAGCGTCGATAGGGACCTCATTCTAAACTAGGTAGGTACTATGAAACAGATTTGATCAGAGCAACTTTGATTTTATATGAAGTAACAATCCCTTAAAAAATACTACAACTTTCTGTTACAACCTGTATCACTGAAACTGGGAATTATAGTCGGAGAGCTCGGGGACCAAAACTGCAACAGTTTTATAAAGGCTGAAATTATAATATTAGGTCATAAATATAGGTTGTATATCAATAGTCTGGTCGACAGTCAGCCAGTTTTTGGGACAACTGGCGTGGGGGTGGGTCCAAAGTTGTTAAAAAGTCACAGCCACTGTGGATTCCAAGTGTACATTTTTCTTATCAATACGAAGCCAAAAAATAGTGACTGACAAAATGTTCCCCAAAACTACGTGAATTAGATTTTTTTTCAAAATTAATGCATGGAGAATTATTGAAAACTGACCATATCTCCGTTAATCCTCTAAAAGTGTTTTATAACTATTTTTTATGATTTGTATTTGTATTTGTATTTTATCTACTTATTTGCATCAGCGCACACACATTTTTTGACATACTACATTAGCGATTACACATGCGTTTTTTTTTGTGTGTCGACAGTTAGCCAGTTGTCCCAAAAACTGGCTGACTGTCGACCAGACTATTGTTAGACAACCTGTTTATGACTTAATATTAAAATTTCAGCCTTTATAAAACTGTTGCAGTTTTGGTCCCTGAGCTCTGGGTCTGGCACATTGTATAATTAATTATGTTATAAGGACCAATAACATAATTAATTATACAACGTGTAAATGAATTAACGCAAAATGAGAAACTACTTTGTTAGGGACATCATTCTGAGCAACTTTCTCTATGAAACCGATTTGATCAGAGAACTTTGAATTTCACTTCCCAATACATTTTGGCCTGAGTGGGTCAGCTGATTTGTATGGAGGAGAAGTGAAAAATGAAGTTGCTCTGATCAAATCGGATTCATAATGAAAGTTGCTCAGAATGATGTCCCTAACAAAGTTGTTTCTCATTTTGCATTAATTCATTTACACCCTGTATAAGTGGTGGAGTATGGATCAATCTTACCGGGTAAAGGCCTCTGCCCCTCGGTGGGGACATTAATGGGCTACATTGACTTTACTTTCTATAAGTAAATTAAACCGACATTCTAACGGTGAAGGAAAACATCGCGAGGAAACCTCCAATCATGAAAGCTGCGGCGATGGGATAACCCCCACGCCATTAAATATCTGCCTAAAAGTGGGCACAGTCGTGCCGTCGACGTGTCGTCGTCGTGCCGTCGTCGTGCCGTCGTCGTGCCGTCGTCGTGCCGTCGTCGTGCCGTCGTCGTGCCTCTGCCAGCCCGTATGGTATTGGCAAGACGCTCTATGGTGTTATTAAGGAAATAACCGATTGTTGCTTCTTGAGAGTTCTACAATTATTATTTTAAAACTGTTACGCCCTGTATTTTGTGGTGTATCTCGGTGCGATGGCTGACATGAATAGAAACTCGCCATGTTTTTACACCAGACACTCTTGAGGCTGTCAATTACTTGCGCCCTCGTAAGACGCGGGGCGCGAACACGCATAGCAGGGTACAGCGCGACCAGTTAAGTTTGAGACTGTCGCTCTGAACAGCTTTCCAACGAGCTTTTGGCGCGTGACAGGTGGAACGCTTGATGACCAATGAGGAATGAAAGATCTGTGTTGACGGCCGGTTCGTAGTTCGTAGACTTCTACTCATTATTATTATTATCTATTATCTATATATATAAAAATGAATTGCTGTTCGTTAGTCTCACTAAAACTCGAGAACGGCTGAACGGATTTATCTTATCTTAGTCTTGAAATGTTCGTGGAGGTCTAGGGAAGGTTTAAAAGGCGAGAAAAAATCGAATAATTTCCGGGAAAACCCTAAAAACAGCCCTTTTCTATTTCCCATACAAACGTTTTCTAGAGTCAATTTGAACTTTATTGAAGTTCATATTAAATTGAGGCAGTATGAAGTCTGCCGGGTCAGCTAGTTGGCAATAAAATTATTGCCAAAAAATGCATGCAACTTCAATTGCTCAGCTTCTTCTTCTGATATTCATCATAACATTTCAAAATAATTATTTATAAACCGTTTTTTAGGGTTCCGATCCTTAATAGAAAAAAAGGAACCTTATGGGATCACTTTGTTATCCGTCCGTCTCCGTCTGTCCGTCTGTCCATTTATCTGTCCGTGTGTCACGACTTTTATATCAAGAACGCATGGACGTATCAAGCTGAAATTTATATCAATTGCTCAAATCTGTGGTCGCATAGAACTGTGAAAAAATCAAACATCTAGGTCAACGCAATCGAACGCTACGACCGTTTATTTATGGTGTAAAATTGTTGGATTTTCATAGTAATCGCAATAGACCCAAAAGCTATAAGGTACTTCCCGTAGGCCTACAATCATGAAATTTGGTACTAAGCAAGGTCATAAAGCACAACTTTCCATTGTAATTTATTATTTTGTGCAATAAAGCATATGAAGTATATGAAAAATCTGAAAGCTGTAAATTTCTATCTTTATGCAAAACTATATAATTTGTTTACATGACATCATACTTTATTTTTATGTAGAAACCTAATTACACCAGTTTCGCTGTCCAAGTGTGATCGGAATCCTTGGTGCACGAGTCCTACTCGCACTTGACCGTTTATGTTAATACTTAGTCAGGTTATATTTTTTTTCATTCGTCAGCCATCAGCACCACAACTCAACTAGTCGACTAATACATCCACACTCCAGCAGGGTGCAAGTATTCGCGAAACTCCGCCAGATGGCGTAGTGTTTGCGCTCACTGTTTGCGTTGAACTTTGAATTTTCAACTATTAGCCCCCCACCCCCCACCTGTTCATGTTTACCGCCTGCGGATGGCCGAAACATGCGCCGCCGTGTAGCTGCAATGTGTTAGTTTGGTTATACTGTTGCTGGGGTCGGATTATGAAATTTGTTTAAACAAACATTTGGGTTGTTACTGCTGCGCTGTCTTCATGTGAAGACCGCCTTGGCTGACCTTCTCAAGCGAGAGGTCGGGTTTGAATCCCGGTTTGGGAAGGAAAAGAACCCCTAGGTCTTGGATGTTTACATGTTTATGATGTCGCTGTTTCTGGTTCCCACGACACAGGGTATCCTAGTGTCTGGCAACGTATGTAATATAATTTTCGTGGTGTAAGAGTCGAATAAGAAAGTCATAATCTAGGAATTTCCGTCGAATGAATCTGAAGTTGAAGAAGAAGAGAATGAAAAACTAGATAATATTGTCGAACTGGCTGCTTATTTTCAAGATGTGGTAATTTCTTTCCTTAAGAAGTTTTGTTTAAATGAACGTTTGAGAGTTAAATTTGTTGGTATTTCAGCTACAGTCGCCGTAATGTTCCAAAAAATAAAAATCACACTGACAGCAGTTTATGTGCCTCATTTACTTCGAATAAGTCGCAATAAAAGTAGCATACCTAGTTTTTGAGATATTTTTAAACAGGTTCGGCCTATTTACATAATCAAGTTTTAAAAACATATCCGTATACCGTGGTTGACAAGCAATTAATTAACAGTGAACTCTACATGCAGTAATTACTACGAACGCCATATTCCACGAATATTAAAACCCCGTTTAATTGCCCTGTTCCATGAAATAGGCAGTGCCTAATGTACACACATTGAATGCGCCCACACACGGCCTTTATTGAAAACACTATGTTTATATATCAGGGGCCCGATGCTGCTCTGAGAAACGCACTTATATTGGATCGCTATCGCATCGTAAACACCCAAAATGGCGTCATTTGGTATGCTCCCAAAGAATCGCAAATAGATCGTAAATAGATTGCAAGCAAAGCGTATAAGGAACATACCAAATGACGCCATTTTAGGTGTGTACAATGCGATAGCGATCCAATATAAGAGCGTTTCTCAGAGCAGCATCAGGCCCCTGGACGAGGCCTGTATATTTTGTGTGGTGTAATCAAAGCATCAAGCGGCAATTATTCGATGAAGACACAGTCAGGACAAACAGACAAACAGACAAACAGTTGATCACGGAACGCGTTCCTGATTGATCACTGAATTCGATCACGTAACTGTGAGATTAGTAATAACAACTTTTTGTAACTATTCGGGCTTTTGGGGCCCAAAATGCCATCGCGTTTAGATTCATAATTCATTATTTCTTTATTCCACAGAAACAGTTCCATAGGACAATAAAAAACATAGAAAACGTGTACAAAGGCAAGCTTATCTCTAATAAGAGATCTCTTCAAGCAAACCAGATAGGAATAGATTTGGATTGATATGTTAGAATTTTATACACTTTCCCTCACTTTAGCCCGTACGATAAAATTCTTACACATTGCAATCGAACCAAAGAGGAAGGACCTTTGTAGTGCAATTAGCCACTTTGTTCCAGTTTGCCGCGCGCCGTGTGCCAAGATCCTTATCTTGTTCGGTGTACGGACGATTTGTACATCGCGTGATGCCTGCCTACCCCTCTGCCTACCCCTCTGTCTACTCGGTGAAAAGTGCAATTATTGGGAATTATGTAAAGCTACGGCCTGAAACATTTTATTTCTACCAGCTTCAGTTTTACTGCATAAAAAAGGTGCATTTTCCAAATAAGCAAACAAACATGTTAAAAGATAACTTATGCATAAAGATTTTCTAAAATACTAGTAAAATTTAGGGTTTTGATAAATTACAGCATACACCTTATGTAAACGTCATCGATACTTTGATTATTTTTTAATATTGTATTTTTATGAGATGCTGGTTTGTCGAATCTCCTGAAAGACGCGGAAAAGCTCGGAGCACGATTCTCGCGCCTTCGATATAAGGATATCGAGACCTATATTGACAGATTCCCCTACAAAATCACTCGATATAGGTGTAGAGATATCGTGTGTCGAATGCGCGAGAATCATGCTCCTGATGATGATGCCTTATCTTATATCTGTAGAGATAGAGATAGAGACCAACCCGATAATACGACCTGAATTTTAGGATTCCGCACCCGAAGGGTGCCAAACGGGACCCTATTACCATGGACTCAATAAACAATTGTTTATTGAATCCATGCTATTACTGAGACTTCGCTGTCCGTCCGTCTGTCTGTCACCAGGCTGTATCTCATGAACCGTGATAGCTAGACAGTTGAAATTTTCACAGTAGATGTATTTCTGTTGCCGCTATAACAACAAGTACTAAAAAACAGATTATAATAAAAATTAAAGGGGGTCCCATACAACAATTATGTTTTTTTGCCGTTTTTATAGATAATGGTACGGAACCCTTCGTGCGCGAGTCCGACTCGCACTTGGCCGGTTATTAAGATTCCATACCCACATGGTGCCAAAGGGACCATGGTGAAAATAATCTTGTAAAATGATAACGCAAGAGAAAAATAAAACTGCGGATTTTAGACTATATAAAGGTGGTAACAACCCCTAGCACAGTTGTGAAGATAGACTCGAGTGTACCCAGCGGGATTGCGTGTACAAACCCTACCAACGTCCCTTTGTATACACCCTCACCCTTAAACCGTTACCCTTTAAGAGTATATTGCTCAACATAGTCGAATGTCTTAAAATTGTCGACGACTTTCACAGTTTTCGTTCGAAACTGCAGTGATAATTCATATTAGATTTTGGGTAAGGGTGGTTTTCGTTTGTAGATTATGTCGTGTCTGAGGTCCTGTGCGTGGTACCCATGAGAGTTCTATGTTATTTGTCAGGGGGTTCTTTATCGTCGAATTTAATATTTTATTAACTTGCCCTGATGTTTTTGATGTAGTTCGTAGCTTTAATTGATATAGAGGTAGATTTAGTAGGTAGACGTTTTATTATTATTTTATCTGAGGAAATAATTATGGAATTTGTATGAAAAGGTTTAGTTAAGAGTAACTAATAACTAGAGCAAACAAAGTATTGTTTCTGAAGATCATGAAATGAAACAAAACCTGCATCTCAATGAAAAAGCTCGACAACTTTGACAACTAATATATTAGATTTGTATTCATATATTCTTTATTGCACATAAACATTTAAAATACAAAACCAAGAAAATTATTGGCAGAGGCGATCTTATCTCCAGAAAGAGATTTCTACCAGCAAACCAAGCAATAATTATATGCAAACAGAATTATATAAGTAACCAATTTATAAATTACTACGAGTAGTTTGACCTACCTATAAATAATACCTACAATATGTTTATCTTTTTTGGAGAAAATTAATAAAAAAAAATATTTTTTTTTTCATTTGTATGGAGATGTCACAGTCGTATTTAGTTGCTAAGCAAAACGTCCATTACCTCTAAAATAAAACCATCACGAAATCAACGCGTGGACTTAGTAGCAATAATTGCCGGCCGACTGAACCTGTCAAAGGGCCGCTCGACATATGGTCGACATTACCCCAGCTTTATTAACTCGACCTGTCAGTCAATTCATCGTATTAGCGCCTATGGCCTAGGGCTAGCGACGAAAGCTCGGGCTTAGGGCGAGCTTTTCATTTTCGGTTGCGGATATTGAAAGTATTTTTGTACGGTTGGATTCGTGGGAGTATTGTTATGTTCAGTTCATGTTATTGTTAAATTTGGAAAACACGGATTTTTGTGTCTTCAAAAGTCTCGTGTGATATAAAATAAGGGTAAAAATTTTAAGAAGTTCTGTCGAATGCATTTAGCAGCTAAATGTTCTTAAAAAATGTGTACCTACTCGCTTAAAAGTACAGTACAGTAAATGTGTGTAAGTTGAATTAGAAGTATGATTAGAATTATTGCTATAATTTGCCTGCTTGTTTAGACACGGCGATTTCATCTATTACAATTAATATTAGTCTAAGGGCCCTCGCCCACGGCGATATTTTGTAGCGATACTGTCGTGCGTTTCGTAATTAGCGCTACAGAAGCGATGCCAACGCGCTACTAACACGTTACAGCATCACGACTCGACTGTATCGATGCAAACGCGCGACCGTGTCGGACGACATCGGAGAAATCACAGGCATTGCCGTTACTGAATCGCGTTTGCATCGCAACAGAAGCGCGCCGGTATCGCGTTTGCATCGCGACTGAATCGTGGTTACGTGGGCGAGGGCTCACAGCTAGCGACCGCATCGCGACTGTATCGATGCAAACGCGCGACAGCATCGCTACTGCATCGCTGCAAAAAGTCGCCGTGGGCGAGGGCCCTAAGTGAACATACCGCCGATTCAAAACTACACCCCAAAACTCAATCCGACAACCCCCTGTAGCTTTATCAATAAGCGACGTCACCGCAGGCGTTTAGCTTACCCCTCTATTGTACTACCCTCCGTGGTCCATTGTGACCCATAGCATTAAACTGAAGCCCACATGCGCGGGAGTCGACGCACCCACCGTACCCAATGAACCCATTTGTTGTGAAACATAGTATAATTGAGTTACTTGCGCGTGAAATTTTCCTACAGTTAATGTTTTGATTTTGGTTTTCGGTTGATGAAACTATGATATGGTATATTTAGGGCAGCAGATAAAGGGTTTAAGTCAAATGTGATGGAATCTTAACTAGGATTGATTGAGTGGTTGTGTATTTATAGCCCAATCAGTAAATATACCTAGGAATAAAGGTAAGGAGAAACTGAGCCACGTATGCAACGCATTATCATATCAAGACTCTTAAATTTGTACGAAAAACTTTGAATCAGAAACAACTTATCATACGCAACGCTACAACGCGTCCCACGCAACGTTCATCTTGTCCGTCCAGCCCCCTTATTCGCTAGCTCAGTGATGATCACTCAATGATGATCCGTAAAAATTAAGAAGCTATTGGTGTCGGACAACTTAGCCGACTTAAGTTCAAGTTCAAGTTTATTAATTGCTTTCCATATTTGGTATTCTTTGGTTACACGATAATTGAACGACACCAATAGCTTCTTAATTTTTACGGATCATCATTGAGTGATCATCACTGAGTTAGCGAATAAGGGGGCACATCGGCGTGGGAAGGTGGAGGGGAATCATACGCCATTCCACGCGTACGACTGTGATTCTGACGCGTAAGTTCCAGAAACTCACTGGACGTACGCGTGGACTGGTGTATGATTATATCCCCTCCAGCTGAATGTCAAGCGTTGTGTACGTGGGACAAGTGTGCACATCAACTCTCCCACGTTGCGTTGCATACGTTGCATACGTGGGCTCAGTTGCATACCTTTAACCTCAGACGATGATGACGTCCTCTTCTTCCTCTGATGTGGCTGATGATTTCGAAACCTTACATAAACAGAAGTCAACAATATTTATTAACTGCAACATAACCATTAAAGTTTACAGCAAAACACGTCTCAATAGGCTTGTGGACAAGGTAATCAAATAAATCTAGGAATAAGTCTTAAGTTGCATTAAGCATTATGTACAAAATGGCTAGACATTCTCAGAATTGTATATTTCCAGCAGATATATTTTATAAAGTCAACTTTGTGCAAAAAAAGACAGCATTTGATGGCACTTTTACATGACGTCATTCTGTTGTTATTTCATAGAACTCAGGAACAAAAGTTCCGTTTTGACAGTTCATAAAAAGTATCTATTTTGACTTGACAGGCCACAAACCTATTGTAATTTTTCAAATACGCTTGTTGCTGACAAACTAACCTAAAAGAGGTTTTTACGCCTTTTAATGAAAGAAGAACTATTTCCCGCCCAAACATACAAATGCCGCCCAAATGTTTTTACTCCTAATGCAACACTATTAATGCATCGTTCTATTTTCCTGCACCCTTCAACACCCATTTGTAGCACAAATCTCGCAATAACCTCGTCTCGTCACTGGGGCCCCGGGGTGACCAGCAATGCAGCAATCTCTAGCTTAAGCTAGATCGGGGTTGCCATTCCTCACAAATCACCTAATTTGTCGGGTAATCAATTAAGCAGACCACGTTCATGATGTAATCATGTATTGCTCAAAGATTGTTGTCTAGTCACTTTATTTCACTACTAGATAGATGTCTCCCTAATCTACAAAATAGTTGCTAAAGTCAATCAATAAAATTATATCAATAAACGCTGCCAAGGATTTTAGTTTTAGTTATCAGAACTTTATAATGTACAAACGTAAATTAGTTGTGAGTATCTAGTTATTAACATAGTTCCATCGTCTCTTGCCAAAAGGTTTTATTATATAATACGTATACTTTGTCAAGAAATGCTAGACAAAAACAAATGGCAACAATATGTGACATATTAGGGCACTCGCGTGTTTTGATTGACAAACCAATTATGTCATTGTAGAAAACAGGCAGTAAGCTGCAAACGTTGCCATCATTTAATGTCAAGCATTTCTTGTGTTGAAAGTATATATTTTGTTCGCTCATGGCAACACCAAATTAAGCGTGGCCGTGGGCACAAGTGCGCCCGCGCCTCGTCTCTCGCACAATACGCAACTAATCGCACAACAAAAGCGACAGTTTACATATAAATACAAATCGTGTTGTTTTCCGCTCCACCCCTGCAGATTGCTGATTGACGGGCACTTCCCAACTCGGCAATGGGCAACAACGAAAATGTGCAACTTAGACATATTATGAGTAATAAATAAGTATAGTAGCTACTACATATTATGAGTATTAAGTATAGTAGCTACCCTATTGTCACTTTCGTGATACATTATTGGAATGGAAGAAGAAATGTTCTTAGAGATGTTTATCTTTATTACAAATATCTCGCTCTGATTGCTGCGAAAAAGAGGGTTTTCTTTAATCTGCTCTGAAATCATACCATTTACTACTCGAAATATTCATAATCAAATCGTTTATACATGACACACACACAAATGAGACACATAAACATGAGACACAAGGTCACAAAGATTTAATGAAATCTGAAATCAACATCTCATTTTACCGTGCAGCAAGATAGAGCATGGTAATAGAGCCACTCTCTTTGATCAATTTTTAAACAAGAATATGAAACCTTGTATTACCTATTTATAGTTGATAAAGTATTTGATCAGATAAAGGGATAAAATACCTAAGGTTTTTTTGAAAAGGTGGCGATATCAGTGGTTGTGTTATTTTTTTGTACAAGTAAAAGCTTGTGTTTTTCAGTTGGTACATATTTAAATTCTTAGGTTAATGACATTTGCTGACTTCTAAAGGTAATTAATAGCACTTGTGTCTACCTTACGAGACAAGATATGAGTAGGTAAAATATTTTATTTATGAGCAAATTTACATGTAAGTATTCAGTTAAGACATCCACGGATATTTGCCTCATACTAGATCGTGTCAAAAATGGTACTCTTTCATCATCGTCATCATGGCATTCGGTCATAGGCGACCCGACCCTTTCCCTTTTCTCTCCCTACAACTCGAGGGCGAAGTTCTGTGATTTTTATTGTTCCCGCGATCTTGTCACAGTGGCCCGGATTACCATACTCTTATGCCTACTGAATATATTAGTCCAGTTTTACAACAATGAATTATTTTAAACTGGGCTTACTCCTTATTGCTTTGGTAATTTTGATACCGACAAAATGGCACTCTGTATTTGCAATATAAGGTAGCAAGATTGCAACATAAAACAGGGATCCTGAGGCAACGGTCACCAAAACATGCAGACAAAAGAACTATCAGTTGGATATTTCTAGACGATTGCCTGACAGCAACATAATCCAGGGCTTATAGGGTAACTGCATCAATCTAAAGCAATCTCAAATATTTTTTGCCTTTGCGACTGATATCTCCTTCAAGTTTAGTGCTCCAGCGTCTCAGAAGAGCTATCCTACATACACTAGCCTCCACTGCCGACTAGTAATAAATAAATCACCAACTACCCCGAGCAGCCCACGATCTCACAGATCAGAGCACGCACGAACACGCAAAGAGCAAAGCCGGGAATCGAACTGCTAATGAGTGATAATCCACCCTTACCATCCTGAACCTACAACCCCATAACAGGCAATACTCAATCTTAGCTGACTCATAATAAAGACCATACATAGAGTCGTATGGTAGGTACGGATTGAATTAAATATACGAATTTGAACCTTATTTTGTAGAGGATAAGTGGGATGAAAAGATACAGGGTGGTTGATGTGGATTTTTATTTTGCGATCCAGTGATTTGTATTGTGTACACAAAACGGGAATGTGTTACAATTTTAGATACGTCTAATGAAAATGTTGTGTCAATCCTGTATTTGTTTTGTTTTTAGAAAGATAAATAAGTAAAATGCGGAATGAAGTGTATAATTATTACTCGTAATCCTAATTACAAATCTGAAATGATATTGATGAATTAAGATTACATTTAATGTTATTCCGACTAGTTAAGTAAGTAAAGAAAGTAAAGTTAGTCCATTAAGTTGTTGTTTATTGAGACTTTCCTAGACTTAAGTGATAGAACGATGTTCTTGGAAAAGTGAGGCTGTGAGTTTTTCATAAAGTGTGTAAATTTAATTTTGAAACTTATTTTAGTCGGATGAGGCGAGCTATGTGGTTCTGTAATGTCGGAAGAGTCTGTTTTGAGTACCTAGGTAAGTGCGTTTTACCATACATGTAAATACATGTTATCGGGTCAATGTAATAGTTATGTGTATGTGTAGATAAATTTGTAATACCCTTTTCGGGGTGCATGTACCCTACTTTACTTTACTTTATACTTTATTTATTGCACACAAATCAATACATTATGACAATTAAAAATGGAAATGACATGTACAAAGGCGAGCTTATCTCTATCGAGAGATTTCTTCCAGCAAACCCAGGATGGAAAGGATAAATAAATCAACAATAGGTAGACAACATACATTTTCCATCTGTAATCTGTATTGTTCATGTTATATACAAATAATTTAATATGAATATGAATATGTTTTTTTATGGATACATTTGGAAAGACACATGACTCTAGCAATGAGTAAAAAATAAACGCGTTATAGAAATCCTTTCGCAGTTTCGAGATTTCAGCCTCTTTTAATGTTGATCTCTACTGGGGTGTTGGTACCAAGAAAAAAAAAGGTTTGTCCAACTCGAGTCGAGTCGCACTTATTCGATAACTAAGTTTGTGCTCGCGTTATTGTTCGCGCTCAGTCTACTATATGTCTGCTTAATTAATTCATCAACTAAAACTAGTCCATCCAATACCAACATTTGGCAAGAGTCATCGTTTGCTTGTTAATAAATACGAAATGAGTGTGTTTGCGAACTAACGATGTAATCATATTTTTTCTCACTTTGTAAACATTGGCACAAGCCGCTAATTTCACTGCCATGATTTATGTGAACAACCTCATTTGTGAACAACCTCATTTGATACAATTTAGGTACCTACCTATAAGTACTTGTATACGTTATTACCTACTAAGATTTTTAAGTTATTGTGCGTTAGTTTTCGAGTTATGAAATAGGCTGCATTTTTTATATGACTATGGATGGATTTTGGAAGATATACATAAAATAAATAATGTACAAAGGCGAGCTTATCCCTAACAACAGATTTCTTTCAGCAAACCCTATGGAAAGATTAGATTAATTTAGTTAGTTCTGACATGCACCTAAAACTCCAGGCTCTATCTACATTGTCTCTACCAAAACACCTGTTTTAAAATAAATAAACGGTAAAGTGCGAGAAGGACTCGCGCACGAAGGGTTCCGAATTTCCGATCACACTTGTAGATTGTTACCTCGTAACTGGCATATTTATGTTACTATACATATAAATAAACGGTCAGATGCGAGTACGACTCGCGCACTATGGGTTCTGATCACGCTTGGAGTGCGTACCAGGTCTAATTAGGTTTCCACATAAGAAACTAAAGTCTGATGTCATCCATGTGAACCATATTACATATTTTTTCAGAAACACAGAATTTTGCAGTTTTTAGAGCTATAAGACCTTGCTTTGTGCCACATGATTTTATGTCAACGGGATGTAACCTATAAGTTTTCATTACTATGAAAATCCAACAATTTTACAGCATAAATAGTCGTAGCGTTTGATTACGTTGTCCTAGAAGGTTAGGTTAGCTTATTTTTTTCACAGTTCTAAGGGACCACAGGCTTGAGCAATTGATATAATTTCAGCTTGATAACTCCACGCTTTCTTGATAAAAAAGGTCTTGACAGACGGACAGATAAACAGACATGCAGACAACAAAGTGATCCTATAAGGGTTCCTTTTTTACTTCCTTTTAAGGATCGGAACCCTAAAATGGTATCTAAATTCCCATAACGAGGCGTTTGTGTATCGTAAAGACAGTGACACACGCAACGCAACATGGTATTTGGGCTGATGGTACACTTGCGCAAACATGCTCTCAATGAATAATTAAAAATATCGTGCAATAGAAAGATATTTAAGGTACAGTCGCGAGGAGTCTCGAGTTTTCATCGTGCTTAATTAGTGCATGACAAGGACTATAATCGTATCTTCTGATAAGGTTTCTTCTGATCGTGACTGTATAGGTCGCGCCACGTTTCTTTGCATCTGTGTGGATCGGAGGGGGTAGCGGTGCTAGAGGGTAGAAGAAAGACGCATATATGGGCGAGAGAAAGAGGTAAGAGCTCAGACAGTCACTCCAAAGACTAAAATGAGTTTACGAATGTACATTGGTATGCAAACTACCTACAACCTACGAGTGCCGTAAATGTTAAGGACTCTACTCACGGTGCAATCTGTCTTGCGATTTGTTGCTGCAACTTGTATTTCTCTCTCTGACTATTTTCCTGTTCTGTTCTTCTCTAGCGGTTGTAAGGCAACCTGCCTTCTATGAGTTGCAGCGACAGATTGGAAGCTAGGTTGCATCGTGAGTAGAGCCCATTATACCTACAGGCCTATTATGTATAGGTATAGTAGGTGACTCTTCCCTTTATTTGTTTCTATAAAGCAGGCAAGTATATTGCAATAAATGATTCACGGTGGAACAAACTCCAATAACCAGCGCTGAGAGGGCGTTATTCTAATAAGACGCAATGTAAATAGGGCACTATTCCTTGGAGGGCTCATTATATCCCCCTTGATATAATGATTTCCGAATTGCAACTGACATTTAAATGAATATAAGGATGGGATAGTTATTGTACCCACGGATAGTTATTGTATTGTGTTGTACACATGTATTTTTAACAATTACTGTACCCTGTTCACACGAATGCCAGCACAACACACGAACCTCCGTGGGTCACGGTTACGGTTATCTCCAATTGTTAAATAAAAAATAAACATCTAACTTAGAAATACATAAAATTGTATTTTTTAAGGCCCTTACATATTTTAAAAGAGATGCGGGAGAGTTTCTTGCCCTTCTTTGCTCCATCCCTAAGCCCACAACTTCAGAAAGGCGCGGGCGGTAGTATAAAAAATATTAATAATATTAACGTTGGCTAATAATAATCATCATGTATGATTTTATGTTTTTTTTTATTGAACTGTACTTAGACTAGACAGTGCCCGTATTCTGAAGGCAAAAAAAATATTAAACTAATAAACTGACATGTGGGAATCCTACAGCTCTTATCCAGTTTGCTTGAGGTTTTTTTCAAACAATAGTAGTCAAGTTAATTATGCTGTGACGCCTATGGAATGAATTCACCGAAAATTAATCGTATAGTATATTTTTTGCCTGAGCCAGCGTGGTGGAGTATGGCTCACTCTTACTCGGATCCGGGTAAAGGCCTGTGCCCCTCGGTGGGGACATTAATGGGCTACATTCACTATATTTTTTGCAATTTTTTTTTCAATGCTTACACGTACAACATTAGCTTAACAATACAATGAGGCTAATTCAACAATTCTCTAAAGTGCAACATTAATTGACGTGTCTTACAAACGCAACCCATATGTCACAGTCACTGCCATTTGTCCACCTACATGCAACTATTATCACAATCACGGGCTTAAACTGTTAAATTTACACCAAAAACTATCCCAAACGAAAAACGACACAAACCAAAACAGGCGGGAGTACAGTTACGGCATTTTATCTCTGAGCGTGTATGGGTTTTGCTTCGTGGAAAAACGACGCAAGTTACGCGGGGCTTTTATGGAGTTTTGACGTTTTTAAAATGTAGTTTTTTTAGTTAAGGGTGTGCAAAGCCGGCGATGGTAATCTTTATTTAGGGGAATTATGCGTCAATCCATTGATTTGGAATTTGGCGTGGGGGAGTCTTCATAGATTTATGTCGGTCGAATGCGACGTGTTTATCGCCTATGAATTTAATGTATGATAGCGCTAATTTGGTATGTCATTTAACTTCCCTGAAATGTCTGTCTCCTGTTAAAGACATTTAAGCTTGCATATTTATTTTCTGAATCAAACTTTGTATTACTTAATATATATTTTATGAAACAAAGTAGGTACCTATCAAGTATGTTGCATATTCTGGACCATACCTACCTAGTTATTGTTAAACTAACTAGTACCTATGTATGTAGTAGTATGTATGTATCCATACATTCTTAACTTGTCTGTTAAAATAAGAAATGCTTGCCCTTACAAAGAACAAAGAAACAAAATATTTAATTACAGAAAGGCAAAAAAGACTCAATTTGCTTTTGTTTTCAAAACTGTACCCGAGACCCTATCATAGAGACAAAAGTAAACCTTCGCAGGGCGGCAGTTAGGGCGGGCCGCCCAACCCCGCCCGCCTAATTATTTATGTATCGCCCCCAGCTCACTAAAAACGGGTTAATTTCAGTAATAAAACAGGCCCCGACGAAATTAAAAGCTATCTCTACCCTCCAACGCTGATGGTGCTGCCGCCTATCTAAAATACACCTTTTCGAGTTGCATCGTTCTTATTTAAGGTATGTTAGGGACTAAGATCGTACTGCTAAGATGTAGCTTAACCTGAACATTACTATACTGAGACGAAGTACCGTACAATGTTGGAACAGACCCATCATAATTGCTCCCTGTAACAGGTAAATACTCAGATTTTAATGAATTTTTTCCTTGTTTTGGTACATATTCTGATTTAATTACTGTAACATTTTTTAGGTACTGATGCTGGTGTTTGTTTTGTTGTCGCTTCTAGTTATGTAAGGTTTATTTAGCAGGATTTTACTAGGAATTTTGTTACAGGTAAATAATAGACAGATAATTATATTCTCCTCTCCATTTATGTACATCGATATGTATGATGTATGAGCAGTATTAAATGTACGATATCTCATGAAGAAACATGAAAGCTCGTATTCTATAAAAGTCTGTTAGTAGCACTCAAACAAGTTCAAGGACGAATGTGATTATTATTTATGATCGTCTCTTCTGAACAACCACTCTATTCTATGCAGAATCTAGAACTTAAATCAACAATTAGTGACAAATGCATCATTTAACTACACAAGTCACTCACACCGTCACTAATCGATGATATATTATTATAATTAAGAATTAGTAAAAAGTAAAGTAAACGTACAGTAATAGCACAGGACCGGAGTGGATGGCGGCGTGGTAAAGCGGAGGCCTATACCCAGCAGTGGGATAATACAAAATACAAAAAGCTTTACTTATCAACCGACTTCAAAAAAGGAGGAGGTTCTCAATTCGACCCGTATGTTTTTTTTTTCGTAACAAACTTAATTTTAGATAACAAGTTGATTGGAGCTTCCTTTTAAGTAATAATTGAAACAAAAAGTAAACTTTAGAAAAAACCGACTTCCACAAACCCTATTTGATTAGATTGAGTTTAATACTAACTGTAACCCCTTATCCCCCCCCCCTTGGGGAATTAATTTTGTCAAATCCTATATCAGTGCTACCCCACGCGACTAAGGAACGCCTGTACAAAGTTTCATGGCTCTAGGTCCACCGGTTTAGGCTATGCGTTGCCTGCCCGTCAGCCACGCATTGTATTTGTACCTAGTATTGAGCAGATCTGGTGGCCATATGTGGTCTTCATCAGCAGTTCCGCATCACAATATTATGCTATGTGCATATGCACGAGTTATTATGAAAAACATAAAAATCACTATAGGTCTGCCTATAATATTTGAATAGTTCTCTCGATTTCTCCAGGATCCCATCATCAGATCCTGACCTGGTGTCAATGGAACCACCCTTGAGGTATTACCTATACGCCGAAAAAAGATTTGTTCAAATCGGTTCATAATTGGCGGAGTTATCGCGTAACAAACATAGAAAAAAAAAAAAAAAAAAAAAAAAAAAAACACACATACGGGTCGAATTGAGAACCTCCTCCTTTTTTTGAAGTCGGTTGAGAAATACCTGTACCAGGAAGCCCCGCTCTTTCTTATTTGGGTATCATTATAGGTATTGAGTATGTGAAATCTAAGCTTGATCATGAGTAGGAAAAGTAAATTTTAATTTATAAGTTATTTATAAGGTTATTTAAGTTTGACGTCAAATGCAACGTAACAAAAAAGGTAACTTGTGAAAGTACATTGAAATCAAGGTAAGTATTGGTTAAGTTTAAAAATAAAAATAAAATAATTTACATTAAACATCCTAGACGATTTAACTCACGTTTGTATTTGTGGGCTGATATGATGAAAGTAAACGTAGACTCTACTCACGATGCAATCGGTCGCCTGCAACTTGTATTTCCCTCTCTGTCCATCTTCCTGTTCCTTCCTTCTCTAGGGGTTGCAAGGCAACCTGCCTTCTATGAGTTGCGGCGACCAATTGCAAGCCAGATTGCATCGTGAGTAGGGTTACCATATGACAGGCGTTTGCCGCATTTGACAGGCATTTTAAGGTTTAGACAGGCGTGCGGCCGGCATTGGTCTGAGACAGGCATTTTGAAATTTCGCGGCCGAGCCGCGTGCGCAGGCACTTTGCATTTGTTTGAATGATACCATTGACACCGGGGCGGTGGCGCCGCGTTGCGCATGCGTAGTAGTAGTTTAGGCGGCGCGAGAATGAGAGGGAGGATAAACTGTATCTTGTGAAGATTTTTACGTTTATGTATTAGAAAAGAAAGAACAGGCTTGTGGCCAAGGTAATCCAACAAAACTAGGAACAAGTCTTAAGTTGAAATATTATGTACAAAATGGCTTGACATTCTCAGAATTATATATATTTTTTTTCTTTATTGCACACAATTAATTGCAATGACAAAAAGTAAATAAAAACAGTGTACAAAGGCGAGCTTATCTCTAAAAAGAGATCTCTTCCAGCAAACCAAGTTCCGATGAGAGAAATATATCTATATTTTATAAAGTCAAGTTTGTGCAAAAAAAGACAGCTTTGAAGGCACTTTTACATGACGTCATTCTGTTGTTATTTCATAGAACTCAGGGACAAAAGTTCCGTTTTGACAGTTTATAAAAAGTATCTATTTTGACTTGACAGGCCACAAGCCTACTGACAAATATCAGTAATAAACATCCTTCTTAATTATTATCTGTTGGCTTTTACTTATTACCTATCTATACAGCGTTTTGCTTTAGACAGGCATTTTTCCAAAAAAATCAGGCATTTTAGGTACCTACCATAGACAGGCGTCCCTCTATTTACATATGGTAACCCTAATCGTGAGTCGCTTAGACAGTGTCACACCTCGGACACTCCATAGAACGCTCGTAAAATAATCACCTATTACTACTACACTAGTGGCTCTGTGAGCTGTAGACCTCGCGAGTATGTCGGTGGGAAAGCTGAACTGCTAACACACTATAATTTTCTTTCAATAACACATACAAACTTATGAATGTACCTGGTTACGTACATACAGTATGAAAGTAGCCGCACCAATAACTTTGTAAACTACATTTTGCGATTTGAAATACAATCTATTGACTTTTCACTAAAATAATATGGTCTGTGTCACTCTCACGATCTCCACAAATCTAACGACACCTCATTTGTTAAAATCCGTCAAGCCATTTGGGCTATATCGGTTTTTTTTACATTTTCAAACCCCATAACTCCGCCATTTTGAAAAAAATCTAAAAAATGGCTCGAGTAAAAAATTCTATTTATTTTTCCAACCTGCTCACAAAATTTCACGAGAATCGGTTCATAAATGCGACCTGTAGAGGAGAACAACCGGACAGACATACGAAAGCATTTTTGCCCAAACCTAAAACGGAGACGCTTCGCTCGCTTCGCTCGCTCGGTCAATAACCAAATGATGTTTGTATACGTGCAAATGTGTGCGTAAACTTTGCTAGGGCTGGTGGCGCGGCAAATGCAGCGATATTAAAGTATACGCGTCGTCACTCGTCCGGCGTTCAGCCCTGTCTATTGATCCTTTATCCAATCTTTTGACGCCAGGGGTGAGGTGCGGTATCTGAATCAGCGCGGGGAAGGGAGTGGCCGTTCTGTACGGAGTACTATTCTGTGACAGTGTGGTACACTCTCACGCAAACGGTATAATAATAAAATAGACACGGTTATATTTCCTTTGACAAGAAAAGATGGCACGACTGTATCTAAGCGAATGGACTTTAACAGTTATAACAATAACAATTACAGAGCGTAAATTAATAAAGCCATAACAATATGCACGGGCGAAGCGAAATGAGCAAACGATTCCCAAACCAGCACAATAGTTTGACATTCACCCTTGTTATCATTACCGGACAAATTATAACCCAAATCTCCACCCGTGCACGCAATAACCACCCCTATTGTAACCTAAATAAGGGTGTAAATCACAAGTAAGGTTTATATGATGAAAACTGCATGTGTTTTACTTGAGGCACTCGAATACACGCGTGTAGGCCACGCGCCGCAAACACAAATGCGTGCCATTGCAACATGCATACATATTACCTCCACCACTATACCTAGACCTCCAACATCCGCCTACTAAATCACTAGAATACAATCGTCATAGGTCAGACAAAACTGGTAAATAAAACAAGGGTAAAACAGGCGAATGCGGCGTGCGGTCGACGTGCGGCCGATACGTGCGTCTTTGTATGTAGTGCAAGATTGAAACGCTTAATGTCATCGATAGTGATTTTTTGAGGATTTCCTTTGTCATCTTGTCTGGTTAAAACACGTGGGGCAAGTGTGTGGGCAGAGATTCATTCACAGCCACTACATAATAACAAGAGTGTTTACGACACAGACTAAATACGATATCTTTGTTTAGAAAATCTGTGTTGGCAAATCGTGATTGTTTTAGTTACTCAGGAGTCTCGAGTTCCACGAATTTGTAAAATACGCAAAAAACTAACCTCAATTGACGCGATCAAAAGATACGGCCGTCTATGTCACAAAGCTGAGTTTGTTTGCCCACAAAATATAAGCAAGGAGCAAGGTCTTCAGCACAGGTTATAGGAAAAGAGCCCGAGCCCGAGCCTTTAATTGCCCTATGTCTAGTTTAAGTTCTCTGCTAATATTTTTCTTTTTGTACTGTGCTGTAGGCTTTGTTATATAAATAAATAAATAAAGCATTAAATTTTTGCTTCTATCCAGTTTGCGTATCCATCGGAGCGGGAGAACGAATGACACTTGGTCGGTTTTTTTCTTCACAATTAACTTAGTAAGAGTATTATTGACTGAAGCTGTGATTGTGTGTATCATGTCCAAAAATCGTGGAATTGAATGCCTGTAATGATAAACCGCTCTCAGCTTTTAGAGTTATCTCAACGTCACCCGGTATCACCATATTATGTTCTTTGTTAATTCCACGCCATTAATACCCCGAAAATTGCAATGAAATATAATTCCTCAAAAATCTTAATATAATCTGTGGCAAGCTCACCCCACTGTCTATCAGGGGTTCCCAAGACGCGGGCCTGCCTAATCCGAGGGCTGCGAGGGCGGTCACGGGCGCCCTATCTACCACCGCCAGGCGGGGGCGTCTTGCTAACTCGGAGGGCAGATTGTAACGTATTTATTGCTATGTATTTGGATGGCATTTTCGGAGTGTACAATAGTGTACATACTTTAGGTAGCTTTTGATGTTTTTCATTTTGATCTTGTTCTTTCTGGGCATAGCAGGGTCGCTTTTTAGGGTTCCGTACACGAAGGGTGCCAAACAGGACCCTATTACTAAGCCCACGATGTCCATCTGTCTGTGTGTCTGTCTGCCTGTCTGTCCGTCAGTGGGTCCTAGAGCACAAACCGTAATAGCTAGAAAGTTGTTTTCACAAAATGTGTATATCTGTTCCCGCAACAACAACAAATACTGAAATACGAGAATTATCACAAAATTAAGGGGGTCCCCATACATGAGACGTGTTTTTAATTTTCTTTTTGTTATTTTTTTTTACTGTTTTGAGTACTTAAGTTGTGTTGTACGATGGTACGGTTCCCTTCTTGTACGATTCCGACTCGCACTTGACCGATTATTACATTTGCCAGGGATTGGGAGATGCTACATGTTTACTGTTTAGTTAATAAGATGGTGGATAGTGAACTTAGAAATGGTGCTCGTTTTGGCAAGCAATACAATACAAACAGATACGGAATACTAGAGCTATTCATGAATTACAGCCTGGGGCGTTCCGAAATCGAAATAGAAGGTCTATTTCGAAATTCTATGAAGTTGCACTTTGACGAGAAATAGTCTAGGTATTTGCTCGATCTAGAGAAAAAGAGTAGGTGCTTTACTTTTCTACAACCCCGAATATAATACCTCCTCCCCTCTCCCCTCGCCCTTTCCCCGCTGATTGATACTGCCCGTAACAATACATGTTTACTTTCAATTACAAACCCCGCTGCGAAACGAACGCACTCTACCACGGTACTTTTACACGCTTACACCCTTCGCTGCCCACCCTATGCCCAGGGGTATAAAGGTTCTAATGCGATGGCAGAAATCCAGGTGATCGAAGGTATAAAGTGGTTATCGGAGTCCAAAATACAAATAGTATACGCAGATTGTCCTGCCTGGTCGAGTTTAGGCAATAGAGCTGCTTTGTTTGATGGAATTTTTGGTTTATTTTTAGATAGGATTGTTTTCGGCAATTTTTAATTTTACAGTGTAAGTAGTCAAAAATATTGTTAAAGAAGTATATGAGAGCGATCCAATGTAACAGACTGTGAAACGGTAGAGTGAGACTTAGGAAGAAAATAGTTGATTTACAGTATTTACAAGAGTTTTAATGAAAGAAGATGAATTTGGAATTTAGGACAGAGTCGTGGGTTTAATTCAGTTAGAACGTCTTCGTGCATGTAGACTACGACTCCCCTTGAATCATCGCAGGTCCGGCGAAGGGTCAGCAGGTTTTGATAGGCTGTATGTAGCGTCCTCTGGGCAGCAGCAGGGACGTGGCAGGGACGATGAAGGAACGTAGCAGGGACGTAGGGTCGTAGCAGGAATGCAGGGAGGATCGTAGGAAGGCACGTAGGAAGGCCGTAGGAACCCTGTGAAGAACACAGCGTCAGGAGTTGAGTCAGCTTTTTAGAGATAAGCTCGCCATTGTACACTTTTATTACCTACCATGATCTGTTAACTATTTTTTTTGTGTGCAATAAAGAAATTATGAATGAATTATGAATTATGAGTTGAAGAGGAAAAGCTCCGTCTGCAATTCCCCGTCCAGACTCGCCGAGGTGGGAGAGCCGAGTAGGCACCTAGCTATCAGAGTCATTGCAGACGGAATTGTAGCTGTAGAGATAGGAGTGAAATAGGAAAACACAGATATTTACAGACAGAAGCTAGGAATAAAAATAACTAGACAAATACGTACCCAAGTTAGGGGTTCAATTACACAGATACTATATAGCACAGTATTTAGATATTTACAATTTAGAAGATAAAACTAGCAACTGAACAAGAGCCCAGCGACGAGCAGTCGCTGAGAATATCAAAGAAAAAGTGAGCTCCAGGGAAAAACAAAATAAGAATCTGACGGCTGTGCCAGGCTTAAATAACGAACGAGACTAAAAAACTATAGCTACAGGTAGCACAGATAGCCAGCTATACTAAATCAATCAAAACTATTTACAGAGCTAAAAGTTAAAAAACTAAAGTTGGTATGTTACAACTGTTGTTGATGATCTCATTACAAACTTGGCTCGATTTGGCTTATCATTTTCGTAGTGAGTCGTGTGTATATTTTCTAGTGATATTCTCGTCAGGAATATGGACGGTGGTAAAAGGAAGACTGGCCTTGTTCTTACTTGCAACCCATTTGATTCGTATTAATATCTCTCTCTGATCTCAAAGGGTGTCCTAAGCTTTCAAGCTATTATTACATACCAGTTGGTAATTTCAACTATAATAATACTGCAAAGAGTTGTGATCGTAATAACTTGGAGCATTTTAACAGAGTTACCAAATGTTCTATTAAATTCATTCAGTTACACTACTTAGTACATATAGCCCCGAGGGAACTCCAGCAACTATTTCAATATTTCACTCACATTCTCTGATCTAATGGGTTTCGTTGGTTAGTTTTTGTTGTAGTTAGTCGATTTTGTACGTTGTGGCTTTCCCAGTTTTTGAGTTATTCATCCTGGTAATGGATTTGTTTGGTGGACTTTGTAACTTGTTAATTAAATCACTGGATACATGGAAAATAATACTATTCTATTACTAACTCTACGTTTGCTTGGCGTGAGCTAAATTCTAAAAGAACAACCTCATTCTCGCAATGTATCATGTTCCTACACGAATAATTATATAATTTACCATAGATCAAAACGTCTATCACATAGGTTTCCACCTCTTGGTTTAAGTGCTAGTGGGTTCTGCTGTAACACTTATGGGATTCAACGATATGAGCTGTTAGTTGCTGTAAAAGGAAATATTTTAACAAGATACAAGAAAGTAAAGAAGGTAGCAGAAGTTATAAAAGGACGCCATTTGAGTATCAACGCCACACTTACATACGTTCTAGGCACTGGCACGCACGGTAGTAGGACCAAAATCTATGATTAGAGGTACAAACGGTACAGTTAGCAATAGAAATAGGTGCAAACCTAATAATTACTCGCCCGGTCCAGATAATACTGTTTCTTAATATATATGGTATCGCCGAACAGTAGCTAATAGTAACACTGAGAAGTAAGAACCCTGTCGCAGTATCGAGCTTATTTGAAACACAAATATTTACCCCAGATAGGAAACTTTCCTCCAGTCTCCCGGCCTTTATTAATATTTTATTATTTTGTCTTGTAGCTACGTTTCGAAAATTACAAACTTCCCTTGTTAGCAACTCTCGCTCTAAAGCGATTATATTTAAAATTATTTTAATTAAAACACTGTTCAAACTTCTATGTAGGTACAAGGCTCGCGCTCTGAAAACTTTTACTTTGAATTTTCAATTCAAACACTATGGCAGCGTATTAATGATTAATTCTTACGTTGAATTTTGAAATTGACAATCCTTTAATAAGTACCTATGTTTTCAAGTTATACCAATTTATCTGCGTGTATCCATTAGTTTTTACTACCTCTGCCTGTCTAGTATGATGAAGACTACTAGATAAGTGTTACATTACATCACGACGAGCAGTAAGCAAGCAGAGACATGATACATTACATCAAGACGAGCAGTAAGCAAGCAGAGACATGATACATTACATCACGACGAGCAGTAAGCAAGCAGAGACATGATACATTACATCACGACGAGCAGTAAGCAAGCAGAGACATGATACATTACATCACGACGAGCAGTAAGCAAGCAGAGACATGATACATTACATCACGACGAGCAGTAAGCAAGCAGAGACATGATACATTACATCACGACGAGCAGTAAGCAAGCAGAGACATGATACATTACATCACGACGAGCAGTAAGCAAGCAGAGACATGATACATTACATCACGACGAGCAGTAAGCAAGCAGAGACATGATACATTACATCACGACGAGCAGTAAGCAAGCAGAGACATGATACATTACATCACGACGAGCAGTAAGCAAGCAGAGACATGATACATTACATCACGACGAGCAGTAAGCAAGCAGAGACATGATACATTACATCACGACGAGCAGTAAGCAAGCAGAGACATGATACATTACATCACGACGAGCAGTAAGCAAGCAGAGACATGATACATTACATCACGACGAGCAGTAAGAGACATGATACATTACATCACGACGAGCAGTAAGCAAGCAGAGACATGATACATTACATCACGACGAGCAGTAAGCAAGCAGAGACATGATACGCAAATAAAGTGCCATATTTCATAAACAGAATTAAGTAGTTATCTCATTGTACAGCACAACAACACCTAACAATACATTGATTTTAGTTAACAAAGTCATTTTAGCCTGTATTTTTGGTCAGTATCCAAGTCGTTATAGTGTAACAGACACCGTTTGCATTGTCGATTAAAAACGCGTTGTTTTGTTTGTAGCGGGCTCCTGCTACGAAACAGGGCCAGTGTTGCCTCAGCGAAATATCGCAAATATTGACCCGCCTCCTTCTTGCCCGCCACGAGGCGTTTTAAAAAGTTTTTATTTAGTTTCATTTGTTACTTACCAAGTTGGTTCGTATACTTGGTTTGAATTGGGTAAAAGAAATCCACCAGAAATCTATTCCCAATTTTACTATGGCTAAGATATTTCTTTTACGCATATTGTTCTATTATATTGCCAGATTTGCGTCAATCCCACTTCAATGCCCTAATATCTCTACATAATCCATTCAAGGATGCACAAAAAAATGCACTATTTATCCAAAAATCGCATCATATTGTGCTCTAGCGCAAACATAGGCTGCTATTGACCACAAAGGCGTCGGTTTCGAAATGCCAGTTTGCGCGCCAATGTCGATGGCACTCTATGTTGCCAGAATCAGACGTGACAAAGACATGAAGTGCTAAGTGTGGTTTCTGAACGACCCCTTTTTGAGTGGTGCATATTTTTTGTTGAGTTATTCTGTACCTATGTACTAACTTCTTCTAAGAGGCAAGAATAATAAAAAAAGTGACTACTACTCTTCTATATTACTATTTAGGTATTCTGTCTCAGAAAATATTCGTAGGTAAATACCGACATATTATTAAATGTGATATTTATTAATCATTTATATTCACATATTTTCAGCTATTGTACAGTTGCTGCAATCTTCAGATATTGTTACAGGTACGTACATCTACAACTTAGACGTAATAATAGCATATTTTATGATGTGCAATGTTCATGTAACCATACATCTGGTAAAGCGACTACGTCTAATGATAACGCGTAGCGTGCTCTAATCCCGGTATAAATCACAAGCCAGCAAATTTACGAGGCCACATACACGTAAATTATCACACAACGCGCGGTCTGAAAAAACGACTCTGCATAAGTAGATATGCGTGTAGCTCGAAAATTTATATGCAAAATGTGTACCTAAAACAAAAAGCAATGCATTAGACAGAAAACAAAATGTCAACTACACAAAAAGAGGTTCCAATTTCAAATCCTATTGTGCCAGCTACACGTGGCGGTGTTGTCATACCTCTTTTTTTTTGGTTTTGATATTTCGACTTCTTCCTACCGGCCAGACATTTGTTATTATTATTCACTTCATTCACATTTTCTTTTGTCGTCCGCGGAACTATGGCTCTGGCATTATACCGTACATTGTGTCAGAAAAAAGAAAGAATATCCACAGTGAATGTTGTATGGAAAATGTTACCCACTTATTCAATGTGTATTTCGGATATAAAACAAACTGACATCGAATGTAAATACTATTGTAGAGCTCTGTCATCCGACATTTTAGATTCATAATGGACATTTAATGTGCCTTTTGATGGATGTTAAGTTCCGGTCCTTGCAAAGCCAACTTACTAATGTTGATCAAATACGTAGGTTTAACTTAGCTGTTACTTGTTACGTATTACTTACCTTTCTGACAACAAAAGGTTACTAAACTAAACATCAAAATAACGCTATTTTTATCCTAGATGGATTTGGCCACACGTTTTACAAGTTTGAAGGAGTAAGCCACTTATTACTTACTTTTATCTAAGTACCAACTGAAGTACTCTCATTCAACTAGCATATCTGATTTTTCAACAACTACAGAAGCCATCAGTAGTCCTGTTCTTCAGTGTGCGTTTATCTCCGGTTTTGTCACGATTGCACGTGACATGTCACGCCTATCAAGTCCCCAAAGACAATCTAGTATTTATGTTATACTACCAACTTATAATATCAAAGAGGAATACTTTACTGTTCTCAACAAAGAGTTTAAAATTGTGTTTTGTGAGTAGTTTGTAATTTTGGAGGCGCTATGCCGAGGCGTGCGTAGAAATTGGTATTGTCAGTTGTTCTCTTATGCTAATACCGGTTCGTCACCCTTAATACAATAAATACATATTTAGTTTTGCTGGAAAAAACCCAGTTTACACATAACCGGATTTCGAGTCCTTTTCGACCCCAAATACAAGATTATTTTATGCAAGGGATTTTTTCTTTAATCAAGCCGTATTTTTAGATATCTTACAGATGTATATTTGTTCCAAACTCCCGATCTTCTGTCTATACTGAACCACTGTCTTCCAGAATGTTTCCATCGTTTTAGAAGTACTCAATATTGTGATCGATCATCAATATACATAACACATTATTTAGCTACTTCTTTTATATATATGATTCTAGTATCATCATCATCATTTTGTATCTGAGTATTGAGAATTTGAATATCACTGATAAACGACTGTTATACGGCAATAATAACTAATCTAATTACATACATTAACTTATTGGAATTTTCGGCTCATTTCAGAATAACGTAACAAGCCAATAATAATTTAAAACATTTATTCCTCCTACTTTCCATATCATATATTTAGTAATAATACCAGCTAGCAAACAGTAGGTGCATTTGAATTGAAATTTGTAACAGGCGTAACGCAAACACAAGTGCTACAAACATGCCCAATACGTTCCTTACGACCACTTATTCATATCCTAAGCAATACCATATTACAAGACATATACCTGTTAACAGATAGACGAAAACATCCTAAAACTTCCGGTACCGACAAAGCCATCACTCGCGAATTCGACACGCCCAAATCAAAATATATTATCGACCAATAAATTCTGCAACAATAACTGGCAACATTGAATGAAAAAATTGGCATCGCATCGGCATTCGCACAATCAATCAAGCGATAAGCCAATAAACCTCAACGATGCCCTTTTGAATTTGGAATTCGATTTTTTAATTGTTCCTTTGTGCGCATGGCCGGCGGCGGGCAAAGATGGCTTGTCGAATTGTGCAATGAAAGGGAAGCGGAAGTGAACATGCCAGTGTCTTCCGATGAATGGATGAGTTGGATGCGTGGAAGCATTATTTGAGGTCGCGGTATCGCCAACTTTACAACTGCTGCTCTACGTAGGTACCATCGGCAAAACCGATAGATCCAAGGATTGACGTGGTAGCTTTGCAAGTCAAGATTTTTCCCATAGAGGCCTGTGATATGATATGAGGTATAATTATATGATTAGATTTTCAGCTATTGATTATTATGAGACGAACCGAGGAGATGTATTTAATGGTCAACATGTATTCGGTCTTGCATTGCAAAAACAAATTCAAGTGATGAAACTTCCCGGAACTGTGAATCTACTAATTAATGTACCTATTGTTAATTGATCAAGAATAAGTGAGTACACATCGTTAGGCCTACTTTAACGTTATTGTGATAATTAACTAATTACATTGTTTGTCGTCGATTACTTAGTAACGTACCTATAGCTAGGCACAGACAGTAGCATGTGAACTAACTTTACTATTTTGAGTTATCTAACAAAAAAAATACGGGTTTCAAAGAACCAGGACAATACTATACTCATCTCATAATACATCAAGTTTTAGGTTTTACAGTTTTAATTATATTTTGATATTCCGAACTAACTACCTACACATACAAGCCTATCGCCGTTCACCATTCTTATCTTGTGATAACATCCTAAATGTCACTTGGCTATAAATAAAACTATCTTTAACATAAAAAAGCTGTTTAACAATACAACGCCCCCTATTCAACGCAGACACCATTGTTACTGTGAAAAAAAATACGTCCGGGGTTGCCAGCTATAAAATTAAACATCCCATAATAAAAGGTGGAAAGTAATAATGAAAGATGTATAACACAACTATAATGTTGTTAGCTCCCGTTTAGTGAATGAATGGTCGTTTGACTTCGCTCCATTGTATGGGATAGACCGTGAAATCTGTCGAGTCCCTGATGTATGGGTGTAGATTCTATTCTATCAGTGGGAATCACCATTATGACACTATACAGGGTCGATAGGATCGCTAATTGCTGGGGATGGGTAGGTAATGCCCATAGTAATTTGTACTGAAGCAATTTTGGAAAACTAAAATATGATAATGTGTAAATTAGCCTAGTAAGCACCCTTGCATGTTTGACTTGACTTCGTATGAAGGAGAGTAATAATTATTTATAAAAGTGGATTTTTCAGAGCAGCATAGATGGGTTGGACAATGCTGTCCGCAACCTTCATTTGGAAAAACCGTCGTGATTTAAGGTCCTTTCTGTAACAGTGGTTTTACGATCTTACATTTAAACCTGTCTACTTATAGGAATCGTATCATTAAACCAGTGTGTGTCTTCGATATTCCGCCATATATAAACATATTGATATGCAAGCACACATAGAAAGCCCATAACTTTCACCGTTAACCGACGGTTTTAGGATACCGGACCGAAGCCACTTTCTTAAGAGAGCCGGTTCCACTAATTAGTGTTAATCAAATAATGTCCCCTTGACAAGAGTTCGACGAAGACGCCACGTTTCTAACAGTTAAAATGTCAGTTAATTTGACGGCACTCTTTGCACACTTTTATAAAATTAAAACGGCAAAAAGTGTTAAAATTAAAAAGTCAATAGAAAAGTTAGGTAATCGCCTGTCCAAATTGGTTCACGTTTAATTTTATTTTTGCAGTATGGTACTGACTTGAAAGCAAAGACGGAGCTGCTGACAGCTCATTAAAGTTAATTCCCATACTAACAGGAAATTATGGGTTTACCTAAGTATCTGACATTATGAATGATAGTTTAAATCTTTGCACATGATAAGAGGGGTGATGAAATCTCGTCAGAAAGGAATCAGAGCTGATAGCGTCAAATGAGATAAAGAAAGATATTATGAGACAACACAGGGTGCATTAGAAAGGTGTAGGACAATAAATAAGATTCCTTCTATATTTAACATTTAACTTTTCTATACATTGCTTCACTTTGGCCAGAGAGTAGGATATCCTGTGTCGTGGGAACTATAGAAACAATGACGTCCGAAACATGCTACATCCATGATGATCCTGGGAGTTTTATTCCTTCCTAGCCGAAATTCGAATCCGTAACTGAACTGATTTTTAACAGAATTTTGTACGGTGAGGACACAGCACATGGTAGGTAAAGAAAGTATTTTGCACGCTGCTTTTGTTCGTGATATGTCCAGCCCATCTCCATTTTAGTCGGCAAGCCCGTTTTGCTGCATCTATGATTTGTGTTTTATCACGAATTCGGTCCTATAACTTGAGGTTCAACTCAAAACGTGCTTCTCTCTGTTGCCCGTTGGAACAGCCCGTTTGTTCTATGTGTAATGTGTTTCAGTGGCGCGGTGAATAAGTTCGAAGAGATTGGGTTTCCCTGTCTCACTCCTCTTTTTATATCAAATGTTTTTCCCAACTAGTCAAGTTTTACCGTCGCCTTACTGTGCGTGTAAATTTCCTGGAGAATGGATATGTACTTCCTGTCGATTCCCTGCGTTCGGAGTGCTATCCACAAAGATTTGGGCTGGACATCTAGCACGAACAAGAGACGACCGATGGACAGAGAGAGTGGTGCACTGGTACCCACGAGAGCCCGAGAGCGTGGACCAGAGTTGCCCAAGACAAGCAGACATGGAAGAAGATGGAGGAAGCCTACACCCTGAAATGGGTGCCCAATAAATATATGAATAATCAATAATTTATGAATTAATTACAAAGCATGAAGAGAATAAGAAGAAAAAAAAGAAAGAAGAAGAATTAGATTGTATATCAATTAATTACAAGCATGTTATTTAAGATTTATTTTATTGGAATACTTGCACTCTACACAACAAAAATGAGCCGTGCAGTGCAATTTGTTGCAGGAAAAGTAGATTGTACAACAAGGGCATACAACGCACCATTTTACCCGAGACGTATATATCCACCCGAGCCGCAGGCGAGGGTGGATAGTCATGTCGAGGGTAAAATGGGTTTTATGTACGAGTTATACACTCTGCTTTTCACTTCGATTGTGAGGAAATTAAACAGAAATATTGCAAAAAAAGTATAATTTCCTACTCACTTGACATTGTTAAAAGTAAATATTATGAAATAATTGCAAATTGAAATTACCGAGAAAAAATAAGGACTTCCCGCCATTAAACTTTTTTTTTTGGACGTGCCTCCGCAGCCGGCTCTTGCCGCCGGCAGTGGCACTTAGCATAGGTGGTATGTGGCTGTTTACCTGACGACCTTTGTCAGAGTCTGAGTTTTAGACGAAGATTTTACTTTATGCTCTAGAACATAAAATTTGATTTTATGCTGGCTACACCCGACATAAAGACGAACTTTACGAGCATGAGAAGTGAAAAAATTAAAGTTACCTACTCTATACTTCTATGAGCTCCGTGGTCTACTTGGTAGTATACGTAGTAGTCGTAAAACCCCTCCAACAGCACGCACTGTGCCAGAGTGGTGGAGTATGGCTCAATCCTACTCGTATCCGGGCCTGTGCCCCTTCGGTGGGGACTGAGTTACATTTTCCCTATTTTTAGTCTATACTTCTTCTCGTACACCCTGTATAAGAGTGTTAGTTGATAACAACAACAAGTCTTTGTGTCTTTGTGATGTGACGTTAGGTTAAATAGTGACTTCACAAACGTTTTACAAACTATTTTTGCTTTGTTTGACATAGCTTAATTTGACGACAGGTCCTGAGCAGGCATGGGCTTTGTTCAGCTTCTTACGAAATCGTGGAATCAAGTTGAAATCTATTTATTACAATTTGTGGGGGGAAATTAGAGGCTCTGCTCTACAAAAGATGGAGTAGTTTTGTTTTTTATTTGTATTGCTTAAGTAGATGCCAAAAAAAAAAAAGTTTTCGACCTCGAGGAGTGCCTGCGTGAGCCGCTATTTTGAGTTGAAGGGCCCAAAATTTGTTCTTTTATTGACCGAGCGAGCGAAGCGAGCGAAGCGTCTCCGTTTCAGGTTTGGGCAAAAATGCTTTCGTATGTCCGGTTGTTCTCCTCTACAGGTCGCATTTATGAACCGATTCTCGTGAAATTTTGTGAGCAGGTTGGAAAAATAAATAGAATTTTTTACTCGAGCCAGTTTTTTGATTTTTTTCAAAATGGCGGAGAAAAAAAATCGCTACAACCCAAACGGCTCGATGGATATTAACAAATGAGGTGTCGTTGGATTCGTAAAGACCATGAGAGTGAAACAGATGAGCGAACGAAGCGAGCGAAGCGTCTCCGTTTCAGGTTTGGGCAAAAATGCTTTCGTATGTCCGGTTGTTCTCCTCTACAGGTCGCATTTATGAACCGATTCTCGTGAAATTTTGTGAGCAGGTTGGAAAAATAAATAGAATTTTTTACTCGAGCCAGTTTTTTGATATTTTTCAAAATGGCGGAGATATGGGGTTTTAAAATGTAAAAAAATCGCTACAACCCAAACGGCTCGATGGATATTAACAAATGAGGTGTCGTTGGATTCGTAAAGACCATGAGAGTGAAACAGATTATATAATTTTAGTAAAAAGTCAATAGGTTGTATTAAAGATCGCGAAATGTAGTTTACAAAGTTATTGGTGCGGCTACTTTCATACTGCATGTACGTAACCAGGTACATTCATAAGTTTGTATGTGTTATTGAAAGAAAATTATTTGGGTTATTTTTTTTATGTGTGTTAGCAGTTCAGCTTTCCCACCGACATACTCGCGAGGTCTACAGCTCACAGAGCCACTAGTTATTATTTGCATTGGTATCTAGTCTGTATTTCCTATGGTTACAAAGTTGCAAGCGGGAGAAAGTTGTATATTTACAAAAAAAAACATCTACATCGGTAATCTTGTTTTTCTATGCTAACTGTTCTGGTTGGCCGACAAATCTTATATAACAATAGTTCGCCATTGTTCGGTCGTTCGAGCGGTGTGCTTCTGCGAGTGAAGGGCTTAATAACTTTAATGAATAACTGGGCTAATTGAGATAAGTAGATCACTTATAGATAGAGATATTTTTTAATTTAATAAATTTTGGCATCATTGTAATATTATAAATAAACATTATAAATAGACACATGAAAAACATGAATGAAAACACGGCACAGGACAGGATAAGTTGGCACGTGATGTTCGATGATGAAGGAAAAGAATTATAGACTATTAATCTCAGTCTTAATTCCAACGAATGTTTTCCTAAAGAATAGTAAACTGATACTGCAATAGTAACTATCTGAAAATAGATAAGAAAACCTTTTCAGCCAAAAAATTGTGAATAGGCTGGAGTGACTTAGAAAAGCGGTTTGTTTAGCTTCAAATATTTACTTCGATAAACGTCGAGGAGTCAATGTTTGCTGGCAAAATAATACATAAGACCACTGTAAATTAATTTAGAATGTTGCCACTGGCATCGACTAGTGATATAGGTAGCAGCAGGGTGGGCAAACAGACAACAAGTGAATACAAACACGCTTTGTTTTATGTTATTGTTTTCGCTCCGTGTTGACCACTGGTATAATACATATACTTATATTAGTGTATTATCTAATTAGTTAATTTTAATCATCGGTCGGACTAAATAAAGGTGTACTTATCGTCGACTTCCAAGCAAAAAAATGGTTACAAGTTAAAAGTATTGAATATTTTCTGGGGTATTTATCTACCATAGACGCGATACCCATTGGACAGAGAAGGCAGAGTCACGACACGGACAATACACGAGACAGAGAGAGAAAACATGGAACAGAACGAGGAAGCATGCTTGTATTGTTTCTTTCTCGTCCTGTACAAGACATGAGAAAGAGACAGAATACACTAATTAATTTTCCAGTGGAGATGGCGTATTTTATTTTCGATTAGATCATTAAACAGGCAGGACTATTTTCGTTCGAATTAATTTTGCTTTCCGAAATCAACCGTCTATCTAGAATAAAAATATCGGCCTAATAATACACCGGTAGTTTTAAGTTTCCTAATATATTTGCTCCGTGGTATTATTAACATAAACTGCCTAATATAGGAGATACACAATATCGTTGGAATAATCGGTATTCAGTACTTATATATTAATATTTGCAGCGCAAATATTACATTCACGCCTTGTGTGCTTGTTGAGTAATAAATCAGTGTGGTCCTTACATACTAGATGATAAAAAATTAGGATGCTATTGATAGATCGCTAGATCTATCTAGATCTAGATACGAAAATTCGATTATTTATTGATACTTTTGACTTAACTTATTAGTACGATATTACAATATTGTAAAACAGACCCTAATAGAAAACAAATACCTCATATAATACATCTCAGACGGATCTCAAAGTAAGTATCAGAAAAAATACATAATAATAAAATCAAGCAGTCTCGATAGGCATTATTAAACAGATAAATCATAAATCTTGTATGTAAAATGACAGATGAATCTGCTACGTAGAATTTTATCGCTAGTTATGTTTATATTATGTTCTATATAGGAATATAAACAAGTCAAAAAGAATCCCACTGAGTATTATTCTATCGATATTCTCGATCGGTTTCATATTCATGTTACCTTCACTCGCATAACGCATGCGCAAGCGCAAAGGACAGTCAATTATTGTGTTTGCTGAAATGGTTAGCGGTCGCGACCCTCGTGCCATCTGCCTCCATTGCTCGAGTGGAAAAACACCAGGTATCATCTCAAGTTCATCGATTTCAGCGAATGAGTATGCTTCAGTCAATATATTTATCATATTTATCACATTAAGGACTAGTATTTCAAGACACGAGTAAACAGTCAGATTATTTAAACACTTTTTGTACGTGTGAAATGTCAAAAGCCCGAGATAAACTGACAGTTAATAAAACCAAGGAGCTTCATCATAGTTTTACGGTTAAGAAACATAAAAAGGGTCTAAATCTTACTTTTCAGTTCATTATTTATTGGAGCGTTTTTGATATGGCTGAAAATCGTCCAACATCTTCCATGGTCAATGACTCTTTTGATGAATACTGATGGGGTCAGGCAGGTATGTATGATACGTCCGTACAGTACAGCGGCGTACAATTCGTTTCGATAAACTTTTTAGGACCTTCTTTTAGTAACTTCCTATCAATATTGGTAGTTGGGTTATTTTCCGAATACCTACTGTATCAGCTAAACCTAACAAGTTTCGTCATTACATGTGTATCGCTAAACAAACTGGTGTTAGCGCTAGCCGAAATCTCCAGTATCAATTGGAAATACAAACATGCCTCCTACTGTCTGGTTTTATAAGCCGCGTTTACACAACTAAGCAGCCTAGGATTTAGTTAAGTTGGTTAGTCTTTGGTCAGTCGTTTCCAAGACGTGAAACCATGGTGGGGTTGTTGGGCCAGTTTACCTTTACCTAGCCTAGGTAGTAAGTAATTAGAAATTGTGGGGCCAAGAACTGGCGTAGATAGTGCTCCGGGAAGACAGCCCGGATAGTCAGATAATCGGATAAATAAACCAAAAAAAGGGTCCGTACCCGAAGGGTGTCAAACGGAACCCTATTAATAAGCCTCCGCTCTGTCCGCGTCCGTCTGTCTGCCCGTCAACGGGCTCCATGGCATGAACCGTAATAGCTAGAAAGCTGAAATTTTCACAGCATGTATGTTTTTTGCCGCTACACCAAAAAGTACTGGATTATACGAAATATTAAAAAAGAAGGGTGTCTCCACACAAGGAACGTGTTTTTTTTGTACTTTTTGTTGTATGATGGTGCGGAACTTAGTTTTAATTAGTAAATAAAGTCCAATAACCTTTTAGAAGTTACAACAAACTGATTTATTCATTGGTTTTGGCATGAGTGGACAGAGCAGTACAGGTTAATGTCACCAGCGAGAAGTACAGACGTTATTACTTGTACATACATATTTTAGCCTTCTAATCATAGAGCACATGGCACATGGCAAGTATATAGGCAAGTCACGACTGCTCAGCAACGAGGCATGTCCGTAAAAGGGCACGGGCGGGTCACACCGCATTACTGCAGACCCGATAATGCGTGTAGACCGGGTTTTCACTCATCTCGTTAGCACCGCAGCATCGGGGGCTGCTTTGATGTTACAACTATCACGGCAGTATAGCACTACCAAAGGCAGCATCTTAATAATATAAGCAGGGTTACACATTCATTCGATTTTATATTATCTTTGCTACATTTTGGACCGTGCGTGCGTGCGGCAAATCTATAAAATACTTGATACTTCGGGTTAACACTGATGATCTCGTAACTCCAACTGATTCATGATGATCAACATGGTATCGTATCGTCGGTACCAACATATAGCCGGTTGCAGACCGAAAGCTAAGCTAACTAAGTTTAGCTGAGCTCGCATAGCAGATGCAGTTTTTCAGTCTGCACACGACTATTGAAAACTGCTTCATCTGTGCGAGCTTAGCTGATGTATCAGCTATGCAAGCTAAGTTGATGCTTCAGCTATGCGAGCTAAGCTGATGCGTCATCTGTGCGAGCTAAGCTGATGCTTCAGCTATACGAGCTAAGCTGATGCTTCAGATATGCGACCTAAGCTGATGCTTCAGCTATGCGAGCTAAGCTGATGCTTCAGCTATGCGAGCTAAGCTGATGCTTCAGCTATGCGAGCAAAGCTGAAGTAAATTAGCTTAGATCATGGTCCGCAACCCGCAAGTCTAAATGGATTAAGTTACGAGTATCATCTTCAAATTAGTTACCCGTTATATAATGCCAATTCCTCTGCACTTGTACCTGTATATGGCGTAACAAAACAAACATCCGGACGAATTGTAAACCTCCTCCTTTGGGAAGTCGGTTAAAAACACTAATCGAAACCACAAACAACATAAAGCTACAAAACTAAAGTCCTATCCCTAATCCTTATTAATCCGGCCACGCCTCCACCCACCAACTTACCCATATATGCCTACTGTACACACAGATTACCACTTTCAGCAGCAAATTACACAAGTGTAATGTAACGAGACCGAAAGTGGTAAATATAAATATGTCTAGTTTATATATTGATAGAGCGAGCTCGTCAAACAGTTAAGCAGGCGGTTTGTGGTGCCAATATTAACTCTACTTATCATATCAGCTTTGCTCCTGCTGGGCTTCTTTGTAGTGTCAAGTTCAAGGGTGTTTTCATGAGGACAATAAAGTCGTGTTTGGACTTCCGTTTATTTGGTTGATTGGGTTGTGATGAATTTTGATACTCTATCCTGGCTACACGTATTCGCACTGAAAAAGTATGATAATTATTCAGTATTTTCTAATGTTTAAATTTTTACTGTGAAAACTTATGCCCGATTTCACCAACATTTAGGGGTCTAGCGACTGTTTCGGAGGCCGGCCTCTTAAATTTAGGGGGTCCCCTAGTAGCCTAGATGACCCTTAAACTTAGGTCAAAGCGAAACAACCGGTAGGTGGCCCCTGAAAGGGCTTTATACTACGACATACAGTACGGGGCCTTGATACTCGGCGTTTTACTTAGCGAGAGATAGAGAGACAGAGCGAGACGAGACCCGAACGTGCCAAAACAAAGACCACGTACTGTACTGTTCCTGTCAAAGGTGTGCTAGATAAATTTACGGGTAGGTATTGCAATAGGTATAAGTATGTAAATTCCAAGATTACCTTCGAACTTCGAAGCCTAAAAGTCTGAAACAAACCGCCAACATTTCCCCCGCATCACAAATATTAACCCAAGTACTCCAACCATAACTTTAACAGCAAATCAACGAATCAACCAAATGTTTGAGCCCGTTTTTGATTCAGTAAAAATAAAGTGTACCGAGTTTATCAAGGCAAACTGCTTGGCTGTGTTACCAAATATTATGTGTGCAAGCAGGTCGCACTTGTGTGTTCGGCACACAGAGTGTGTGTGTTTCAGTCTGGTTGTGTGTGTAGGGTACATATTTAGCTGGCACAATAAAGGCTCGTTGTGGGTACGTTTTATTGATATTTTTGTGATTGTTTGTGAGCGTATTATCCTTGTTGAGTATTTTTTTTTCTGCTGTTTACAACTAATGCGCTTCAGTAGGTATCCTATCCACGAATTTTGTATCCACGGAGAAAATATGATCTATGATGTTTTTGAAAAAATAAAAAAATATAGAGTACATTTAAGGTACATCCATTACTTCCATTACATCCATTAGTACCATTCAGTATACTTTCAGAAATATTTGTTGTAAAATACGAAACCACAAGGGTCCCATAGGACAGGCTCTGCCTAGTTTGGGATCCGTTATTAATCTCTAGACACTAAAATTCTAAATCTGTTTCTTTCTTCATGTATATTAACTTATGTGTAATTGACCTCAAAGGCAAATAAATTATTTATACTTTTACTTTTTACTATAGGTACCTAGTTCCTCTCTGGATATTATTTTCATCATTCCACTTATGTGGCTTAGGCTACATTTAACAAATTAATATTTCGAAATAAAACGTGGCTTTTAAGCGGTTCTGAGCTCGTACCTGCTTAGGCAAATGGAGAAGACCTCTATAAAACAGGTCCAGAGAGAACAAACTCTTGCGCAGTTGCGCCCGCGACGCTTGGTAAACAGTATGGCGGCGGCGGTGACGTGGCCGCCATCTTGGATTACCCGCGCAGATAAAGATTGGTCGGGAAACCTCTGAACAACAACATAGCGTCACGCCTTTTCCCATATGGGGTGACAGAGGCACAACAGTGCCCACTTTTAGCCAGTCATTCAACACTCTTTTGGAGTTATGAAGGTTTCCTCACAATGTTTTCCATCATCGTTATAACCTCTAAAATCATAGATAAAACTCTCAGATACTTACTTACGAAAATTCATCTGCTAGTAAATTATTTTGATTACTGTAGGTAGACGCATTGACGCATGCCTTTTAAATTCCAACAACCAATGCGTACTACGAGTATAATATTTAAAAAAAGTTATTTGGTGCTTTAGATAAATGATATATTTTGAGTATACCATCTTTCTCTGTGCAGCTGATAGTAACGAGGTTACTGAGCCAGACTAAATTAAAATTATGACTTTATATAGCTCTTTGTTTAACTAGGTTAAGTCATTACATAGGTATTTATGAGGCTCTCTTGGCGATGTAGGTATTTGTCATCTGTTCAGCAAAGGTTGGGCCGCGTTATCTAGGATTTACAGGTTTTTGCACCTTTCTAAGGAAGACGATAAACGGCGGTGTTGAAAAACTGGCAAATTCATGGTGCACATGAAGAACATACTCTAAGAAAATAAATGATGATTCACCTCAAAAACTTACTGAAATTTTACATAATCCATTTTTTTGGAATGTAGCTGCCAATTTTTTTCCATAATTAAATCAACTTATTTCACACGGAAAAAAATATGAGAACTTCACTGTCACTATCATCAGTTCATCACTATCACTCAAAGACTATATATCCAATTGACTGCGCCTGCAGGGGAATGCGGCTCGCTAAACGTTTGTTGTATTCAACAAACGTTCGCATACGCAACCTATGTACGATAACGGGCCGCCAGACAGTTTCGCAGCGGCTGACCAATCACAGCTCTCGTCCCCCGCGCCGCCCGTAAATTGGTGAGTTGTATTTCAAAGGAAAATGTATCTATGCGCTCTCCACTGGATAAGTGCTCCCTGATAATATGTTACATAGAACAAATTAACAATGGACTTCTCCCAGCAAAAAGCGGAAAACCGAGCTAAATCAAGACCGAAACAAAACCTTAAACAAATGTAGATCCCGGCGTCAAGTAAACATAGACCTAGCTCTCTTATCTGTTGAAAAACATTGCTAATCTCAGAGACAGAGTTAGAACAAATTTGCTCAAACAACAATCAGCTGAAGAAAGGAGTCGGCGTCACAGACACGGCAAATATTTCAACAGCAAATGCACTGCAGCTGAAAACTATACTAACCCCCAGTTTCTGAAAGAGCAATTAAATATAGTGATTGGCTGAGTTTGACAATATTTTAAGAAGTTGTCACAGCTAATTTTCCTCTTGGAAAACGGGCGTAAGATCTACGGCTGAAAATCTACTCTCTTCGGATGTTCGATCACCGCAACCTCTTTAATTATTCAGATTACCTTTTTGGAAAATAAAATAAAATTCATAACCCATTAAGATGTATTATAATCGAAATGGTTACCATCACCATGGTCATGTTGATGTTCGATAGATTAGGATCCAAAGCTAAATCGCTACAGTCTTCCAAGGATCTTTTGGATGATGACGTTTACAGGGGGGCGTCAGCTCTACGCAACTTAATGCAGCGAACCTGTCATTGACACAGATCTTTCATTTCATCATCAAGCGTTATTTAGGGTGCGTTTCCACAGAAGCGGTGCTGCGCGGAGCTGCACGGAGCTCAGCTGAGCGTGGCCGTGTGAAGAGGTATTCTAATTTGTATGGGATGAGCACCCTGTGATTCTAGTAAAGATCCATCATTACCATTGTGGCATATTGTTTTATCTCCCTGCTGGGTTAAGTGTATTGGCACCAACTGAACCTGTAGGTAAGTACCAGATAATATCATAAATACATCTAGAAAGACGTTGAATACATTTCACACTTTTCACTGCATAATTCATAAATATGCTAATTTACATAAATTACGGCAATAAATCATATCATAGTGTTTTTCACATCACATTTGTATGACGTCGTATTATTTATTATGTTTTTACAGGTGTTAGCTTATGGTTCAAATATAAATTCAGCAAACAAAGTACAATACATAGTTAGAGCTATAGACATGTATTTATTACTGAAATTTCACGTTGTGCCTACCTACATACTGGTATATTGTGTAGGTATATGAATAACGTAATTTTATTTTAATCCCCGATGCACAAAATAAGGTGTTAAAAGTCATACGTTCTTAAAATTCACAAAGCTGACTGACTATTCTATACTTATTTATAATTATAAACACGTCTGTTGAAATCGATTGAAACCATAATGTATTGAAATCTATTTATTAGTGTGGTTTCGTCGATTTGATAATTTTCTATAAATAGGTGTAAACTCAATCGCCATAATCCGAAAACATGTTCGGCTACGATGTTATGTCGACGATTCCGACAAACAAACTATTGCTTGGTCAATACAAATTGCTGCTTCATCTACTCAGCATACCTCATTTTATGGCCTTCTATCACAATAACCCACTTCTGAATCAACTGTTTATTTACAATAATAATAATTATGTAAAGCAAATGACGATCGGCCACGCATCCTGAACTTAGCTGCAGAATTGATAGCTCAAACTTCGCAGCGCATTCGATAGATAAACTTTCAGCGGGATCCAATCAAACATGGACCGTGAACGACGTCCCTAGGGTTGATATTTGAATGGCGATCAACGATCAGTTTACAAATATTAGTATTTGCCAAAGAAATCCAGACCGGGGACGGTTTTGTATGGAGTGTCTGTTTGTCACGACCCCTGGATGATTAAGAGATGTTAATCATATTGGTACACAGAGTATTGTGTTTAGATAGATTTTTGGAGGTGCGAAAACTTTTGGGTTGTTTAGTAAAGGATTCGTTTTCTATTATGCAAAGATCAACAAATTATCACTGTTTTGCCACAAGGGGTGGTCCGAAAGGATTAGTACGCTTATACGCAGGTTAAAGGTAACAACCTGTGGTAACAACATAGACAGTGCGTCCTTTGTAGATTCATAAAATAAAAACCATGACAGTACGCACCAGATCATTGCGTTTTCATTTCAGTACCGCATGTAAGTAAATCTTTCAGACCAAGTAGAGATTTTATAACTAGAGATCTTCAAACTTCTTCATTTAGCTCGGAACAGAGGCGGTCCCGAAACGAAAACGCACCGAACTAGGTGGGAAGGGGCCGCTAACCATCTTGGAGGAACGCGGCCTTTTTGCTCGAAGCTAACCATGGAATAAAAAAAACTTTTTGTGGTGAACACTGTAGGTAAGCCTAGACTTTTTTGTCAACGTATACTGTTGACCGCATTATTTACTGTATTCAAAGATACTTTTCACACCTGCCTATAAGATACAATGGACAAGCTAGCTGGCCTAGCTACTTACTATACGATACTTACAACCTGAAAGATAGAAAACCACTAACAATAATCTCGAGTTACCTTTAGAAATCTATGGAATGTAAAAAAGTTTACTTGCAATTAGTCACCGTATAAATTATTGTGTGCAATAAAGAATTGTGAATAGTCCCAGCCTAGCTCGCTTAATTATCTTCGGCTCATAATGAGTTTCGGAAAAAATAAAACCATCCACCATCTCCTAAGACATCCTTTCTTCAACACTCATCCTCCATTCAACAGCAACGCGCGGCACTTTTGCAACCTACATTTGGCGCTCCCAATTAATCTGTTTGGAGGCGAGTTAAAAATCGTTTACTCGCTACCTCAACGCTGCGAGTAAGCGATTGAATTATTAATGCAGTCTCCACAAACGGCGCGGGTACATATTTACTCGTAGCGTAAATAGATGCACACACCAGTCGACACGCGCTTCTAGCCAGTATATGCGGGGAAATCAGAGAGTGCAGTTCCCTGATAATTTTTTTCTTTTTTTTTGCCTGTTTGCGGTGTCCCACTGCTGGGCAAAGGCCTCGCCAGTTCAAGCCCACATATCTCTGGCTGCAATTTGATCCACCCACTCCGGCAGGAACTTATCCAGGTCGTCCCTCTATCTCCTTCTGGGACTTCCCCTACGCCAGTGTAGGCATCCATTCAGTGGATGATTTCGCCCATTTGTCCCTGATCCTGTGGATCTTTTATGTATTTCTGAAATATGCAACTATCCCTGTCAAAATTATGATTTGAAGGAGGTCAAATACAAATACAAATACAAAAAGTCTTTATTTGCCAGTAGGAGATTATACAAAGTTCACTTACAATATACAGGTACAGTATATACTAGATTGAGGTACTTAGATTACTTGTGGTCTCCACACTAGGTCTAACCTGTATCGTGGAGACCGTACAGAGTCCGCTAGCTTGTAATTGAAGTTTGACCAATCAGCAGTGGTATAGGGCTAAGTTTTCGTTTTTCCTCTTGCAGAATCTTGTATTTATGTATTTATATATATTTTTCATTGATGATTAATTATTTTGTTTTCTTTTGTAACACATTTACTTATACATCTTCGATTTAATTACGCCTAATCCATGAATAAGGTCGTCTTGCGCAAAATTACTTATTGCGATTGGCGTCTTGATTCTATTTAGCAGCAGTCGTCAAAATGTATGAAACACTAAGTTTGACAGTTGCTTAAAGGGTTTCGACACTCACTTCGACATTAAAGTCGCCGCCCAATTGACGCACAGAAAATGAATGCAGCTTGATACTATATTAAGTTATCCGTGAGGATCATTCACATTCTGTGATCATCAAACCCCCATTACGGCCAGTAAAACCGTAGGTATCCCAGCAACCTATCTGCTAACCTTGCGTATCCTACGTTGCGTTCCTTCACACAATACGTAAAAGCCCGTAGTTTTCCCGCTTGCGCGCGCCTTCTGTGTGTGTGTGCGTCGGTGTGTAAAAGCTCTTGCATGTATGCGTGAGCTAGCGTGCTAGCCTTTTCAGGGAGGGGGCGGAAAACTGTAGAGTCGCTTGTTGGCGAAAATTTAGTTAAATAAATTTTCAGATATCTCCGGCGATTGACTAGCTCTCTGCAATATGGTCACTCCATATGAGAAAAGGCGATATCTTCAATTATGGTAGTGACATGTGCTGTATGCGTTGATTGGTTGAGGATTTAATGGTGGTTGCTGATGTAGATACATAACTACAGAATTTACGCCACCTCTTGCTCCTACTGGGTAAGTATTATTTATCTATGCCATATTTTTATTAAATTCAGAAGCTTTTCTTCGTATTTATAATGTTCTTTCGTATCAATAAGTAATTCGCATTACAGAGGAATGAACCTCCACACATTTTTGGGAACCCCCGTCAGAGCGAGATGACATTGCGTTGAAAGAGACAGCAACACCCGGGGGTGAGTTTTCTCTACACCAGTCCGGACCGACGCAACCGCCGCTCATTGCCTTCCCAACCTTCCAGCCTTGACCTGGAGTCGAATCTAGGTTGTACCTCTCTGTATGTGGACTATGCGTGTTGTAATAAGGCAGAAGAGTACGGACAACAAATATTGATTCGGAATGGCGGTACAAGGCTCGTCGCCGGGGGTGGGGGGGGGGGCGCTGGTAAGAAGAGGGGGGGGATATAATTTGGACTAATTCCTGCTCGTGTTGACTCGGCGTCTGAGGATCGAATGTGGCAACTCGGGCTGATGAACTTTGGCCGGTCAAGTTACCTTTTTGTGAGATTACGATTATGAGTGCGATGGGCGCGCATAAAATGAAGTGTTGCTTAACAAACAAGCAAACAAACATTTATACAACCATTGTTTCTGGCCCCACACTTCTTAGCCAGTCGGGATTTGAACACGGGACCACTCGCTTGGAGGCAGAATCCAGCTTCTGCCCCCCCCATATGGGTAAAAGCGTGACGGTACCCATGTTATCACTTCTGGATTATGAAATTGATTCTCAGCTCTATATATCATGTGGTATATATCTATTTCATGTGGTGTTTAATGTAATCTATTTTATAGTTTGGATACTTTGTACGACGAATTGGATTTTTTCTGTCATGTTGTACGAATTTACTTTAAATAAATAAATAAATTAAATAAATTATATATTACCTTATGATCGGCGTGCTATTAGAAATACTCTTCAATACTTCAATATACTTAATTGCACACAAATCAATACATTATGACAATTAAAAATGGAAATAACATGTACAAAGGAGAGCTTAAGTCTTATTTATCCTTTCCATCCTGGGTTTGCTGGAAGAAATCTCTTGATAGAGATAAGCCTGCCTTTGTACATGTTATTTCCATTTTTAATTGTCATAATGTATTGATTTGTGTGCAATAAAGTATATTATTATAATAGCCTTTTATTACAGAAAAAAAGGGTCTTAACAGTGTGATTATAAAGTTGAACAATTAAAAAAACAGTTTTAAATAATATCCCTAGTTTCTGTGTGCCTTTTGGCATAGGCCTCCTCCAACCGTTTCCATTCGCCTCTGTCCAGTGCCACTCTAGTCCAGTGTGGTCCCAAGGTATGGCGTAGTTCATCTTCCCATCTTCTAGCAATGAAGAATAATATTGAATATATATTATCTCTATCAGGAATTTCTTCCAGCAAGCCCAGGATGGAAAGGAGAAATAAATCAGCAATAGGAAGATCCAAGTGTACAACATCAAATACTTAAGTAACATAAAATAAAATAACTACATACAAATACATAGATAGCAGAACCACTTGGCAGCTTGTTCCAGATACTCCTGTGTAAAAACTTTTAACATTTCCACAACAAGTGAAGAATCTCTTGAGTTTCTACAGATTTTCCTGTGGAATTCTTATGAAGTCTGATATGGTACCGACCGACTGACTTAATAGGAAATCATAATTGAGTAATGAAAAATAAATAAAACGGAATGATTTAGGCTCAACTAAAACTCGCGATACTATGCGTTTTCCAAATCGATATGATGTCATCTTTATTTATGTACTCTAACTATTTAGGTTTCACACTGCCATACAAATATGTCTTCGAGTCTATTTCCTAAACCACTTACAATGAAATCAAAAAGTAGGTATTACTATCTAATTTATTTAATCAAATATGCCCTTTAGTCCTTAAACATGGGAAGCAGAAAACAAGTCGTCAGTAGCACTTAGTGTGTACTTACCAATACATACACATACATAATTCATAATATGTATTACCTAACGCCACCGAAAGGACTGAGGGTAAGGTAGATTTTAAAGTAACTAGATACCTACTAACTAGACACATACATTATTTAATTATTATATAAATTAATTAGCTTGTTATTTTACTAGAACTACTTGTAAATGTTACAGGATATGTATCCTAAGTTCAGACGACGAAAAATGTAGCCCTAATAGTCTTCACCGAGGGTCACAGGCCTTTACCCAGATTCGTGTAAAATTGAGCCATTCTCCACTACCCAGGAGTTAGAACAGACATCTATTACAACTAGAATGTACCTTCATCAATATATGTTTATAATATTATGTTGGTGTCAGTAATCGTACGTCTACAAACCTACATCAAAACCAGCATTTTTATAAATACCGAATTCCCTTTTCGACCTACCACCCATACATAGGCACACACCTACACATACCCCTACATAGTACGAGCCGATGCGATGCCGCATACTCACATACACACACACAAACATAATAGGTATACAAGCTACATCCGCCGCGTTGGTTATCTTCTTGAGCAAACATGGCGTCTCGTATCTTAAAATATTTCCATAAACGTTGCCTCTTGTAGTTAGCCAGACGTTCCGAGAAAGCGATAGATATGAAAATTAACCGCCGCGTTGCAACCGCCCGTTTTAATGATGAATTATACATCGTGAGAATTGCTTGTAAATGTAAATTAAAATCATCCTTAAAAGATTTGCGTAGATACTTACATAGCGGATCTATGTTTTGTAATGTAATGGATAGATCGTAATTATCTCAAAATACCTAATCGTTAAATATGTAGATGTAAGTACCAAATGCTACGATGTCGCTACGAGTGCGTAGCGCGTAGCAAGAAGATTCGTAACGCGTAACGCTTGTCATTTTCCTTTTTGTTGCCTTTTTGCTGCGTGACGTCACATGTGGTTGGCTAGCTGCGTGACGTCACATGTGGTTGGCTAGCTGCGTGACGTCACATGTGGTTGGCTAGCTGAAAACCATAAAGTAATTTTATATAGAGTATCTGAAAACTTTACATCTTATTAATAAAAACACGTCTGTTGTTAATACTTCCCTACTCTGAGGCTAACCGCCGTACCCAGAGTCATTTAATGATTCATTAAGGATTACTAAGTAAAGGATTTTGTATGTAAGCTCAAATTTGGAACTGACTTAATGGATGATTAAATCTCTCTGAGTGCGGCGGAGTAGTTACTCTCAGGTTGAACTCAGAGTAAGATACTTTTACGTCAAATCAGTGCTACTCATGTCTTACACCACAATTAATAATATAAAATTTCGTTTAAAGTGACTTAATGCTTTGAGTGAACTTACTACCTTTTTTAGTCTGTGTTTATAAGACGGAAAGTGAGAAATGTTTTCCATCACCGTTTAGCAAGTGGCATTAAAATTTTCCTTATCTCTAAACAAACTAAGCGTTGATAAGTATGAAAATAAATATAAAATATCTTCATAAGTGACCCCAGGGTCGTTTAGGGCGAGGTGTGTGTCAGATACGAAGCAAGTATGTTTGAACAACGATACCGTATCTTTGGCGTCGAGTGTGAGATTCCTGATATGTTGGAAAAAAATGTAGTCTGGACTTGAAAACAACTTATTATTGTATGTAAATTTTTAGTTTTAGTTCGTACGATCTACACAAAAGTTTCGGTGTATACAAAATATGTATGTATGTACAGTACGGGGCGAATGTCTCGGCACGTGGGGGCGGGACCCTATAGTCGGCGTTTGACTTGGTGGGAGAGAGAGGGAGAGCGAGACGAGACCCGACGTGCCAAAACAATGGCCCCGTACTGTATTTAGTGTTTTAGATATACTAACACCCGGCGGACTGCTTAGTAATGTACTTGATAGCTCTTTGACTTAGGTAGGTATATATACTTTATTGCACAAAAACAGAATACAGACACTTAGTAATGAAAAAAACATGTACAAAGGCGAGACTGGCTTTGACCGACTTTGACTTCGTCTTATGTTAATCCGTTCTCAAAGAGTTCAATTTGGATACATTTTTTGACAACAGTATCTTGAAATAAGTAAGAGTAAAGGGTAAATCGAGCGGAGAAAACGACTATGCAAACAGCCCCCCTAGACAAAGTGAAACGCTAACCGTTGCGAAACGAAACGATAACTTTTATGTATGCGATTTGAAATTTGGCTTCGCTAAGGTGACGTCACGTAGCGATTCCAAATGTCAAATCGCATACATAAAAAGTTATCGATTCGTTTCGGTATCCTTAGCGTTTTACATTGTCTACAGGCACTGGTGTAATTATGTGTTCCGCCTAGCCCAGCTACTTTTCGTAGAATATTAACTACCAGATAAAATAAATGCAAACAGCAAAAATGTCGTAGTTGAGTTGTACTTCGAAGTTCCACTTTCATTGTTTTTGCCCTACCTGTCGCTGAGCGTACGGTAGGCAACATAGCAAGTACAACATCCGATTATACTCGTGTTTGAATAAGATTACGTTAAGTATGATAATCAAATTGACGATGAGTTGTTTTAGGATGTGGTAGGTTTAAAGGATGCTTCTGAAAACACTCAATTGTTTTTGGAGATCTACAGGCGCAAAGTATTCATGTTCGTTTCCTATAAACAAACGGCCGGGCCAGAATGAATGGGAAATCAAATGGGGACCTTTCATACGCCCCCACCGCCCTAGGTTCAGTGGGAAATACTCCTGATGGAAAATGCTATGATGCAACTTTACATGCCGCGCCAAGTTTCTTTGGCTCTGAGCCAGCTGTGACTTCTCTCGCGTAATGTAAGGTGGCATGAGCGAGAAAGAGAGATGTGGCATCTCGCTCAGACCCATAAACTTGCCGAGAACTGTGGCATGATTCTCGCGCCTTCGATATACGGATATCGAGACCTATATTGACAGATTCCCATACAAAATCACTCGACATAGGTGCAGATATCGTATATCGAATGCGCGAGAATAATGCCACTGTACTGTACTGTTTTTGAAATTGTAAGCCGATGTCGCTTAACTTGTGTCCTTCTGTACCGGTGTAATACAAACGCATACTAATTCCCGGCCGTTCCCACCGGCCATAAATAAAGGCCGGCGCGCAAACAGAGGAAAGTGCGCAAACAACATAAAACACGGAATGATTGCAATTAAAAACGCATCGCGGTCACGTGACACGGCCGCCATCTTGAACTCGTAGATGTCGGGCGGCGCGGTGGGCTGATCTTTTTATCAGCCTGCCCCGGCGTAACGAATGCGGTGTGAGAAAGTGGGTCGAGATAGTAAAGTATTTAACTTTTTCCTTCGAAACTACTAGCTTAGCCAAATACGGCATTCCGCGCCCTTGCAATCGCTGTGCGTTTTTCACAAGAGAAGGGACCCTTGTGTATGAATTGATGCTACCCATAGAGAAGACACCCGGCCCTACTACCAAGCGCTATCCGAGTAAAATTCGACAAAAACAAACAAACAGAGTAACGCACAGCTCGACAATAACGGGGCCCTAACAATAACGCCGTATAACGCCGTTTGGGGCGATCATTCAACGCACTTCTCCTTTATTTGCACTAATCGCTAGTCCCTGTTTTCTTGTACAAACATTACACGATGCCATCACCCTTAGAAGGTGGTGTTTTTAAGAAATTCTCGTATCTTTTCTAATATTTCGTGATTTAATATTATTTTTTTCACAATAAAACAAATGAATGCCCTCAAATAATATTACACATCACACAGCAACTAAACGAAGAAAGATAAAAAGCACCAATTTTTATTCAACTTTGATTCCGTTTTGAGTTAAATAAAATAAGTACCTAGTTGTTAATTAGCTATAAATTTTGTTAACAAGTATTTTGATTATCCAGTCACGTATACATAAACATCATGAATAGGAATAATACAGTAAAACTAAGACAAAAAAGGGCAATCAGCGGAACTAATTAGGGAGTTACAAAAAACTTGAGGATTTTGTAGGGGCAGGTCTTCTGGAAAGAGTCATATAAATTCCCCTCAGTACCTGTGTAATTTAATGTAGTTAATTAATGTAGAAGCAAGTGTTGATATTTCCAATGGTTTTCAACATACGAGTGAATAACTGGAAAAAGGGACCTTTCAAACGTCCCCACCACCCTAGCGGTACAGGTAAATGAGAGGAATTTATATTAATTTTTTCAGGAGACCTGTTCCTACATAAACCTATCGTTTTTTGTAACTCCCTATTTAGTTCCGCTCATGTTCCGCTGATTTTCCTAATTTTACTGAGTAAGCTGAAGCCTACGATGCATACATACGCGTCGCAAATGACATGAGTCACATGAGGCAGATGTAAGAGCATCTTATGGCCCCTCACTTCACCCGTACCTAAGAGCGAACTTAAATACACACGGTTTTTATCCCCGCAAATGCCCGCAATCAATAATTCGGATCACGATTATGCCATCTCCAATAAAAAGACGAAATCCTTAAAACCCTCTTTTGAAAAAAACATCATTACATATTTATACCGACCCGCCCCTTTGGGGTATAATAAGTATTTTTTATTTAGAGCTGGCACCGGTTGCCCCGCGGTGCTAATATGGAGTTGAGCGACGATCAGCCTTCTTTTGCGATTGGGGTCTAAAGGGCTGGTATTTTATGGTCTAGTGAACTTTGACGTTAGAGTATGAAACGTATATAAGCTACCGGATGAGTGGGTGTAGAGATTTTCTTAGTTTTTTTTTGATGCTGCAGGATTTAAGGGAAATAATTTTGTAACTGTCTGCTTTAAAATACAGCTTTTGCATACCTATGAGCAATTTCAATTCTCCCGAATGAGTGACAGTGCCTATCGAGATATGAAATTAACCAAAAGCCCTGGTAATTCACTCTAAAACAGTCAGAGACAGCTCTATCAGATCAGCAGCAGACAGATCGATCACCGAACCGAATAACTGAATTGATGGGTAGCAATTCGACTTTCGATATTTTTTGTTAAAAGACGAACGTAACAAAAGCGTATACATAATAATTCACCAAGTTAAAAACTTAAAAAAACCGCCTTCATGACCTTTTACTTAGTCCTCCCCGCTCGGTATACAAATGTCGTCTATGAACCCGAAAACGACCTACAAAATCTGTCTCCTAACGGTGAAGTCCAAACGTATTACATAATATAAACGAATACGATCCTAACAGCTATTTATCTCGTGACAATGACTAAAAGTCACAAAAAGGCTGGATGTATAATGTCATCCAGGTAAAACCAAATTAAACTTCACAGTTTTTTCATGTAGGAACGTAACTACTGGACTGATTCCTGATTTTCAAAAAATGGGACCATTCCAAACTATTTGATTGACCATTCGAAAGAAGAAAGAATTTTTGAAATCGTTTCATAAATAGTAACAGTTTCGATGTAACAAACATTAAAAAAAAAAACGTACAACCGAATTGATAACCCCCTCTTTTTTTGAAGTTGGTTAAAACGACAAATCAATGACCTAACCGAATACTGTAATTGCTAGGTATGCCGAAAGGATAAAATGATTGTTAGATTGTAACATAACATTTATGGCAATAAGATGTACTGAATACGGAATGACCGAACCGTTCGACGCGCGACTGGTGGCAGTGTGGCAGTGGCAACACTTCTCGTCCGTGAATCAGGGCCCAAGTGCTGGCACCTAATCTTCTTACACTGGTCTTGCTTGGAAGTTGCAAGTACCAGCGTGTTTGCGAAACGGCTCCACCCGCAGCCGTTTTACATAAATTCTAGATTGGGCCGGCTTAAAACTAAAGTTGACGGCAGGAACTTTGCTAATTAAATTATCCAATGTAGGTACTGGGTACGTAGGTACTGAGAGGTTCGGGTGAGTGATAATTACTCGGGCCTACATCATTATAAGGTAAGACGTACCTACTTGTGGAAATCTTTCTTTAACAACCGTCTGCAATGCGCCGAATAAAAATGTAGCATAGATCTGGCATTCGAAGAAAATGCTACTATTATAATACTATATAATATATATGGTGTATTTATTTGCATATTTGCATATTTGTGTATATATTTAGTATTTTTGGTATACTTATTATATTATGTTTGAAGTATATTTATTTAGTCATTTATTGTGCACTGACTTCCCTCTCTGTATCTGTTTTTTCCTGTAATGCCTAGGTTTGCTGGAAGAAATCTCTTTTTAGAGATAAGCTCGCCTTTGTAAATACCTTTTTGTAAATGTTACGTGTCTTTTATGTTCTGTGCAATAAATTAAATTAAATTAAATATATTTGAAATTTGCTTATCCTTTTGCTTCAAATTGCTTAGAAGTAAGGTAGTTTCTTATTACTGTTCGCTATTCCAATATGGCGGCATTACGGACAAACCCACAACTTTAGATCTAAATCTTTAATATAAATACACGCCTGACATACGAGTACATTATGCTCACGCCTTTTACCCGGAAATAAGGAGACGTTCTAGTCTTTAGTAGGTATTAGTAGCTTTTACGAACTACAAATTATTCTTATTGCAGGTCTATAGAAGATTTCATAATTTCATAATTTTTTTATTGCACACAAACAGTTACATAGGACAGTAAAAAACATAGAAAACGTGTACAAAGGCGAGCTTATCATAGATACGACATGTGATGTGGTTCGGCTCGGCATCACTCCCCTCAGGCTTGCATCGACTGTTGAAGCGCGTCCTAAGTAAATACACGATCCACGCTCGCATCTGTCTGCTTTTTATTAAAATATAGAATGAGATTTGATGTTTGTAAAATCATTATTAAATATTATCTGGTTTAGATTAAATTATAGTAGATAAGTATTATAGTAGAATTCTTAAATATCTTGCGGATGTAGAAAGAGAATCAGCTGAAAATATTGAAAACACTATACATATTTACATAAATATTTCTGATTGTTAGTTCCGAAGGATAGAACGGGAGTTAGCGCTATTCCCGGATTTAAACTTTCACGTTCTTTCAATATAAAGTTCATCAGTATCATAGTTAATGCGAGAATATAGTGTTTCGTGTAGTTTCGGGCCTTATTTAGTAGGCTACGAATTTCCGAAACTTTAATTACAATGTTTATAAAGATTCAATAATTCAGCATCCGTCACTTATTGAGCTCGGGGCCCTACTACGTAGTACGTATGTTTGAGATTGGTAGCGCCATCTTTCGGCGAGTAGCACAAGTACATTTCCCTCTACAAACAAATACAAAATGTTTGCTATGCTGCAGCATAGATAACTATTACTTTATCAAGGGATGCATTATATATAACTATCGGCGACGGCCCACTGTCACACAAAACGGAGGAGCATTAGATAAAGGCTAAACGTGGACACGACACGATTGTGTTTCTGCCACCCCATATGGGTAAACGCTATGTAATGTAACATATTGTTGTTGTCCAAATAGATAGACCATTGTATGAGCTAGAGTGTCGTCGGCAATTCAACGCAGGGCGGCAGAAAAAAGTTGTGCACACAACCACCAGCAAGAGTCCACAATTATATTTGCCGAAGCATTTTCGCGAATCGCCACAATTTATTTAAAAATTACTCCCTTGTTTGGTCACAAATATTGACGTATTTGGTTTATGATAATAGCAACACTGGGTTAGTTACACGAAGACCGAACACTCAGGCGCCGGCTTCAAACCTATTTACCTGTACACAGACATTATTATTTAATATTTACCATAGTAATGTAAAGTTGACAATATAATATTTGTTAAGTGTTGCTCCTCTTTTGAAAGTTGGTGTTTACTGCAAGCATGTGGGTTTTAATCGAAGGCAAATTTGACGTCTAAATATAGAATTTGATAAGTCTGATTAACTTCTAACAGCTGCTTTGATAAATGTATTTGATAAAAGCCAAATCAACATTTTAAAATTAGATAGGTAGGTAAGTATACCTAATTACTTAGGTGTAAGGATTAACTTTCGTGAAACGTGTTTTTGCTCTAGGCAACTCCTAAATATTTAGGCATCTGATTTAGGCGTGTCTTGAGGTTAGTGAAAACGGGTGTTAGCTTCTGAATATACAAATAGTTAGCTAAAATAGATAAATGTAGAGCTTGTCCAAAATGAAATGAGGCGCCCCGCTCCTCCATTTGCGTTAATTATACTTTGTGTGTAAATGCGGTTGTGGGTTCTTCAGTTCAGTTTGAACAAGCTCTATTAAATTCGAACAACACTTGTTTTTGAAAGTCATTGTGAATATTTGTGTGAATTATTTTACTATATGGGTGCCTCAACTGCAATAAACGATATTATTATTATTATTTTTATTACATTGTTTCCTTAGGTATACCCAAATGTAGAAGCAAAGTTAAGTGTCTAAAGGCTTCGGATAATTTGTTAGCAAATAAATCAACGGATACTTCTCATCGATTGCCCTTTGGGAAACAAAACTTGGCATCATTTCAATGACGCCTTCCTCCAACTTGACAAGTGCCCGTAAAAGAGCTCTCGCATCACAAACTTCTCGATCGGCCGTAAAACCTAACTGCAAACAGTATCATCATTATTATTTGTATTGAAACAACAAATTTGTAGCTTTAAATACAAGCCCAACAGGCGAGCACACACTTACGCTGTGTGCAGAGACAATATGTACGACTCGGATCTTAGGCAACGCGACAAAATGAATCCCCACCGCGACTGATACGGCCCAATTCAAACAGACTCAGCGCCATTTTGTTTTGACAAGCGGCTATTTCGGCCGGAACTCTCAGCACGAAACGCGACCCTAACCGGACGGACCTAGAGCCGAATTACGAACAAGAGGCCAATCGAGTAGAAACATCGGAAATTAAGCGAGGACCAGACGCGATTCTGTTTGCCGTTGAACGTGGTCCCAGGACGAAGTTACAAATATTTGACGTGTCAATTTTGCGAATGTTGACGGAGAGCTGCGGTTAATATTCCGGGGCAACCTGTCGGGCTTGCTTTACACGGGGGTAATTAAATCACCGGAATAGTCCAATCGCTAACTTATTAACTTGTCACCGGAGTGCGGTGATAGCTATTCATTTATTATATTAATGTCTACTTGAGCAGCGGGGATGTGATTTTGGAGATATTCTACATTCCGACAGGGAGACCTATTCGGTTCTACCTACCAACCCAACTAAGTATGTTTAACTGAACTACCTAGTAATGGTAGGTACCTAATTATTATGTCATGCAAGAGTCGGAGTCTTTGGATTGTAGTCATGTCCCATGTCAGGCGAGGAACTGGAAAATTGTTTTCTTGTAAATGATTCCGCATAATACAAGGACATTCATTTACACCAGGTACAACAAACCGAACCAACGACGTCAAAAAATAATTTGGATAAAAAAAAACAAGTTGATAAAATACCTAACAAACAAACATAACTGGACCTGGTTTTCCATACGGGGTGGCCGTGGCCTAGGCTTAATTGCCTTAAGTCCACCAGATAGTAATGCGTGATAGGGGGCGAGGCAAATTGAAAGCCACTAACTACACTCTACCTCAGAATCCGCCATATTGCTCGTTACTCCGCTATTTAACACTGAAGTGGCAACACCGGAGTCTATAAACACTGAAGTGGCAACACCGGAGTCTATAAACAAAAAACAACACTTCAGCCGTTGTTTTCACTGACAACAATACGCACTTACTATAGTGTTAAGAATAACGATTGTCGTCGAGTATGCTTGCTTACTTTTCGCGACATATCAATGTGGGGTTCTCGAGTCGGTATTTTCATTGTGTGCTTTTAATTTTGAGTGCGAACTACCCTCCCCCGGGAATGTTTGCGCGGGTAATATTTGCCTGCGCTGTATAATTCAGCTGGCCGCCACATTTGCCAAAGAGCAATCGTTTTAATATCGTCAGACTTTGGCATTAGGAAGCCACTCTTTTAATTTGGTTAGTGTAAAACTTGCCGTGAATGGAGTTTTAATTTTAATTTAACTGCATGAGTTACTTACGTTTACGTTTTTACTTTACGGATGTATGTGGTTTACAGTTTACATGAGATTAAGATTTTGTTTATAGGATAGCGTATTACATAAGATTCACATGTATGTGAGATTATTACCTGTGCAATACCCGAAAAGGGTTCTGAGTCATAAATTCCTACATATAATGTAACATCTGTACAACACTTAGAACGCAATAAACATTTGAGTTTGAGTTTATTTTTGGGTTTATTTGTGAACTGAGGTGTGCCGATAGGATTGATAGGTAGGTATTAGGTAGGTAGGTAGGTAGGATTAATAATAATCCATGGTACAGCGGTGGTCCATGGTGGGTAGATACATAATTTATTGGCCCATGGTGTACAATCAAGTGGAATATGAAAATTTCATTTATGGCGAGATAATTTCTAAAACAGAAATCACCTGCTGAGCAGGAACCTATAGAAAGTTCTGGAGAAAGTTCTTCATAATGATGTGTAGGTACTATCATTCCCCAAAATATGGTCAACTAATTAAATGTCACCCTGTAGGTATGTTTTTAAAGGAAGCACGTATTGTCCATTGATACTTTAAATTACTTCGCTTACGATTGCGTCTCACACGACTAAACCTGCTCACCTATCTAATGGTTACAAAAATGCTTACTCGACAAAGTAATAAATAGAACATGTCATGTGCTGTCTGTGTACCCCCACAAGGACAAAGAAACCGGTTAATCAGACGTTACAACAAATCCCGTCAAAGAACACTAAAACAAGTCCACCTCAGTTCTCTCTGATATATCATTGAGGAGAGCTCTCGCCCGCATCACCGGCGGCGCCTCCCGCAGCTTCGCCGCCGTCCTCGCTAGCGGGATGTGGAACAGCTTGTGCGTCCTCGCCTGGAGGTACGTAGTTGTTCGGCACATACAGTGTCCCAGCCACGACAACACTAGAGGGTTTTCGAGCATGCCACGGAAAACCTTAACACCCACTGTAGCGTAAGGACAAAAGAGTCCTTGGAACAATATTGACATTAAAATTATAAAAAAATGACTTTAAAATTATTTTGACAGTGGGTACCAAGACGTCAATGAATGTCTAATTTTTGACGTTGGTAAGTACCCACTGTCAAACTAATTTTGATGTCATTTTTTCTTTTTTTAATTTTGGAGAATGACAATGGCTCGACTTAGGGGGACACATAGGTACGTAGCAAGTGCAAGGCCCCTCCTCACCTCCAGCTCATTGTAACCAACCATGCCCAAAACGAACAGGTTGGATATGTTATGGCCAATTTGATAAATCCGGTCATTATTCATACTGGCCGACCATTATTCATACTGACCGCGTCAATTGAAAAATGTGATTAAAACTAAATTTTTAATTACTTTGCCCGGTCATTATGAATAATGAATGACTACTCTATCTTGGGTAAAGCAATATAACAGATGCATTGTAGTGTTTTCGTGTATTAAACCCAAGCTACTACTCGCTTCGCTCGCTCCGCTGGTTGCACTTCTGAAGGCCTCTACAAACTGCGCCCGCCGGCCGCGCCGCGTGTTTCCGTAATATACAAGGCCATTACGCAGGGTCTGTAAATTATCGCGTATATTTTCTTCGTCCGGCGGATTTGGCCATCGGGCTTGTTTTGCTATTATATACCGTGCCAGCGGGTCGCGCTGTCCGGCGGCGGCGGTGGCGGCGGCCGGTACGGGCACAGTTTGTAAAAGCCTTTAAAGTCTAACTAACCTAACCTAACCTAACCTACCTAGCTAAACCTACAAAATGTGAAACTTAAACCTAGTCACAATTTATCACTTGGACTAGCCATTATTCATACTGCCCGATCCAAGTGCTTGATTTATCAAACGGACTTCGGACGTCGGGCATTATTTATTTATTTATTTATTTAGGAACAAACAGTCATAAACTAATTTAGTAGAATAGAATAGAATAGAATAGAATAGAATAGAATAGAATAGACGTTTATTGCGTTATAATCTTACAGGCTACACATACATCCCACAAAACCAAATGTTAGTTTGGTTTGTCTGTGGGTCGGGAGTCGCACTTCATAATTGACTTAAATAATCTATGTAATATGATAAGCTATACAAAGCTAAGTAGGAACAGGTAGGTAGTTGTTACAGAAAGGTTTTGTAATGATAAAAACATATTAATGTCTCTGAATTAGGTAGTTAGGAACTAGAAGGTATTTTTTATACATGACTGAAAATTTGTTTTTATTCTTCTCAAGTCTAATATGAGATGGCATTTCATTAAATAAGATTAAATTCTTAAATGTAGACCTACAGACCGGTCCAACTGATAAATTCATGACATTGTTGACCAAGGCTCTTGGTCATTATTCATACTGAACGGCCATTATTCATGCTGGCCGGTTAATCAAGTTGCCCGTGACAGAACATAAAATCGGAAAGAAAGGATAGAAGACAGTGAAATCTTGTACTGAGTAGAAGAACTAAACTTAGTAACGATACGAGCGCCACCTAGGGCCCAATAGTGAAACTTTTATGAGTTAGCGCCATCTAGTAAAAACATTAATTACCACTAGCATACTACTAGTGCCATCTGGTGAACACTCTATACACTAGGGACCATAGAGTAACATAAATAGCGTGGACGGAGGCGTTGCACATGGTCATTAAGCGTCTATTTGCGTAGATGGTAGAAAATATTTATATAAAAACTGGCAGCACCGTGAGTTCAAAATCAAAATTTTGTCGTTATTTCAGCCGTTGCCGATTTTGAATGTCTTGTTGCTTTTTTGTGTGTAATTTAGTTATTATTAGCATTATTTTGGATCAAGAGTTTCACTTAAAGCAGTGTGTGTGTGTTTTTCTCGTGATTTCAGTAAATTTTGGACTTATAATCGGTGAGACAGAGTATTGTGGCGGGCGGGCCACAGTATACCCACCTAAAAAGGTATGTATCTATCATTCTGCTATCCACCTTCTCTAAATCTCTAGATATGCGATTCTCTTGCGTTAACGTTAACATAACGTTAGCATAAACCATTCCATCAATGCTCTTAGAATTTTATTGTTTAGTTTACAAGGTCCAAACCAAAATAGCCAACTAACTATGCCACCTTTTTTTAGCATTCCCAACCTCTTTGTGTAACTGACTATTTCATAAAAACAATATTCGGCTGAAAATGTCAAATTGACAGACCCTCCTGTCTTCGAGATCTGCAAGGAAATCATGTTATGAGAAAATAACCTCAAGAAAATAGCCAGGAGCTATTAATCACAGCCAGTCATCAAGAGAATAGCCAGCAGCCATTCATCACAACCAGACTTTCCTCACTATACAAAGATGTGTGACGCTAAAGACACAATAGACACGGTGCAAGTGGCCCTCCGTGTCAGACCGTTAATGCAACTGGAGATTGACCGAGGCTGTGACGAGTGCATTGATGTGGTGAACGGACAACCACAAGTACAGATAAAAGACCTGGCATTCACATACAACCATGTTTTTCCGTCTCACATAACACAGCAGGAGTTTTATGACAAATCTGTAAAGGGTCTTATTAGCAGGTTATTCCAAGGTTAGTTTTCTGATTCATTCCAATGGACAAATAATGAATAAATTGTAAATGCATACTCATAAGAAGTATGCTCTTTCGTTACAACTGAATACTCCGATGATAAAAGATTTCAGCCATCTCATTGGCTCTCGAAATATCCATTAAATGAAAATTTTGTAATAGAATGAATGAATTGAAAGTATTGAGTTCTTGCTTAGATATATCGAATAATAATGAAAACTAGGAAATTCACATGTTTATTGCTTGAGATCACAATTAATAGTAATTTACCCTTCACAGCCTACACTGCATGACATATCAGAATAAATCTACAGCAACTCTACAATGATTCACAACAGAAAGTAATTTTCTTTTGCTGATTCCAGGTTACAATGTCACCATACTGGCTTATGGGCAGACAGGATCTGGTAAAACATACACAATGGGCACAAACTACTCAGGCTCGGACGGAGACTCCACAAAACTTGGTAAGAATTATTTTTGCAATTATTTTTTAAAAAGCAACCGGAATTTGAATAGAATTATATTTTCTCAATATGTATCAGCAGCACCCACTGCTGGTCCTCAAGACCACTATGGATAGAATCTGGATTTTGAGCATCTCAAATCCACACCCTGCTGCATTCTTAATCTGATATATTCATTCATTTAGAGCCTCTGGCTGGACAGCCAAGACAAAGATACAATAATTATGTCTTAACACAAGACATCAGAACAGAAGGCACAGAACAACATGAGAAAGCAATTGATTTATCTTGTTTCTTTCTAATTCTGTTCCATGTCTTATGTCTCTGTTTCTGTCTCTAGCTTTTCTGTCCAGTGCATATTGGGCCTTATCCTTCTCACGTTTATTAAATCCTCAATTCTCAGGTGTGATACCGCTAGCAGTAGCTGACATATTCGACTTCATTGACAGTCACGAGGACAAGTTCATATTCAAAGTGTCGGTCTCGTTCATGGAATTGTACCAGGAGCAGTGCTTTGACCTCCTCTCTGGAAAGGAGAGGGGACACAGCATCATAGAGATCCGGGAGGACATCAACAAGGGAGTCATACTACCGGGTTTGTGCCAGTATTTTTTCTATGATCTGTGCATTAGAGTCTCTTTCTCTGAAGATCTCTTATTTTGCCACTTTAAATCAATAAACACCATAATAAGGCGTCGCGTTTTTACGCTTATTCAGTGGCAGACAGGTCATGTGACAATTCATTCAAAGTTGGTCAGTAGTTCTACATAGGTACTTAAAGTTAATGTATTTTAAAAAAACCGGTCAAGTGCGAGTCGGACTCGCGCACGAAGGGTTCCGTACCATTATCTATAAAAAACGGCAAAAAAAAATGTATGGGAGCCCCCCCTAAATATTAATTTAATTTTAATTTAATTATTTATTTTTTAAGTAAATAATATACTCAATATATTGTGAACATTTTAAGCGTCTACCTTCTACCATTATCAATATCGAGCAAAAATGAGCAAAAAAATCACGTTTGTTGTATGGGAGCCCCCCTTCATATTAAATTTCTTTTGACTTTTAGTATTTATTGTTATAGCGGGAACAGAAATACATCATCTGTGAAAATTTCAACTGTCTAGCTACCATGGTTCATGAGATACAGCCTGGTGACAGACAGACGGACGGACGGACAGACAGCAAAATCTCAGTAATAGGGTCCCGTTTGGCACCCTTCGGGTACGGAACCCTAAAAACCTCCTTATAGTGCTAGGTATATTTTTATGGTGTTCTATTACTGATGGTGGGCTCTGACTACATTGAACATCCCTCTTTCGCCAGTCGAAACGAGAACTGGACTTCCACAAGAGGAATACCAAGATACCCAAATAGAAATCCTAATTAGACACATTGTGAAGACTACTTGCAAACATTGGTTTAGTTTTTAAGGTGTGAAAAGTACAGCAAAAAGAAGACCGGTGCCATCTGTGGGGGACAAACAGAAATAGAACAAAAGCTCCATGCATAAATCTAACCCGTTGGCTTGCTCGCCCGCGTTTGCCATGATGTCGGAATAAGGTTGGGTGGCAGCAGAACATCTCACCTCCTCCTAATTCTGACTTCATGCCATAATGAGCCAAACGCAGGGAGCAAGCAAATGGGTTAGATTTATCCGTGTGTCCCGCAGTTATTTCTGAGCACCCCCCCCTGGCTGGTCCTGGTCCGGCTCTTTTTGCCGTCCACCTGTCCTCTTCCCGCCACTCCCCCCTCTGGGGCGCGGTATGTCGTCGCAACAGCTATAGCAAGGGCGCAAAGTTCCAGTCTTGGCTTGTTGACGGGGCGCTGAGACGCGCCGCACCGGCTACAAACAAATCAAGCCGTGAGTCACGTACAGGTATGGCATGGAGATACAAAAATACAAAAGTCTTTATTTGCCAGTTGCAGATTATACAAAGTTCACGTACAATACAGTATATACTAGATTGAGGTAGATTACTTGTGGTCTCCACACTAGGTCTAACGTGGAGACCGTACAGAGATTGCTGTCAGTTATGTATTAGTTATCGGGTAGCGTTGTGAGTAGATGTGAGACTCTCAAATATGACTAACTAAAATAAAACTGAAAAAAAACAAGGTAGGAAACTAAAATTGAAATGCGTTTGAATTAGAGATTTTAAGAGGTGAAGTATGCGGTATATATAAATAAATAAATTGTGGTTGTGTGGATATATAAATATTTATACATAATTAAGTTGAGTTAAGTTTCCTGTGCTAGGTACTTGTATTTGTGTTACAATTAAATTACTTATACTAAATTACTTGAATGTATGCTAATAGAAGACGAACTATTTCTGACTGATTGCTATGAGCAGATTACTAACAAATCTTCCGTGGCATCGTGGTTGAGCGTTAATAGCCATTTGATGATGGCTATAGCGATGCGCAAAAAGCCTGAGTTGACTTATCGACGGCACCGAGTCGAGCCGGGTAGGCTACAAGCTAATCGGAATTTCGCGCCATGGCTATAGTCATTGCCATGCCATACCTAGCCCCCAATGTTATGACTTGACGGTTGCTGTAGCAAGGGCGCGGGAACTCGTTTTGGGCTTGGCAACGACGCCGAGACATGCCGCGCCGGCTACAAACAAAACTGGTTTTTGCGCGCTCGCTATAGACATTGCCAAGCCATTCCGTTTGTAGAATTAGGGGCCAGTATACTTCGCGTCATCTTAAAAGAACGCTGGAATCGCTGAGCGGCGGTAGGCGATTTACGCCAGTGTGCCCATGCACGTAAGGACGCTATTGCCATGCGCCGCTCCTTCGCTTCCATCGTTCGTTTTACGTGACGCGAGGCATACGCGTCTCCCGGTCCCGGTATTCGGCGCCCTCGCTAAGCTATTCCCATGCAGTATTGTGCGCCTGCTGTCGTGACACACACCAACCCCTGCAGGCATCTCGGAGCTGCCCGTCTCCTCCACCATGGAGACGATGATGGTGCTGGAGCGCGGCTCCTCCGGCCGCGTCACCGGCTCCACGGCCATGAACCAGGCCTCCAGCCGCAGCCACGCGATCTTCACCATCATCATCGCGAAGGAGAGCCGGACTGATAAGTTAGTCACTTTTCATACTTAGCGCAATTTAAGCGGGCTACACACGCACGACATGATATCGATGGCGATCTAGGGTGTAAAAAGGTGGTAAACTGGAGCCGCCTGCTGTGTGCGCTTGGAGTGGTGTACTTACACACAGCAGGCGGCTCCAGTTTATCACCTTTTTACACCCTAGATCGCCACCGATATCATGTCGTGTGTAGCCCGCTTTAGAAGTAGGTTACACGGTCCGTCTGGCGTTCCGCGAGTTCCACTTCCAACAAAGAGATTGAACGAAGTAAAGTCTTCACAAAATAAAAGGCCCGTTTTGACAGTTCACGCCCATGAAGTTTTAACACCTAACGCGTAGGTAATAGAAGCGGTTATCCTTAGCAACTTGATCTGATGATGGGATCCTGGAGAAATCGAGGGAACTCTTCAAATATTATAGGCAGACCTATAGTGATTTTTGTGTTTTTAGTAATAACTCATGCATTTACTCACGGTAAGCATAATATTGTGATGCGGAACTGCTGATGAAGACCACATATGGCCACCAGAACTGCTCAATACTAGGTACAAATACAATGCGTGGCTGACGGGCAGGCAACGCATAGCCTAAGCCGGTGGACCTAGAGCCATGAAAATTTGTACAGAGGTTCCTTAGTACCCTACTCTGTTCGACTACATCCTAAAACTTACACGTAAATTTTATCTCATGTCTAATCCCAAACATTTCAATAACTTAATTGCGTCAATCGGAAGGTCAAGACTGCTAAACCTAAAATACATCGATAAGTACAAAACATACAAGCTACCCCATCACTACGTTCTAAACGAGACTTGAGTTCCCCACATAAAGCTACCCTTCAAGTGTTAGTGTATGTGTGAGTGTGTGTGTGCCACGCCACTGGACACTGCCATAGCCGCCGCTGCCGGCGCGGCGCCTCCAACATTGTAAGCGAATATGTAGGTAGTTGTAAACTACTTATGAAGAGATTCCTCCGTTCCATAACTAAAAGAATATTTGTATGCCTAGGTACAGGCCTATTGTAAAATTAGAGTAAGATGGATTCAATTAGCTAGGTGTCTAATTGAATGTAGTTTAGTTATAAGACCAAACCATTATGTCGTTAGTGTAAGCTACTCCAAAAGCAAACACAATCCTTGTTATTATTCATAATCTGAACTATGCCATATTTCTTTTCTGGTGCTCAAATCTATTTTATGTGTTAAGGTTTCTATAGGTTTATTTTTCTAAATACCTGAAAAAACATAATGTGTAATTAAGTACGTACTACCTAGGATTAAATAATTACACTAGGCATTTACAATGTAGCTTGTTTATTGATAAATAAAGAACTTTTGAAAACAAACAAACAGTAAAACTTCATGGGCGTGAACTGTCAAAACGGGTCTTTTATATTGTGAAGACTGTAGTTTGAGTGATGCTAGATATATGGCTACCAACGCCATCTAGCGCCCATACAAAAGTTATTTAGATTTTTAGGTTTTTCTCTACGTTTTCTTTTTACTTAAACCTCCTCCGGACTGACACAAATAAAACCCAATAGGCATTATACACGTCGGTTGGGCCAATTCACAGGAAAAGGAAGACTAACGCACAACATTTAATTTTAATATGTATGTGTAGATAAACAATACCTTACCATCATATCCCCAGAAACATAGCCACCACCTCCAAGTTCCACCTGGTCGACCTAGCCGGGTCGGAGCGCATCAAGAAGACGAAGGCGACCGGCGACCGTCTGCGCGAGGGCGTGAAGATCAACCAGGGTCTACTGGCGCTGGGGAACGTGATCTCCGCGCTCGGAGACGGGACCAACCGGAGCTTCATCAGCTATAGAGACAGCAAGCTGACTAGGCTGCTGCAAGGTAAGGGTTCCTATGAATAATGGGGTATTATTGCTTTTGTGGAAACTTTTTTGAAAAAAAAAATTGAGGCCGTGATAAATGACTAGAAATTTTATAGAATTTTTGTGAAACCGATAAATGCCTTAATTAATTTACGATAGTGCATTGTCGCTAGGTAACGCTAGCCGCCGTGATGGTTCGCTCGTGACGTCACTCCGATAGTAAACACGAGACCAAGTACTAATAACTTGGTAGTTAAGCCAGGCCACACTATAGGCCAGCTTGATGAGTTCTGAAGCGCTTATTACATTACGCTGTCGGCAGGGCACGATTTGTATAGACGTCTCACTCGGATGGAACGACTAGAAAGAGACAGTGAGTCAGACAGGGCCCTGCCGACAGCGTAGTCTAATAGGCCCTTGAAAGTCGTGTTGGTTATGGTTACTAGTCCGACACCCCTCCTTCAGCTGAGTATAGCTCAATGTTACTATAGTCTGTTCGCGTTAAGAAAATAGTGACACATTGGTAATGGTATTAAGGCTTAGTATAGCGTGACATGGTGGTTTGAGAAGCAAAAAGCGTGCGTTCTGTTCTAGGATTTATTTGCAACTGATCATGCGAAATACAACAAACATAACCGCCTACCAAAAGGGCTCCAAGACCTTTTCGGAATAATATAATTATACAAATTAACAGTATCTACCATTCCTACAAAACAATAATATCAGCTTGCCTGTTCTACATTATTATAGAAGTGGCAATAACAATTGCAATCAATAACAGGTAATGTAATAAATAACTATACATAAATATCAAAGAAGTATAGGATACATAATCCAACAACAACAACAAAATAAGTAAGCCTGTAAGATACATTAACCTGCTACATAAACATAAATTCGAATGAAGTACAAAATTAAGCCCTAATCATAATAGTTACATGCAAACTTATAAATGATTGAATCTATACAAGTAAGGCAATTAACCATTTGAAGCTACATCTAAGTGATCATCATTCTCAACATCTACTGGTAAAGGACATAATTTAGTTATAGATCTTTTTACTACACTGTCACCACTTTTTACACTGTATACTCGAGTTATTCCGTCTGGACCGGGATGTTTGTCCATGATACGTCCCATGTTCCACTTCCCTGGTGGAAGGTTGTCCATCTTAATAAGAACTATTGTTCCCTTTTCAAGCTCTTTCTCTTTTTTAATCCATTTAGGTCTTTGCTGTAGTCTTGACAGGTACTCTAGTTGCCACTTCTCCCAGAAATCTCTAAGAAGCCTTTGCATATACTGCCATCGTGATAAATGACACAATTTCATCGAACTCAAACTTGGTACAGGAACCGTTATTGGAGCTTCGCCAATCAAAAAATGGCCTGGTGTGAGGGGTGCAACGCTATCAATCTCCGAGTCGTCAATAGGACTAATAGGCCGGGAGTTGAGACAGGCTTCAACTTCACACAATAACGTAGCCATTTCTTCGAATGTCAAGTTGTTTGTCATTATCCTCTTTAAATGGTACTTCATGGATTTGACACCAGCCTCCCAGAGGCCTCCAAAGTTGGGACTATAAGCTGGTACAAAGTGCCACTGTGTTCCTTCCTTGGCTAGAGAGTCTCTCATCATAGTATTAATTTCAAAATTTGCTTCAGCCCATGCGCTGGCTAATTCTTTGTTTGCACCAATAAATGTTCGACCTTGATCGCTCCACATGTTGCAACATTTACCTCTTCTGGAAACAAATCTTTTGTAGGCTCCAATAAATGCTTCTGAAGTCATGTCTCCCACTAACTCCAAATGGATGGCCTTCGTCGCCATACATACAAAAATTGCTATATAGGCTTTATACGTTTTTGCTCCTCTTCCTTTCGACATTAAAACTTGGTAAGGGCCAGCAAAATCGACTGAACTGTTCAAGAAGGGTCTCGCTGGTGTCACTCTTACTTTAGGCAGATCGCCCATGATTTGAGGTTTACATTTAGCACTTTGTCGAGCACATACCATACATTTTCGAACATGCAATTTTACCAATCCCTTAGCTCTCATTATCCAGTACTTAGTTCTCAAGTATCCAAGCATTAGCTGTGATCCTCCATGCAGTGTTCTCAAGTGTGCGTCAGCTACAATCATCTTTGTTAAGTCACTATTGTTATCTAAAATCATGGGATGTTTGCTGTCCTCCGTTAACTTTGCGTGCCGCAGTCTTCCGCCTACCCTCAAAATATTTTCACCATCTAGGTATGGATTCAATGCCTTTAATCTACTGTCTCTTCTTACTGGTTTTTTATTAACCAAATTATCAATTTCTTGAAAAAATATTCTTGTTTGTTCTATCTTAATGCAGCTTTTTAATGATTTGTCAATTTCTTCTGTAGATATACTGGTTTCAGTATTAGGTGATTTTTTGAATTGTATGAATCTTCTGCAAATTGCTATCGATCTCAACAGTTCCATTAGATTCGAGAACCTATGAAATTGGGTTCCTAAACTTGTTTCTTGATCTTCATTTTCAATCATTCTTAGATTTGTTTGTATAGTCTCTTTTCTTTCTAGTGTTGTAGTTATGTTTTCCGGTCTCGTATATTGTATTTCCTTGTTTTCTAGCCATTCTGGCCCTCTCCACCAAAGCTTGCATTCTTTCAGTTCCGACATAGTTATGCCTCTGGATCCCATATCTGCGGGGTTTTCCTGTGTCTTCACATGATACCACTGCGTGCCAACATTTTCTAGTACTTCTACTACTCGGTTTCTTACAAAAGTTTGCCATCTAGCGGGGTCACCAAGCAGCCATGACAGCACCACAGTGGAATCAGTCCAGGAGAAGATTCTCTCAGATGTTATTCTTGTAGCTTCTTTTATTTGTTTAAGTAATCTGGACAGAAGTACTGCTCCGCACAACTCGAGCCTTGGAAGAGAGACTGCCTTTACTGGAGCGACACGGGATCTTGCAGCTATTAGTCCGACTTTAATCTCTCCATTTTCCGTTTCCACCCTCAGATATGCGACTGCTGCGTAAGCTTTCGTAGAGGCATCGCAAAACCCATGAATGCTTATATTTATATCCCTTGTTTCTTTATTGTTTAGCCATCGATTAATTTCAATCTCATCTAGTTCTTGGTAACTCTTTCTTAGTTTCAACCATTGTTCTTTAATCTTAGTAGTGACTTCTTGATCCCAATCTATTCTTTCAAGCCAGAGACTCTGTATGAGTAACTTTGCTGGAACGATTGCTGGGGCTAACCAACCTAATGGATCGAACAATCGTTGTATATCGGAGAAAATGTTTCTCTTTGTAATGATCTCGGGCAAAGGTTGTAGAACCAGATTATACTTGAAAACATCACGACCCATATTCCAGGATAAACCAAGTGCCTTTACAGTGCCATCTACCTTTATATCGACATTTGCATGGACACTTCTTTGCTGGGGATCGAATTGTTGTAGAAACTCGGGGCTGTTTGAACACCATTTCTGTAAGGTAAACCCTCCTCTCTCCAAGATATGGGTGACATCCTTTGCGACTGTTATAGCTTCCTCTATGCTGTCTCTCCCTGACATTAGATCATCCATGAAAAAATCTTCTTGTATAACCCGTTTAGCATCTGGATGATCTTTCCCTTCATCTTCACTAACTTGTTGAAGTGTTTTAACTGCTAGATATGGTGCCGAGGCTGTTCCAAAAGTCACTCTTAAAAGGCGATAATCCTTAACTTCTTCATTTTTGTCATTTCTCCACAGAACTCTTTGACAATCGGCATCTTCTCGGGTGACTAGTATTTGACGATACATTTTTTGTATATCGGCAATAAAACAGATGGGCTTCATTCTCCATCTCAATATAAGGTTTCTCATATCTTCTTGTAACTGTGGCCCCACCAGTAACTCGTCATTTAGTGAAATGTTGTTTTTGCCCTTTGCTGAAGCATCAAAAACAATTCTAACCTTGGTCGTCTCCTTTTCTTCCTTAATTACTGCGTGGTGGGGCAAGTACACAGATGGTGTATTTCTCTCATGTACTGGTATCTCTTCCATGTGATTCATCTCTATGTATTCTTCCATAACCTTTTTGTATTCTTCCCTTAGTTTCGCGTTCTTTTCAAATCGTTTTTCTAAAAGGTTTAGTCTTCTCAGCGCTATGTCTCTAGTTCCTCCTTTTGTTGATTCAAGTTGCTCATGTTTTCTTGGTAACTTCACTATGTATCTTCCTTGTTCGTCTCTAGTTACTGTAGAATTGTATATTTCTTCGCATTGTTTTTCCTCTCTTGTTTGTTTCGGTCTCTCGTTTGTTTCTAATTCCCACATGTTCTGTAACATGCTGTCCAATTGTATTTGATGATGCATAACAATTACTTCCTCTCTCGCATTAGTGTCTTTAATATTCCCAAAGAGTATCCAACCCAGGTTTGTGTCTTGTGCACAGGGAGTGCCGGGCGGGCCCTTGATTATTGTACCTTTAAATATGTGAGCACAAACTTCTACACCCAACAACATGTCGATTCTCCCAGGTTGATTAAAGCTTGGATCTGCCAAGGAAAGTCCATTCAAATGCAGCCAGGTGTTGTTGTGTATTTTCTTGGCGGGCAGCTGTGTTGTAAGACGGGTAGGCATGACGTAAGCCTTGACCTTAAGGTTGAATGTTTCGTCACATCTTGACAAAACCTCAAATTGTACCACGTGATTAATTGTACTCTTGGTTGCACCGACTCCAGATACTGTTCCTTCAATTTTCGTTCGTTTAAGTTTTAGAAGTTGAGCTGCTCTCTCGCTGATAAACGTTGCTTGGGAACCTTGGTCCACCAAAGCACGAAGTATAGTTATTTCACCTGACTCCATTCTCACAGGTACTAAGGCCGTTGCTAATAGGGCTGTCGAATTCTTTGTGGTGAAATGTGACGAAACCTTGATATCTGTGTCTGACTCATCCTCTTCCATAATGTTTTCTTCTTCGTTTTTTTCTAGGTTGCTATGATGAGTTTGTACTTCTTCAGTATTGGTTTGCGAGTTCATTGGCTTCGGTTCATGAATCAATGTGTGGTGACGTCTTTGGCAGATACGACAGGATACTGGTATGCGGCACTTATACGCAGAATGTCCCGGAGATAGACAGTTGTAGCATAGGTTATTGTTCTTCACATAATCACATCGTTGTGGTACTGTCATGCTTGTGAAATCTTTGCAATGACAAATCGTGTGGGGCTCTTTGCAAATAAAGCACGTCTTGCTAGAAGCAGCAGCGTCAGTAGTAGCAGCATAGTATGATCGCTCTCTTATTGGTCTATCTTTAACAGGTACAGTGAACGTCGTGGGACGAGCCAGTTCCAGGGTGCGGAAAGTAGATTCTAAAAATTTTATCATCTCAGACCATTTCGGTAGGTCAGACGTATTTTCTTTATATGCATACTGCTCCCAGTCCTTGTGTGACTCTGGGTCCAACTTTTGTACGACGAGATAGATGATGATAGGATCCCAGGCCTCAATGTTTATGTTCAGGTTGCGTAGACTGTTGAGACATTGGTTAGTTGTATCCAACAAACTTTTGATTTGACTTGCCGACTGTACCGCGATCTTCCGTTGTGTAAATAATCTGTTTAGTAGCGAGTTCACAATAAGGCGTCGATTTCCATATCTGTCCTTCAGTATATTCCATGCTTGTTCATAATTTATATCTGTTACTTGTATATGTTTCAATAAGTTTTCTGCTTCACCAGTCACACTTCTCTTCAGATATTGTAGTTTTGCCACGCTGCTCAATGAATTGTTGTTGTGCACCATGGATACAAACATATCTTGATAAGTAGGCCACTCTTCATAGTTACCGGCAAACGTAGGTAGCTCAATGCGGGGTAATTTAATTAACGAACGCTCTTTGCCACCTGTAGAATCCAAGTATGTGCTTGAATTTCCGTTTTTTGAAGACTGTTCTGGTTCTAACATGTCCTTGAGGTCTCCTTGCATGCCCAAAAATAGGTCCTCCACGGCGAAGAATTCGTTATTCACAAAGTAAGGTATGTTCGCTCGATCGTCCTTTGTAGGTAGCAACTTCACCAACAAGTGGTGTGTGTTTTTGAATGTGTTCCAGTAATCTTCTATACATTGTAGTCTTGCCTCAATATATCCTTTAGTCAGTCTTTGTTTTGGGCACTTTTTGAGGTTGGTTCGGGTTTTAGAGAGTAAACTTGTCGTGTCCTCGAGTGTAGATAGTAATTGTTCCTCTGTATCAGCCATTTTACCCCGTAGAAAACTTCAAAAATGATAAAACGGCACTTCAATTCACTTCGATAGCTGATTTTTGTAACGTTGTGATATTAAAATCACTATTATTTGTGCACTGAATAGTCCAATCTTGCTAATGAGTTGTGGAATGCGGTCCTCTATTGTATTCGCCGGGCAGGTATTGAACACGCGGCCGGCTTGTCTTCGCTCGCGATCCGGTTCGAAGGACCATATGGTAATGGTATTAAGGCTTAGTATAGCGTGACATGGTGGTTTGAGAAGCAAAAAGCGTGCGTTCTGTTCTAGGATTTATTTGCAACTGATCATGCGAAATACAACAAACACACATCATACAAATACATCCTTTTCTCACTGCTTTCACTATTTTCTTAACGCGAATAGACTGTAGTATCTGGGTAAAAGCCTTTGAACCTCATTAACCCTTGGACTGCTATTATCCCGGGAGCCGGCAATTTATTTGTTGTTCAATCCCTCATTTTAATTTTGAACTTTATTACCAAATCATGAGGTTAGAATTCGCGGGATTGATTTGAGGCTAGGCGCCAGAGTGGTTCTTTTATTTATGTATGTAATTTCCTCCCTACAGACAGTCTCGGCGGCAACTCGCTAACGCTGATGGTCGCGTGCGTCAGCCCGGCGGACTACAACCTCGACGAGACGGTGTCGACGCTGCGGTACGCGGACCGCGCGAGGCGCATACGCAACAAGCCCATCATCAACCAGGACGCCAAGGCGGCCGAGATCGTCAGGTGAAGCAAAGAAATAAATGTCTCCATCGAGCACGGCCTTTTACCGATTGCGAGTCACATTGAGCTTTGAACATGCTGGCTCAGAAAATACTAACTGGCATATTTTTGTCTGTCTGGGAGCTTTCGAAATAGTGTCCTTTCTCCAATATCCAGGGCTAACCCTTGAATCACTTAACCGAGATTCTAATGCCCGTTTTCACCACTAACCTCTATATTTTAGGGGACACTAAAGTTTCTTTTAAGGGCCACCTAGCGGTGGTTTCTCTTTGACCTAAGTTTAAGGGTCATCTAGGTCATAGGACCCCCTAAATTAAAGGGGCGGATCTTCGTATCAATCGCTAGAGAGCTAAGAAATAGAGCTAAGTGTCCCCTAACGGTTGATGAAATCGGGTATAAAACTGCCACTGGCTCGTGACTCAGATTTGAGAATAGTTTCCCCTTTTACATCTCATTAGGGAAAATATCTTATTAGAGATAAGCTCGCCTTTGTACACTTTTTCTATATAATTTTATTGTCCTTTGTAACTGTTTGTGTGCAATAAAGAAATTATGAAATTATTAATGACAAGACCAATAATTTCGGTTGTAATTATACATATAAATTACCTGATCAAGCAACTTATGTGGCGGAGTAAAGTATCAGTAACAATGTACCTAAAATATCTACTCATTTATTATTGCAGGTTGAACAAGTTAGTCAACGAACTGCGACTGCAAGTTCTAGGCAAAGCGCCATCACCCAGCGAGCAGAACAACGAGCAACTGGCCGAAGACCTAGAAAGAGAGCGGTCAAAGTACTCCGAACTACTGAAGAAGCACAAACAAGTCACCGAACACCTCAGCAACATGCTCATTGTAAACACCAACCTCTGTGAAAAGGCACTCCTAGCCGAAGCAGCAAAGGACAAAATTGAAAGAAAACTCAATGAGCTGACCGAGCAGTGCAACCAGACTATCGAAAACTTGAACACAACCGAAAAATCGCAGGACGATGAACATCAAAAGACAAGTGCAGTTGATTATCTGAAGGAAATCAAGTTGAGGTTGGAAGATCTCCAGTCGGTGAACTTGAAGACGGACGAGGAACTGATTGACCATGAGTTGGGGAGTAAGCTGTCGTCATTTCCGAAGGACGATGATATTGACCGGGTGGACGATGACGTGGCGATGACTGAGGACCAGGCTGTTCTTGAGGAGGAGAAGAGAGCTATGGGACAGGTGAGCTGTTGATATTGTTAATATGGTACTATCAAACTGGTCTGTTGATGGAGCTCGAAGGTGGCAGAGGGAACCCTGGGATGCTTGTAAACACATGGAGTTTGGGTTCATTTCACTTGATTTCGAAAGGGTGTTTTTAATTTTTGAACTACCATACTACAATTAAGTTATTATTGACCAGGTGGCGCTAAACCAAGAGCTGCAAGAGCTGAACCGCGCTATGGCGATCAAGGCGTCGGTGGTGCAAGCTATACTGGCCAACAATAAGGACATGCTGGACAGCCACACCAACCTGAGGGAGAACGAGGAGAAGATATCGCACCTTGAGAAGGAGAGAGATGAACTGATGCAGCAGCTGAAACAGACGAAGGTGAGTTTTGCATTGTATTGTACCCGATTATTGTAATATGTATTAAACTAGAGAGTGCCTGCGATTCCGAAGGCGACACGAACTATACTAACTAAACTAATTAAAATGGTGTGTTTGAAAATGGAATCTGTGGCCACCGCGTGGAGCTGTCGGATTTGAAGGTGTCAGATTAGTGCCTTTAGTTCCTCTAGTTTATTGGTTTTGACACCTCAAGAATAGCCCACAGTGTTATAGTACGCGCAGTTCTTCCCCTTACCTCCTATCATCTCCGTCTCCTACCCAACATGGTTTGCTTGAAGAAAATTCTTATTAGAGATAAGCTCTTTTACATGTTTTTTCTATTATAAGCTGTCTGTATTACTATGTCATGTGAGCACAATAAAGAGATTCCGAAACCCGAACTCGTATCTAGCAATTCAGAATAATTAAAACAAAAAGTAAACTTTAGAAAAAACCGACTTCCACAAACCCTATTTGATTAGATTGAGTTTAATACTAACTGTAACCCCTTATCCCCCCCTCCCTTGGGGAATTAATTTTGTCAAATGCTATATCAGTGCTACCCCACGCGACTAAGGAACCCCTGTACAAAGTTTCATGGCTCTATAGGTCCACCGGTTTAGGCTATGCGTTGCCTGCCCGTCAGCCACGCATTGTATTTGTACCTAGTATTGAGCAGATCTGGTGGCCATATGTGGTCTTCATCAGCAGTTCCGCATCACAATATTATGCTTACCATGTGCATTTGCACGAGTTATTATGAAAAACACAAAAATCACTATAGGTCTGCCTATAATATTTGAAGAGTTCTCTCGATTTCTCCAGGATCCCATCATCAGATCCTGACCTGGTGTCAATGGGACCACCCTTGAGGTATTACCTATACGCCGAAAAAAGATTTGTTCAAATCGGTTCATAATTGGCGGAGCAATCGCGTAACAAACATAGAAAAAAAAAAAAAAAAAAACATACGGGTCGAATTGAGAACCTCCTCCTTTTTTTGAAGTCGGTTGAAAACGATGTTCCTCTAGGGCTAGCAGTACGAACGGCGAGTTATGCAGTAATTTTCTGAATTGCGTTAACTCGGGTAGAAATTCTCAGGATTTCCTAAAATTGACCAGCACCAAAATTTTTCGACGGATAAACACGAAATCCCTATACTTACCCTTATTATTATAACAACGAAGTAAAATGACAGTTCCGATGGTACCGCTTTATGGTAAAAAATAAATAGTGATGGGTCAAGAATGATTTAGTTCATTCTAATGTCTCAATATAGAATGATATTGATAGAATTGATAAGAGAGCTAGTTGTGCTAGTGCATATAGCTTGTTCAAACTGAAATGACGCGTCCCACTCCTTTGCGAATAATAAGTAAGAATAAAAAATCGGTCAAGTGTGAGTCGGCATCGCACAAGAAGGGTACCGTACCGTAGAATAGATGATTCATTTATTAACTGTGATGTGATGCAATGCATGTAGTTACTACGCAAAGGTTTCCGGTAATGTGAGGCGTGAGTTTGGATATGACGATCCGATGATGACAAATGAACGAGTAGTTTTCTTATCGGGAACTATGAAAATAATATAAACGCGCGCTGCGAAGGCGCGCCACGGGTAGCTAGTATAAAATAAAGCTAAAGCCTGTGACTGTGACACAGCTTTACGACATTTTACCACTACCGAGGCGATAGTAGCCGGAACCTACAGCTTCATGTGTCATCCGAAACACGGAAGCGCCCGCAACAAATGCCACATATAAACGGGCCACCCATCCAATACCCGTCTCGGACAGATGTTGCTTAACCCGCACGATCGTTTCCGATGCGCGGATACCGCTCGGCCACGGACGCTTCTAGATAATTACAAATAATAATAGGTACTGGATGGAACTCATATTATACATTTTTCATACTGCGCCTGAAGAAACTTTACAGCAATATATTTCTAGGTTAGCCACTGATTTTAAATATACACACTTAAAATAACATTACTTTTTTTAGATATTTCTCGTTCCTGTCGGGCCTGGGTAAATTGTGTATGGGTCGTGCCCATTCTTCTCTAAACAATTATTTTAATAAAACCATTGTAAATTTTTTGTAAATTTAAAATAGCGTCCTGCCTTTTCTCAACCATAGAAACAAAAAAAAAAAACACCAATAAAATACAGGAGATCACTTCACTATTCGAGATATATTCCCATAGGGAGTGGCAGAAGCACCATTGGTTCATGGTCACTGGTCAGCACTTGGTTACTAACTAGGAAGCAGCGAGCTATGTCCTGGCCAGTTCTCTGTCATGTAGCTGCTCATTGCGCTCAATTTTCCTTTTTAATTGTTCTAGCTCTAAGGCCCTTATTTTTTGGTTATGCTCATATTGTGCTAGAGAATCTTTAAATTTTATTTCCTCTGTTGCCAGCTGCATCCTCACCAGTTCTGATTTGCATTCAGCGATGTCTTTAAACTTTTCTGACGCAGATATATTTTTATTTGTTTTTAACAAGTGACTGTTTTTTCTTTTGCGGTTCCCCCGTTTGTTCTCAAAAGGTTCCATAATTTCCTCCACTGGTTTAGCCGGCATTATTACTTCTTCAAATTCAATATAGGGCTCAGGGCCGGCTAATAATCTGTCACCATCATACTGGTTGTATGAGCCATCTGAAGCCGGCCCAGTGAGCCCCTTCACAACATCCTCATCTTTTTCTGGAGGTCCACCGCCTGCAAAACAAAAATATGAGATGCAACTATCATAATTATTACTGTTATTTTATAATGCACAAGCAGATAAAGATGCATGCATATCCTACCCTTCTGTAATATAATTTCAGTGTATTAAGTTTTGCTTGCCTGTTCCCATGAAAGCTTTCTTTTCATGAAGCTGTTTCTTTGCCTCCTCTTTTAAATTTACAAATTGAAGCTCACACTCTGTTTCCGGTGCTTCAACTACCTGGGACACTGCTGGCCAGTCCTCACCAAATTCATTTTTTACTGAAAAAAATCAATAAATTAGGTGCCTGGTACTAAGCAAATTAGGGAAACGGTGCTTTTAGACACTCACTCGGCATTGTCATTTTCTCCGACGAATACGCCTTCTTCGTCTTCTTCTTTATGTTTTTATATGCATTTTGTAAATTGTTTACTGTGCGCGAGCCGTCGCGGGCGGTTGCGTTGTACTGCCTTGCCACCAATTCCCAGGCTCTCAACTTTTCTCCAACGCACACTTTGTCGGTTTTTTTATTTTCAATAGTTTTTTTGTGTCTTTCAATAATTTTCAGTAGGTGAACTGTTTCGGCGGGCGTGAAATCTTTGCCCTTCGACTTATTCATATTTATCTTTTATAAACTACGACTTTCACTACTGCACTAAATTGTTTGTTTTTCTTCAGCGAACGAAATGACAGGTCCCCACAGTGTTGCCAACCCTGTAATCTAGCAGATGGTAGAATTCTTCTAAAAATACGGTAGATTCTCCTGAATTACGGTGTATTATAGTGGATCCAACATAGGTGATCTCTGACAGCTGTCAGTTTCAAAACACGCCTATGAAGTATCGTATTTTTTGACGGTTAAATGTATAGAGACAATTAACATACTTTATTGGCAAATAGTGACGTACTACACTTATCGTAAGACAAGTTATCGATCTTGACTCGGAACATATAATAGAATTTTGAAGACAAGGGAGCTCTATCTCGATCTACAAGTTTGATCGGAACCCTTAGCGCGCGAGTCTTACTCGCACTTGACCGTTAATTAATTAATCATAGCCTTGCCAGGATTTTGCTAGGCAACCCACTCGCGATGTATTTTCTAGCATACAAAATTTGATAAAAACCAAGTTACATCGCAGTAACAGATGGGTGAAAGTCGAGCTCTCTTCAGATCTTAGACCACTACCGTCGTCTTTCTTGTGGCACCAATTCTGTGACGGTATAATCGGCTACACTAAACTCCACAATATGAATATTATCAATAAATGATGTCTATGTCTATGGTTCACAGAGCAAAGATCCGTCCCACGAGGAGCGGCGCTCGAAGGTCTCTGCGCTGGAGCACGAGATCACAGAGCTCAAGAAAAAGTGCCAGTCGCAGGCCAACATCATCCGCACCAAGGAGAAGAACGAGGCCAAGATCAAGAGCCTCAACGCTGAGCTGCAGGCCATGAAAGTCACCAAGGTAAGGAGCTCAATCACACTTCAAAGTATTTATTAATCCTTCAAGCGTGTACTTCCGGATGAGAACTTTTGTTTGTTTTTAGGGTTCCGTTAGAGAAACAAGGAACCCTGATAGTTTCGTCAAGTCTTCTGTGTCTGTCTGTCTGTCTGTCTGTCCGTCCGTATGTCACAGCAACTTTATTCCAAAACTATTAGGACTACACAGTTGAAACTTGGTATGTAGATGTATTCTGTGAACCGCTTTACGATTTTAATACAAAAATTGAAAAAATAAAATATTAAGGGGGGGCTCCCCATACATGGAACAGACACCGGAAAAAAATCATTAAACCTACATGAGTGGGGTGTCTATAGATAGGTCTTTGAAAATGAGGTTTCTTTAACCATTTCTCCTCAAAGTCAATCGTTAAAGTGACAGAACCTTCCAAAGTGGATAAAATTGTGTGTCCCCCCCCTTCTAACTTTTAAAGTACGAGAGTGAAAAATTAGAAAAAAATATGCTGTCCCAGAACTAACCAAAAGATTCTGTCATAACGCGCAGCGAGCGTTGAGATCAACTAATTTTGATGTCTTGTTGTGGAAGACGTACAGAAATAGCTGCGAGATATACGAGCTCTTTGCATAAATCTAACCCATAGTTTTGCACCCCCGCGTTTGCCTTGTCTTGAAGTCAGATAATTTGTTCAAAGTTTCAAACCCTAAGTTCCCGGGCAGTTCTTCGAAAAAAGTTATTCTTGAGAAGAAAATATCATTTTTTTTAAATAATTGTGCCAGAACTCTAATTTTAAGCTGGAAGTACAGTACTGTGGAAAAGATGAAACTTTAAGTAGGAGGCACTTCAAAAAGTTAAGTAGTTTTGGAAATAATTAATAATTGGTGGGAAAATAAGTGGAAATATTGGAAAAATTAAGGTGTTTTGAAAAGATATCGACGTGTGCAGGTTTCATTTCGATATCTTTTAAAAGCACCTTAATTTTCCCATATTTACACAAGTTGGATGGAAAAACATGTGTAAATAGTCTAAAATAAAGGTGTTTTACAAAGATATCGAATTTAAACTTACACAGGTCAATTAGAATTAGAAGACTATTAGACCAAAAATTTATGTCATGATGAAAATCGACCTAAAGTGTCACATAAGCAACATGCTGACGCATCGTCTTTTGAGATGTTGCTAACAATGACGTTGCCAACAATGACGAATGCTGGAATATTCCACGTGTCTAGAAAATCATGGTAGGTAACAAACGTATGGTGGCACGGGGGGTTAGTACCATGAATACTCTACCCCATGGAAACATATGTAATACCACCATAAAATGCTTAAATTGTTGACGTACAATTGTTGATGTAAATGACGATTGTAATGACAAACTATGGAGAATCAAATTCAATAACTTACCAGTCGAAACAAGTAACGTCCATCCACTCCAAAGCGTGCCGGTCGACTGAAGAGCGGGGGGCGCTCGGTTTTTGACAAGCACAGACACGCCAAATGACACGAAACGTTCACTGATATTTTAAAAAATATGACTGTTGCTGTCAATGACGCGAAAATTTTGTACATGTTTTGATGCTGTTTTAGACTAACTGCCATACAAGATTATTATTTCTATGTAAGACATAGCTTATTGATATGTTCGTAATAATTGCTGAACAAAATCCCCAAATGCTTAGCAGGTTTATTTTTATTCTGCGAAATTATTTAAATATAGTTAGTGTGACATGCAATTATCATGCGGTTTTCTGTAGGTTTTTGGTAATAACTTTTTTTAAAGCTAATCAAGCTTAAATCGGGTTGGATTGCTTTTTCGTTATTGATTAAGAGTATCGAAAACATATCGCTTGTTCAGATTTTTTATAACAGTGAAGAGGACGAGACATAAGTTTTGGGTCTCGTAAATTTTCGCCCTCCCCCACCAGGTGAAGATAATCAAGCAGATGCGCGAGGAGAGCGAGAAGTTCCGCAAGTGGAAGGCGGACAACGAGCGCGCGATGTTGCGTCTGCGCAACGAGGACCGCAAGCGAGCCACCGCCATGGCCAAGATGGAGAGCCTCCATGCCAAGCAGCAGAACGTGCTGAAGCGGAAGATGGAGGAGGCTGTGGCGGTTAACAAGAGGTTAAAGGTAGGTCAGCAAGAGATAGATGGGTCAATAAGAGATAGTTAGGTGAGTAAGAGATTGAAGATAGGCCTGACAGGCTAGTAGTAAAGATTTACAGAGTAAGTCACCGCGTGTGTTTTGACTAAACCAGTCACGCACAGCTCCAGCCCGATGCACGGGACAGTTATCTTGCACAAATGATAATTTTGGCATATCAGCAGCTGGATAGACACATCGCACAGTTGGCAGCATACTATCCCGTAACACTTACACATAATGAGCAGCTTTAACGCGTCCTGCTATCGTCACCAATTCTACAAACGGATCGCATGACGGTTGCTGTAGCAAGGGCGCGGAAACCCGTTTTGTGCTTGGCGACAACGCCGAGACGTGCCGTGCCGGCTACAAACAAAACTGGTTTTTGCGCCCTCGCTATAGACGTTGCCAAGCCATCCATTTGTATTATTGGGGGCCAGGATGGCGAGTCGCGTACGGGTATGGCTTGGTATTGTCTATAGCGAGAGCGCGAAATTGTTTTACTTGCAGCGCGCGCGGCGCGTCTCTGCACGTCGCGTCGTCGACAAATCAAAACAGGTTTTTTTGCGCCCCGCTATTAGCCACTGGCACGCAATTCCGTACGCGACTCTCAGCCCAGGTCCAGCGGTACTCATCCGTCCCCACATATTCACAGAAATGCGACCAGACTACGACGATTTGCGACTACGTTTTCGTCACAGTAACGAGTTCCATTCCTCTTAAGATCGTAAAGACCTATCTTCAATTCCTTGTTAACGGCGACAGCTCAACCAGCGAGACCTCAACAAGAGATTGGACGTGGGTCAACAAGAGATTCAAAGTCAATACCCCTTATTGACAACTGCGGTTTTTTGTCTGTTTGTTAGCTTGTGGTTTGTGATTTATTTTGTGTTGACCCAAAAATTAATGGTCTCTTAGACGAATCACAGAGCACAAAAAACTTCGTTCCTTGTACCGATATACCGAAAGAGGGAGGCGACGTGACTAATAAATCGATATCTTTTCTCCCACAGGAAGCGCTAGACAGGCAAAAGCAGTCCCATGTGAAACGGAACGCCAAAGGAAACCTCAAGGCGGGCGCCGTGCAGCAGTACATTGAGCAAGAACTCGAGGTGCACTTGAGCTTAGTCGAGGCAGAGAAGTCTTTGGATGAACTCATGGAGTATAGGTAATGTCATCAGCATCATCGTTAGCTTGTTAGGATAACCGCTGTAGGTCGAAGCATTTTCAGGGTTCCGTACCCGAAGGATGCCAAATGGGAATAAGGAATGGGGTACCTTAGTAATGTAATAGCCTCCGCTGTCCGTCCGTCGGTCTGTTTGTCCGTCTGTCCGTCAGCGGGCTCAATCGCACGAAACGTAATAGCTAGAAAGTTGAATTTTTCACGGAATGTGTTTGTAGATCTCTTTCCGCTACAGCAAGAAATATTGAACTACACGAAATATTGAAAAAATAAAGGTGTCCAATGCAAAAAATGTGTTTTTTGTACTTTTTCGGTACGACGATGGTGCGATCGGGATAAACGGACTCGATAATGTTATGTGATTCCGCACCCAGATATACATCCAGATAACTTTATTTGACTCTATGCACGGTCGCCTGCACCTAAAAGTTTACACAGTATGTAAGCGGGATTATGACTTGCCCGTATACTTTTAGTCGCACGCAGGCGACTGTACGAGTCACATAAACAGATATAAACGTTAACTGAGGCAGGAAAGTTCAGCCCTTACTGACTATTTTAAATGGTCTCAGACAGCCGGTTTCGGTTGAATGTAGATATCGAGACAAGGCGTACAGGCAAACAGAGAGATTCCTATTACATCCAAACGTACACCCGATCCGCAGAACGTGGATAACGCAGCAGATGGAGGCAGTGCGCAACAGCACGGACGACGAGGCGAACAGGAGGAAGATAGCGGAGCTCGAAGACGACCTGGCGCTGAGGAAGGCCCAGATCTCCGACCTGCAGCACAAGATCGTCACTTCTGACCAAGGTACAGTCTGCTTCTTCAGACTTTTTGACTACCATAAAGACATCCGCAGTACGGTGGATAAATAAATTGTCAACTTTCAGAGAACAAATCCCACACCCAGTGGGACAACATCCAGTCGATGTTGGAGGCGAAGGTGGCGCTCAAGTGTCTGTTCGAGATGCTGGTCGACGCGAAACGGGAACTCGTCAACCAGGGCGAGAAAGGTACATACTCACTACCATCATGTATACCAAACATTATAAACAGTAGAGGTTTACAGCGCGATACAGGCTGTGCCTAGTGCGGGAGCCACAAGTTAATCTTATTTTGATTCCCGTGCCTAACATCTCCTCAACTCGAACTCTTAAGCTTTTAACTGTTTTACTGTTATTTATAATAATATGCTTTTGGGTGAAATAAATGATTTTGTATTTGCACTTTGGCATGTTTGCTCCATTGCGTTGACCCAGAGCTAAGGAGAACTCGATGAGTCTAACATGAAGTATGGATGAATTGGCAAACGGTTAAAAAAAGTCAAAACTATGTTGCCTGGGTGAATTCCCACTAATTTGATGGATAATTAAGGGAGTTTACCCAAAAATATCGGGTGGATTGCCCATCTGTAAATATGACATGTCAATGGAAAGTTAGTGTGTAATGCTCTCACTGTGCAACGCACCACTACTGCAGAAACCTACTCTTTTGTGAACTAAATCTCTATAGGCTTAGAGATTATCCATACTGTTTGACAGAAACCCTAAGGCCCTCTCTCACAAATGTTCTCGATAAGATCTATCCATTTGACAGATTTATTTGATATTTTACATACACAATTTAAGATTGAACTGTTCAATAGGGCTTAATTGAATAGGGCCCACGAATGGTGAATTAACTGATGATAGTATTGAGACCTACAATCGACGATCAATTGACGACCTCTGTGACGCAGCGGTTGCGCATCTGCCTACCATGCGAGAGGTCCCGGGATCGAATCCCGGCTGGAGACAAAAAAAAACCCGGGTATTGGATGTTTACATGTTTGTGATGTCGCTGTTTCTGGTTCCCACGACATAGGGTATCCTAGTGTGGGGCCAGAAGCAATGTAGGTATGTGCCTGAATAAAAAAAAAAAACTTGTCTTGTCTGCACTTGTATATTGGGTCAGTAGACAGATGTATTTTATGTGTTGATTAATCATCATCATCATCATCATCCTCAGCCCACATCGACCCACTGCTGGGCATAGGCCTCTTCTCTATAGCGCCAATCTCCCCGGTCCTGTGCCAATCGCACCCAGTGGGATCCCGACGACTTGACAATATCGTCGGAGCATCGGGCCGGTGGTGTTGGTTAATAACTAATACAATTAATTATCTGCGCAGGCTTCCAAGCTCGCTACGAGGAGGTCAAAGAAGCCCACGATAGACTCGCGGTTGAATTCGAAAACAGCAAGGCCGAGTTCGAGCGGCAACTCGCAACTGTCAAGTTGCAGAGCGAACAGAAGGTAAGAGAGGGAGAGGTAGAGAGGAAAAACAGTGGAAGGAAATAGAGAGGGAGATGAATTGAGTAGGTGAACTACAGGGTGTAACAGAAGGGTGTAGTCATATTTTAGGGGGTTGTTAGGGAGACCATTCTGAGCAACTTTTACTATGAAACCAATTTGATCAGATCAACTTACTTTTTCATTGCTCCATATGGTTTGGTCCGGACGGTCAGCTGATTTGTATAGAAAAGTCAAAAATAAAGTTGCTCTGATCAAATCAGTTTCATAGTGAAAGTTGCTCAGAATGATGTCTCTAACACCAACCCCCTAAAATATGACTACACCTTTCTGTTACACCCTGCATATTGTACATACTCACAATCCATAGTTCATCATTCTTCATTACTCCATAGCTGCGGCGATGGGCTAGCTCCCTGTCACGAAAATGGACTATTGAATAACTGGCTAAAAGTGGGCACAGTTGTGCCTCTGCCACCTTGTATGTAAAAGGGTGTGAAGCTATGTTATGTGTAACTATGATTTCTTTCACTTCACTATTCGATTGGTCACTAAACTGCGATCACACAATAGATCCGTTCCTAAGAAATATATTTCCCAGCAAATAAATCAAAATGGTCACTAAAATTTAATATTGATCACCTATTTATTGTAGAGAGTAGTACTTGTGATTGTGAGTGTCGGTGGCATATTTTTACCGCATCATTTCAGCGCCATCTGAAAAGAAAGATAAAGATCGGTATAATCTGGACTCGCGGATTCAGTCAGTGTGAAGTGTACACTATTAATCCCGAGCGAAGCGAAGGATTCAATTTGTTGTATAGAACAATGCCCTGAAATCTGCGCCACCACTGTACACATGTTATATTTGTTGAGCTCTGTACCCGCATAAAATTAAAATACTTACAACTAATACCTACCTAAAATCCAATAGCACTAGTTTGTAAGTTATCAATTACTGTTCAACCAGCATCTTTAACGATCTTAATAAACATTTCATTTCTGTAACCCTCCCTCCATCCGCTCCACGCCACTGTGCCTACGATGATGTTTAGTAATAACTTCCCCCCTCCCCCCTCAGCTGACGTCGCTGGTGGCACTGCAGCGAGGCGTGGCCGCGCGCGGCGAGCGCAGCGACGCCTGCAAACACCTGCAGAACGTGATCCAGTACCAACAGGACAGGCTGGAGGCCATCCAGAACGAAAATGTATGATTAAACTGTCTTTTCTGCACCCCGGCCTGTCTCATTGTACGGTAGTCGGTAGATTGATGGAAGGGTGAATGCCTTTACACCACGCTGGGGCGTCCGGTAGTCAGTAGATGGTTCCCGTTGATGTCTATACCTAGGAGCACAAGCCTTTATGTATGCATGTCGAATATAGATAGCTATCAGCAATAGAAATAGTGGAGAAACGCAAATAGAAGTTCATCGAGCAGCCTATGATAGTTAGAAGTATTGCATAACTTAAGGAATGCTACAACCAAGCTACTATATGGGACAGCTACGCTCAGACTTGTAACTCGATAAATCGATAGACATAACGTAAAATCGTTTAGATTTTACAGAGCCCATTTCTGCAACAAGAGACCAGATGATTCTTATAAGCTTTATACTTCAGCTTATTGTCCTTTAATCTGTGTTATGTATTGCTACAGCTATGGTTCAATTTAAATACCACCCAAGTTGAGCCGCAACATTGCGATCTTAAACAGCCATAATGATACCTTCATCCAATAGGAGATGTTCCTTGCAGAAGAATATTGCACCATCATGGGCAGCTTGTTTCCGCTCACTGCCGGGTATAAGCCTCCTCCCTTTTGTGCCAACTTATCCGGTCCTGTGCCAATCGAATCCAGGTTCTCCACGCAACATGTCGTCGATCCATCTGGCTGCCGGTCTCTGCTCTTTCCTTCTTTCGGTCAGGGATCTACAACTCTGAGCAACTTTCACTATGAAACCGATTTGATCAGAGCAACTTTATATTTCACTTCTCCGTACAAATCAGCTGACCCACTCAGGCCAAAATGTACTGGGAAGTGAAAAATAAAGTTGCTCTGATCAAATCGATTCTTAGTGAAACTTGCTCAGGACGATGTCCCCTTAACCCCTTGACTCTCAGAAGCACACCGCTCGAACGATCAATCAATGGCGAACTATTGTTATACAGAGTGACATTTAATTAGCTGACCATATTTTAGGGAATGATAGTACACATCATTATGAACAACTTTCCCCAAGAAACATATAGTCGCAAATGAAAAAAAAATTTCGTCCCTCAGTACATTGCCCCGATCAGCTGATTTCAAGTTGGGAGACCCAAAATTTTTTTTCGGTTCCGACCATATGTTCCATGGGGAAAGTTCTTCATAATGATGGGTACTATCATTCCCCAAAATATGGTCAGCTAATTAAATGTCACCCTGTATAAGATGTGTCGGCGAACCAGTTAAAATATAGCTAGGGTTTCAAATCAAAGTCAACCAGTATAAGTCAGTCAAATTTTTTTATTGACCATAAAATGATACAGATTGCTTAGTCAACGTCAATATATATATATCTATATATATTTCTGCAGCTAACAATGATTCTGTTTTACCAGGTAAAGCTGACAGAAGAGCTGGCCAGCCTTCGCTCCCAGGATAAGAAGGCGAAGAAACAAGTTCGCCCCAAGAGGGAGTCCAACGGAGATGATGCCAGCAAGAAGTTGGAATACATTGACCTGACTGATGAGGAGGATGATGACTTTGAAGACAGGGATAAGGATCCGGACTGGCAGGCCACACCGCTGTTCAAGAGAATTCAGGTATACAGGGTGTAGCAGAAAGGTGTAGTCATATTTTAGGGGGTTGTTAGGGACATCATTCTGAGCAATTTTCACTATGAAACCGATTTGATCAGAGCGACTTTAATTTTCACTTCTGATCAGCTGACCGCCCGCCCGTGTCAAAAAGTATGGAGCAATGAAAAATAAAGTTGCTCTGATCAAATCGGTTTCATAGTAAAAGTTGCTCAGAATGGTCTCCCTATATAAAATATATCTGCTGGAAATATACTATAAAATATATCTGCTGGAAATATACAATTCTGAGAATGTCAAGCCATTTTGTACATAATGCTTCAACTTAAGACTTGTTCCTAGATTTACTGGATTAACTTGGCCACAAGCCTTTTCTTTATTGCATACAAATATTCAAAAGATAAAACACGTATGTTTAAAAAAAAGGCGAGATTATCTCTGATAAATTCTCAAAGTTAAAACTTTAAAAAAATACTTCAAGACGTACTCAATCCTCCCCTCTCGAGAGGCCAATGTCACGAAAACTAGCCTACGAATCGGTTTTCTGACATTTAAGTCAACATGTATGGCACGATATAGACGAGTATCGGATCCTACCTACGGCTAGAATGACCGTAAACCCCAGAAAGACACATAAAATCAAAAGTTTTTTTTTACCTAGATGACATCATACTTTTCAGTTTTCTGATGTACAAGTCTAACCAATGAACCGATTCTTGATTTTCAAAATGTTAGATCATACTGAGGCCCAACTTCCAAACAAAAAAATCGGTTTATAAATACAGCTTTCCAAAGTTCTTTTGGTTCACTCATCAGTCACCAGACCAGTCTTCAAACCAGTGTGTTCCCACACAGGCACAGCGCTCCCGACTCACGATGAACTTCACATCAGCGGACACGTCGGGCGACAAGTCGGGCGACGGGTCCGCGCGCGCGTCCAAGCGCCACTCAGACGGCTCCCCGCATTGCACATGCCGCGGTTCCTGCTCCAGTAAGATATGCGGCTGTGTGAAGAGCGATAAGGTATGATGCATCTTCAGTAACATAACTAGAGACCGGATTGTATGCAACATAAAAAGCCCAAAATATGCAATAAAAACAGTTTAAATATGCACGAAAATCCATAAAAAGGGCCAAAATATGCAAAATAAAACGATAAAAAAGTGTTTTTTTTTTTCTTTTTTCATTTAAAAAGCTATTATTTCCAACATTTCATCAAGTATTTGCGAAAATATCAATTACAAAAATTATAAATTAAAAAACACAGAAAATGCAATTTACCTTACATTTATTTCAAAATGTAGGCAACTAATTAATGATTCCAATGTAAATGTGATGTGATGTGGTGATAAATTGTGTCTACTATCGCTTTATACATTTTTGTAAGCGGAAAAGGACCGTTTTACGTCCAGTACGAGACGAAAATCGAGTGAAATATGCATAATTTAAAAAAATATGCTAAAATATGCAATTTCGTGAAAAAAAATGGGCTAAATATGCAAACGCATATAAGTAATCCGGTCTCTAAACATAACATAACATTTCCATACAGGCACATTATAAGCAGAAAAAATCTTTCGGTACATCGTCAATGTATCGAAAGATTTGTTCTGTTCTATTGAAATGGAAAGGTTTACAATCTTGGGCCAGCCGACAACTTAAACGGACGCTTACCGCCGTACCCAGAGTCATTTAATGATTCATCAAGGATTACGAAACGCCGTACTCAGAGTAAACCCATTAAACCCATTCCAAATTTGAATCTTCATACAAAATCCTTTACTTAGTAATCCTTAATGAATCATTAAACGACTCTGAGTAAGGCCGATATTAGACTATCATATATTTATCATAGAAATATGATTTCATATCTGTTAAATTCTAGGATCACATTTTTATATGCTGCTGTTCTATGTTTGCATATTACACTTAAGGTCATATAAACGTCATAGGTAATCAAGATGCAATTTTATTAATTGCCCTAAGGGTGAGAAATAATTCACTAAAGTAAAACTTCAAAAACCCGACTTCATTAGTCCTACTCGCTTGGTATACAGATGTCGTCTGCGAAACGAAACGTCGTGAGCCTACAAAATCTGTCTCCTGACAGTAACGTCCATACGTATTACTAAATGTAAACGAATATACGATCCTAACAGCCAGAATTTATGCCGAAAAGTCACATATGATCCTAATTGTATGCTTGCTGTGAAATAGGAACAAACTACTATGATCATAGTCTATATGAATCATAGGTTGTTATTACACTGTCATAGGTTTATCATACTTATATGATACATCTATGATCGTATTTCTATGATAGTCTAATATCGGCCTAAGTAAAGGATTTTGTATGTAAATTCAAATTTGGAACTGACTTAATGGATGATTATACTACTCTAATAGTAAAACTTAAAACTCAATTTGGCATTCACGGTAATCTCCTTAGGTGGGTCACCTCCTACTTAGCTCATAGATCTCAAATAGTGGCAGTAAAGGGCTTTTACTCTTCCTCACTCGAAATCACATCTGGCGTGCCCCAAGGAAGTCACCTTGGGCCCTTACTGTTCGTCTTATTCATAAATGACCTTACACGAGACATAAAATCGAATTGCCTCTTATACGCCGATGACTTGAAAATATTTAGTTCTATAAAAACTGTTGAAGACTGCCAAGGCATACAAAATGATCTGCTCTCCTTATCCTCCTGGTGTGAGAGAAATTGCATGAGGCTCAATATTGAAAAATGTTTTGTCATGAAATTTTCTACGTCGAATAATAATTTTAATAATTGCCAATATAAAATAGACAACCAGCAGCTGAACAACGTTAGCACGGTACGAGACCTGGGCGTGATACTGGACACGGAATTAAACTTCAGGGCGCACTATGTTCATCTTAAATCCTCCTGTAATAAATTGCTAGGTTTCCTCTCTAGAATTAGTGAAGACCTCCGTAACCCTCGTTCTTTGATAACACTCTTTAACAGCTTTATTCGGAGCAAATTAGAATACTGTTCTGTGGTCTGGAGTCCCTTTTACAAAGTACACATTGATAGCATAGAAAAAATACAAGCTAGATTCCTTAGAATGATGACATATCGTAATAACCTAAAATACAAACTTCGCTGCTACGAAACGCGTCTTCAACACTACGGACTGAATTCTCTGGAAACTCGCAGATCTATTAGCAGCCTAACCACCCTACATAAAATATTGCATGGAAGCTTACATACATCTCTTTTGAGAGAAATTAAAATATGTATTCCACCAATTCTTCAGAGGTCTACCAGAAAAAAAACTACATTCGAATTACCATTGTATAGAACGCAAAGAGCTTATCATGAACCACTTCCTAATATGTGTCGTCTCTACAACAACTTATCTAATAAACACGACTTGGACATATTTATGAAACTGTCAACCTTCAAACATAAAGTTCGAAAATCTTTGGCTAATTTACCTAATTAATTAATAACACTCAATAAGCGGTTTGAGCATAGTACCTTTAGTTATTTTTCTTTCTTTTAATTTAGTTTTTACTTTACTTAAATACAAATACACCGTCCACAAATAAAAAGATGCTGTCAAAACACCCAGTAGGATATTCTACATGTTTTAAAATAAGATGTTTATATTAAGAAACGCAATGTATTATATCTGTTGTGTTTTGCAATAAATAAAATAAAATAAAAATAAAATAAAATTATCTCCCTGTCCGCCGGACTCAGTCATTTAATGAACAATTAAACCTATTCCAAATTTGAATTTTCATACAAAATTCTTTACAAAATCCTTAATGAATCATTAAATGACTCTGAGTACGGCCGTGTGACGGTTCAAGTCATACTGTCATTGTATTTAGCTCGGAACTTTTTTTGCAGCAGTCTACATTCGGCAGCCTAGTACTTGAAATTGAATTGAATTGAATTAAATATTAATAAATTTCAGTGGGATTCACTCTGTATTCTACGACCTCTGTGGGGTGTAGCGGTTGCGCATCTACCTACCATGCGAGAGGTCCCAGGTTCGAATCCCGGCTGGGGACAAAAAAAGCCCAGGTCTTGGATTTTTACATTATTGTGATGTCGCTGTTTCTGGTTCCCACGACACAGGGTATCCTAGTGTGGGGCCAGAAGCAATGTATGTGCCTGTATGTAAATGTTTATGTATCATCAATCTGTTCTTCATTTTATAGTGCCTCGGACAGGCCTCCTATTCTCCATCCTCTTATTCTTTCCATCTGCGCACAGGGATGCGGGCGCGCATGTAGATGCCAAGCGGAGCTGTGCAAAAACAGGCGGCTGAGTTCAGACAGCGAGGACAAGGAAAATGCCGTGAGTTGTACCACAGTTACTTTACATTTCTACAAACGTTTTGTGACAAGGACACAAAGAGCAAACCATCTTTTTCGACTCAAAATGAGCGTGAATCTACAATTTGCAGCTCGGAATCTACCGACCGACCGCAAGCCGCAAATTGTTTGCCTAGCGCGTCAAACACATCGGCCGTGTTGATGCTAGCAGGCAATCAATACAGGTACTATGTAACTATACTCTATTTTTTATTTGAAAATACTTAAAGTCAAGCATAAGGCATAAGGTTCTTTATGGGGAACACTTATGTACATTCAACTATTCAACTAAGGAGGCCGTATTGCTGTCTGATTCCCTATGGTATGTGATACCCTAATCAACAAAATTTCAATAGTGATGGGGTCATTATTGATATTTTTATCAAAAGGCGGCACACACGTTTTGATGAGTAAGGAACCGCCGCAAATCTTGCCGCCATGGACCCCACAAATTTTGCGGACCGATCGGCAAGCTGACCAGCCTCGGCCGCTCCATCTCACTCGATCTTCTTTTCTATAGCTTTCATAAATATCTGAAGCAGATTCAGCAATAAAATATGTCAATCTGTTCAGATTTACTTTGTCAAGAAATGACGTTAAATGATGGCAACGTTTGCAGCTTACTGCTTGTTTTCTTTAATGATATATTTCGTTTGTCTATCAAAACACGCAGTGGTGCCCTAACCTAGCTTTTCTTGACAAAGTACTCATACTCATACTCATACTCATATATTTATTGCGTCATTGTGGTACACTTTTACAAAATTATATCCAACAATGAACCCTGTAAGGGCACTACAATGTCTTAAAAGCTAACTTACATCTAACATTTGTGTTTGATAAATATTAGGTACCTACCTATCTTAGTTAAAATAGAATTTTAATTTAATAACAGTGAGATCATTGTTATGTACCCTTCCATTTACCTTTATATCTGATGCCTTGGTAATGCTCATATTAATAAACTCGACTGTACAATAAAACAAAAATATAAAACTATGATACCTCTTTGTTAGGCCTGAGTACTATGTATTGAAAATTAAAACCTATTCACTGTGGAATATGCACATGTAAAGTTTCTTTCTATATATTTTTTAAGTTTGTAAGGATCTTTATTGTATTTGTGTGTATTCTTACGGTGAACAAATGGATTATCTATCTATCTATCTATCTAAAAACAAAACCCATAAGTGTAGTCGTTTATGAAATCTGATTTGATGAAATTAATAAACAAAGTTTTCCAAATAGAAATAAACAATAGGTAAGTACAAAACTAAGTCTTCTGATATGATCGATATGTATGGCCTAGCTCGTCCAAAAGCTTCACAAGTGCCACAAGCGGAGTCGCACCTGCCCCAGCCCCTAGTCACCGCGCGTTCTCTGTGACCACAGCCTTTGATGCTCCTTGGTGTAGAGTAATATGCATGCATCTTTCGAATTTTCATCACGATGAATCTTAAAATAAATAAAGGAAATAATGTAAGTATCTACGTCAAATTACGTTAGTAAAAATATTAAAGCAGAAAAGAAAAATCTTATCGATATAAATTTCTGACATCCCTACAAAATCTTGAGCAAAATTAGTATGTAAACCTAAAATGCTATTTTAATTAACCAAAAATACACGAATACGTTATATTTATGGACCTGTAAACACTGGAATGTCTTTATCTAAGTTAGTTTATCTAAAACAACTCCAGAATTATTAATCACTCATCATTCATCATCATGATCTTCATCTTCGCTCTCTTCTGATGATGATGCACCAACATCTATGATGACTTGCTCCACCATTTCATGTACAATGCCGTCCAATCGGCGCATCTTGTTTTCTTCATCCTCAACATGTTTTATGTAGCTTTGCCATTTCTCTGCAGTGATTGATTAATGACAGTGCTTCCGGAAGTAACGTTTTTATTTCAGATAATTTAAAACTTTTATTCTTACTCGCTACATATCCTTTCACTTGAGCCCATACAAGCTCAGTAGGGTTGAGCTCACAGTAATAAGGAGGGAGTCTTAACACTTCATTCATCTTTATTACCTATGGATAAGATTGTCATAACCTTGTATTGTTTACTCAAACATCCCACCTTTATAAACTCTTACTAATATAGCCGACTTAAAAAAATGTTGTTTATCTCTGCCTTTTTGACCTTTATTTGACTTTAAGTATTTTCAAATAAAAAATAGACTATAGCCTACTTGCCCTCGACAAAATGCAGATTCACGAATGGTCTTTTTGCTACTTGACGACCTCTGTGGCGCAGCGGTTGCGCATCTGCCTACCATGTGAGATGTCCCGGGTTCGAATCCCGGCTAGAGACAAAAAAACCCCAGGTCTTGGATGTTTTCATGTTTGTGATGTCGCTGTTGCTGGTTCCCACGACACAGGGTATCCTAGTGTGGGGCCAGAAGCAATGTATGTGGCTGTATGTAAATGCTTATGTTTATGATCCTTGTCTAATGTGGGCTCACTAATGGGCCCCAAAAAAGTGGCGAATTGGAGTCTCATACTGACAATCCGTGGGTGTAAACGTGAGCACGTCTGTCTCCTAATTTGGCACGAAACCGTACTTTTACTTCTTATTATTTTTGCTTAATAATTGCTTACTAAAACGAAGTAAAGCAAATTGTAAGATTAATGTAATCCTCTCCCCACATAATATGTTCTGTTATTCATTCATGCTACAAGTTTTAAGAGGCCCCACAGCCTGTAAACATCTTGTTAATTTACATGTACTAGCTATAACCTAGGATTAACTTACACTGGGTTGTACCATTCCTACTATGAGAAAATAAAGATCTTTGCAAAGAAAAGAAGACTTCTTATTCTTTTGGAACATCGGTAAAAGCTACACTGATACATCTTTCCGATCGTATAACCGAGCACGAGTCAAATAATAACTTCTTTGTTTTAGACTGGGTACAGTCAGAGTAAGCTAGTGTTGCGTGTGTGTGTAGTGTGTCTGATGGAGGCAAAAAGTACACATTCACACTTTACACGTAGTGGTCTAACCACAAGCAAAACCTACACTGCCGCGTAGTTGCAAGCGAATAAAAATACCTAAACTTTTAGCGTTAGATGATAGAAATAAGACCTACACTTGATTGCTCCCCATTGTAGCTTCTGGCAGACAGCCTAACTTTGTCGCGCTCTCACTTCTACCGCAGCGAATTGACACGCGTCGACCTAGTGCGTGTTTTTTATTGTACAGAAATGAGTTATCCATGAAAACTTTTTTTTGGTTTGGAAATTCAATTTTACTAAAGCAATGCTTTTTTTCAGCCTTCGAGTGAAATGGGCCTGGACTCTAAGCCATCGTATTTTGACAAAAGGTAAGCCATCTTTTCCTAAAAAAAAAAGTCCTCTAGCCTCACTGCATTTTCCCTAAACTCTAAAAGTTACGTGTATTCTGCGTAGACCACAGCATTCCAAATCTGATCCGTCGCCGTTTTCCGAGCAAGCGCTGAGGCGACTCACGGGCATCTACAAATTCTCCGCAAACAAGTCATCCCCAAAGAAACATATCGAAATATCCCCGACAAAGGAGCTCGAGAAAACGATGCGTCGTACACCGCAGCCTCTGAAAGAGCGAACAGTGAGGTCGGATAAACAAACCCAGCGATGGATGTATGCTCTTCTGCTGTACAACACTTGCGTCGCCCCGATGTCGACGTATTGTGCCGATTCGGTGTTCCAATACGGCTTGGATGTGGCGAAATATAATGTCGCGCAGTTCGTCTTGAAATATTTGATGCGAGAGGTTATTATCTACATGAGATGCAGTTGGTGGCTATGTTAGATCTTTGACTCAAGAAATGGCTCAATATTGCGAACGCGTTTTTTTTTATCACAAATATAATATGTTTTGATGTGTACCTGTTACACTGTTTGATGTGTACCTGTTACACTGTTTGATGTGTACCTGTTACACTGTTTGATGTGTACCTGTTACACTGTTTGTTGTTTCTTCTATCTTCATTTTTAAATAACATCCATGAATGACTCACGATGACTTAATCCCAAGAAACGATGCTGACATCAGTTTACTTACGTGAATATAACGAACAAAACTAAGGGTAACTTGCTAGAAAATATCGTGTTTTACTAATTCCAATTAACTCCACAACAATTAGCTTAATCGTAATAAGCCTTTCTCTTGCACCACTTCATTTTAATTCTAATTAGCCAGAAGAATGAGTGATTCGAGTGACTTCCGGTTTACTCTGTGATTTGAGTGAATGAGACAGAGACAAAAGATACAAAACAGAGGGAGAAATGTTGTTATTTTCTTTCTCTTTTTCTTTTATTGTTGTTGTTGTTATTTGTTTGTCCTTGTCATGAGTTGTCAGCAAACGTCAAGTCAGTTGGTAACCATGGCAACTATCTATGGAATTTTGTCAGCCACTAAATGGAGTTTAATCGCCTAAACTTGGCCGATTATACTAGAATTAGCTTAAACGGAGGATAATCGTAATAATTAGCAATGAAATCAGCGTGGAGCAAGACGATATGTAATTTTTTTCGCTAATTCTATTTAAACTCCACTTATCCTGCGCTTAGCAGCTGATTAAATTTATTTAATTTATTAAATTTTGGAGAAAGCCGCCCTTATGCAACTAAAAATAGGTAGGTAAATACGTAACTTATTAATTTTTAATTTACATTCTAAGTCAAAGATCTACATTACAAGCCCTTTTCCAAGTGCCCTGCGGACTATGCCCTTACTGACTGCTCCGTCATATCTTTAACGTATTAATGCTACGTTTCCTTCGTTTCAAGGCACAATGAAAAGTACTCGTTTTATAAAAACCTCTCCGGAATTTGGCACATATTTAAGAAGAGAGACACTTTGTAATGTCGATGACGAATGATGACGCAGTAAGTGCATAGTTCTGCATTGCATTGTAGAATTACTGTAGAATCAGTAGTATGCGAAGGTAAAAAACTGCCAAAATAATATTTAGATGACTGTATTTGTAGGAGTATTTGCACCATACGTTAACCTTCAGCATTTTTAGAATTGGTTGGTTTTGAAAGCGTAGTTATAACACGGTCAATTAAACAAGTGACCTCAGCATATTCATAATAACGCGTGAAAGCAAAAGGTGATCCCCACTGCAGAACTATGCACGATTGAAATTATTTTGGACATCAAAATATTTTAATATTTCATACAAAGCGTCAATTGAAACAAATTAGAATGGCACTTGTAATTTTTGCATAGAACGTTGTATACCGGTAGCGTACTTAATTATACCTTGGCCCTTAGACAACAAACAATCGCGAACATTATCACTCTGTGAAAATGTATACTTTGTGTCGTCGTATAGAGTGATATACAGGGTGTAACAGAAACGTGTAGTCATATTTTAGGGGTTAGGGACATCATTCTGAGCAACTTTCACTATGAAACCAATTTGATCAGAGCAACTTTAATTTTCACTTCTCTGTACAAACCAGCTGACCGCCCGGACCAAAACGTATGGCACAATGAAAAATAAAGTTGCTCTGATCAAATCGGTTTCATAGTAAAAGTTGCTCAGAATGGTCTCCCCAATAACCCCCTAAAATATGAAAACACCATTCTGTTACACCCTGTATTACCGAATGCATCTTGTCAACGGGCCTTGTCACGTGTGTATCAGCTCGTCACATTGACTGTTCCAGAGGGCACCTTGACTTCACTTTCGTGAAGAAGAAGAAGAAGAGCTACTTCTTCCCGGACGAACAGGAGCAGCTCAACGGGAAACAATGTAATAAATAATGGTATGTGCAGCACACCAGGGTCAAGTCAAGTGCTTGTTCAGACACGCGAGTACCGTGCGGTCACAAACCAAAACCGCTTGAGAACCGCGCGATTGAACGTCTAGTAAATATCTACATAAATAAGACCCTCGTGGCTCCCGCACGATTCTGAAACCGCGAGGTTCCCGCTGTGTCTAAACAAGGGCAACTAAAATTGGGCAATTCCGAGCAACGATGACGTCACGCCACTCACGGCTACATCAAGTAAATTACGGCAAGGACAATTAGCTATGGGGTTGGCAACTGTCAAAGTGGCGCTAGTATCGATTGGTGCCCACAACTAACAAATATTGTAAGTAATTTATCAAAATAACCAATAATGACGCGTTGTTGTGTAATTAGATGATCAGAAATTGGAATCCATCGTTTTCCCAAAGATATATAAACATCCGAAAACAGTGGCTGAAGGCGATACGTCGAAAAAAATGGTTCCTAATAGGGATGAGTCGTTCCGGACCGTAACAGTTCCAGGACATATGTCCGGTCCCGGAACGACATAGTTCCAATCCGACCTGTCTAAATAAACATACCCCACCATGTCCGGCGGAGTATGGAACAATCGCCGGAGTATGGAACGATCCCGGAATATGAAACGATCGCCGGAGTATGGAAAGATCGCCGGACTATGGAACGATCGCCGGACTATGGAACGATCTAGGAGTATGGAACGATCGCCGGAATATGGAACGATGACCCGGAGTATGGAAAGACCGCGGATTAAACAAACATACTCCACTACCAGCGGAGTACAGAACGATGCAGGACACTGCAGGACCGCAGAACCATAAACATATACATAACCCAAAAACTCACAACACTTAGTCGAATTTACGTATAATATACTTATCAGATTTGAATACATAATCGTCAATTATAGTTGTAAGTTTTAGGACTACGGGAAAATTTAGGGTGTCAAAACACGCGTATTGAATTCTATTTGGATAATTTAAAAAAGATAAAATTGAAGTTAAATAATTTGGAGAATATTACAAAAAACCACGATGTTTTTTGCGATTTTTTATTTTATTTTATAGAATACATAAAATGTATGTACATATTTTTTTTATTTTTTCAAAAAATTTAAAAATAGTTATGAATTTTTATGAAAATAAAAGTTATGAATTTTTTTGAACTCCCGGACATGGTCGGAGTATGGAACGATCGCCGGAGTATGGAACGATGTCCCGGAGTATGGAACGTCTTCTGTCCGGACATTATGTCCGCGGACTCTAACGGAGGTCGGAGTATAGGTACACTCCGCAGACTATATTAACGGACATATGTCCGGACAGAAGATGTCTCGTTCCATGTCCATTCCTTTACAGGACAGGATTTGCACACGTCTATTACCAATATGACATATGACATTGACAGGAGAAGAACCAATCTGCACAAGCGCCACCTGTAATTAGCTTTCACCGGCCAACCCTATTGTAGCCGCACCATATGGAGCAATTAGAAGCAATACCGCGAAAAAAATATTGCCTCAATTATAACTCAAAAAATTGCGCCCGTGTAAGCGTTACCTTCACAGAATGACAGTTTTAAGAAGGCCACAGTTGTTACACCAGTTTTCCGAAGATATAGCAAGACCAAATGTACCATTATGGAATGCAAATAAACTATTGAGTATTGAGAAATCACTGGGTTGCACAGGACTGAGTTGAATGGCGTGCTCATGAGGAGGCCTATACTCAACAGAGGGTTCTCTGACAGGCTCATGATGATGATGAAATTGATGAAGATGGCCACTTCAGAAGCGATTCAGAATATCATGACCAGCATTCCTATAAAGTAAAGAAAAGTGGGTATTTAAAATAAAAGAAAGTTGACAGATTGATGATTCCATAGGCAAAACACAACAAAAACACTATTCGAAAAATAAACCTCTCGTGACCTTGCCACAAATGTATGATTTTTGTACCACAGTAGGTAAGAGTTTAATTTGAACTATATTTTTGTTACTTTCAGACTGACAGCCACTGGACAAAGGACCGAGTAGCGAGCGGAGGAGCGAGACCGATATAGTTAAATTAGGGTCCCTTGCTAGAAAATCCGCTTAATTGTGATTAGCTTAAATGCAGGATAGTCGTGATTAAAACTATATTTAGATAAAACTCGATTTAAACTATAATTATTTTGCGCTAATCTACTTAAAACTTGGTGAAAGCCGCCTTCGCTTATGTTTATGTCGCCGTCATTTGGATAAATTGGCACTTAATCAAAAGCCCGAGCTTTAAAGTACTCAATTCAATTCAAAATTCAAAATTAGTTTATTTCAGTAAGTACAGCAGCACAGGTCGTGGGACTCCCCTTTTAAATTAATGAAAACCTGTGTTAGGGGAGACCGCTCATTCCACATTGGAGAATTAGGTACACTTACGTCTTTAAACCACTGTACTGTGTTAAACGAAAAGTTTTAAGTTGCCTAGTTCATGGGCAAATTTATTGATGTTTATTTATAAGGTTCTAATTCCAGCTGAATAACCCGAAGAGCGCTCGCTGTGCTCGCTCCACTGATTGCACATGAAAAGTCTAACGTAACCTAAACGACAGGTTTTACTCCAAATTAGTGTTTCGGCTAAGTTGACTCTGAATTAAATTAGCTGTTGCTTCGACGCCATTTTAGGAAAAAATATTCTAATCATAAATCGGTTTGGTAGGTAAAACCTTTTCCGCGATGCTTTATATCAATCACAAGGCTAGACAATTGATAGGCTATAGGATTTTGGTTAATTGCCTGATTTAACGAACGGCTGCGACTTATAAAGGATCAGACAATTATTTTTTCTCTGATCTTAATTTTGATTTGTAATATAAATTAAGTGCACTTATTATTTGACTTAGTATCGACTGGAGGAGGGGCTATTATATTACATGTTTTTAAATTTAACCCAGTCTTGCTTGTATTGTAAAAAGAATGATATGATTACACTATTTTTCCATTTTTATGAAATTAGGAAGAGTCGACCTCTGAATAAATATACAGGGTGTTGATTAGTAAAGTTACGTCGAGCTCAGAGGTTGTTATTTAAACGAAACTGAAGCTAAAAAAAATAAAAAAAATATATATTTTTTGATAGTATTTTTTTATTTTATTTTAAAAACATGTAAATGTGGTCCAAAAAGAGTCGCACGGGGTGGGGTGGGGCTCAGGGCACGAGGGGGAGTCTGTTAGCACTTGTGCGCGGTGGCTGGCGGGGGTATCCACGGAGGTAAATTAAAACTTCTTTTTTTGTCATGAGCGATACGTAAACTATCAACCCTGAGTCGGGCGTAACTTTACAAATCAACACTCTGTAGAATAAACTGATATTTATTTTTAAAATTAGTTGTTTCATTTGTTATTTTTCTGTTAGGTTCTAATCGAGTTAGGGGCGATTATTCAATCCCCAGATTAACTGGCAGATCAGTTTATTTGATATGTCTCCGTTACAGATTTTCCAGATATAGGCAGATAAAGGTTATTTGAGGATTGGAAAATTGATAGTACAGATCGGTTATAAAAAGCTGGCACGTTCTCAACACATTTACAAGTTGCGCTTGTGTAGTGTCTGACCAACGTGCGGAGTGACGTTGCTCTTCATACTCAAGACAGACCGCAACCGCAAGCAACACTGCGGCGGCGCCGCAACATCACCGCTATAGAAAATGCTACGCGACCGCAGTGCCGCCCCGCTCGGAATCAATTTCATAGAGATGCATAGAAACCAGGTAGTTTCGCTTGCGGTCTGCGGTCCGTCTCGGAATCATACCTTTATTGTTTTGATTTTGCTACTGCTTAAAAATATAGTAACCCATGTATGTGTGTTTGTGACGTCAATCGAATCGCGTTATTGTAGTGTTATTTACTTATTTCAATTTTTAAACACTACTGTATAGTGAAATTGCATAAGTGTGAGTATTGTGAACGTGCCAGCTCTAAATTACTGACCTGTAAGCCAGTTAATGATACGATGATAGTCGAATAATCGAAGGCAGTTAATGATACGATGATAAAATGACGTCCAATACCACAACGTGACCACAACTCTCATGCCGAAACAGTTGAGTTGATTTAAGCCGTTTGGATCAGACTAACCTGCCTCCCAAGCTAGATGCCCTGGGTTTGAATCCCAGCTGGGAAGAAAGAAAACAAAACCAAGGAGGAGTTACCACAACCTTTTTAACGATTCAGTTGTCGAACCGCAACACTACACTACCGAGGTCGTCAAACAACCACAACTCAACGGTATTACCCAAAGGACTTAAATTATGCAGAGTTGCCGAGCGCCTTGACCGATTTCAACAAAGAAATCCTCGTTCGATACGTCATCGATACAAAGACTGAGTCGACGAGTCGGTCGATTCGCATGGGCAACCTTGGTCACTCTACCACGACTCAATTCTGTTATAAAATGATCGAAATTACAATGTACTTTTTACTAACTCCACATACATGCTTACTATTTAAAAGTAGGTAAGTTAAACATTTAATAAAACTACCAGAGACTATATATCCAATTGACTGCGCCAGCGAGGGAATGCGGCTCGTCAAACGTTTGTTGTATTCAACAAACGTTCGCATACGCAACCTATGTACGATGACGGGCCGCCCGCCAGACAGTTTCGCAGCGCCTGACCAATCACAGCTCTCTTACCTCGTCCCCCGCCGCCCGTAAACTGGTGAGTTGTGTTTCAAAGGAAAATGTATCTATGCGCTCTCCACTGGATAAGTGCTCCCTGAAAACTACCATACATCCTCAAGATAGCAAATTTTGATTAAAGGAAACATCCTTTTATTAAAAAAAAAACAACTGCATTTAACGATTCTCTAAGTCCCATCATGGGACTAGTGGGATGGACGGAAAAATTGCTTGTCTCACCCGGGAATAGAACCAACTAAAAATAAACACTCGAGTGTAAGACCTAATTTTTCTTTGAGAAATGTTATCTTTATTATTCACTGCATCAATTAGTATAAAAATAGCGAGTGTTTATTTTTTTTATTTTTAGTTGGTTCGATTCCCGGGTGAGACAAGCAATTTTTAGAGAATCGTTAAATGCAGTAATGTTTATTTTTTTATAAATAAAAGGATGTTTTCTTTAAGCAAAATTTGCTATCTTGAGGGTGTATGGTAGTTTGGTAGTTTCCCTCCAGAGGCCATGCAGCGGGAGGTGTCACGCACGCGGTACACGGAGCGCCGCCGTCGCGGCCGAGCGACGTAAAGACAATAATTCAATTGCATGCCATTTATGCCCTTTAGGCTGTTGACGATGAGATTAAATATTATAGTCTTTTCTTGCATTTAACCCAGAATCAGTATTTATCTCTATAATTTGTCAATCAAGTGTGTTGTTTGTAAAAAGGGATAAAGAGATTATTAAATAAAACACTCGTCATTGCTTACTCGAAGCAAGTGATGTTTCAGTATCTAAAATAGGTACGCAATTTGTCGACTTACACCACGCAGAGTTAATGTTACACAAGTGCTATGCATAATACTCTACCTATTTCCTCGTTAATGGTAATACAGGAAACCGCAGTTACACAGTTACTTAATACGTAAATATGCGTAAAGCGAGTATCATTCAATAGTGCTTGGTGGGTGTTACCACCGTGGTAAAGATGATTGGATTCTGTTATGGACATAGGCCGAACAAACTTACAATGGAGAGCAATACACGTCGGAAACATTCATTACATTTCTATTGTTATTAAAATTACTGTTTCATGTAAGTTTTTGACGTGACAACGTCTTATAAATTGGTTTGCCGGGTGACACTTCAAGAAACTGCGTTACGCTCCGCTCACGTTATGCGCTCACAATGAGAGCGAGTGAGAGGCACGCGTCCCTTCCACTCGGGCATGGTTAGCCCGCCTAAGAGCGAGAGAGACAGACATAAAAAGTGAAAGGCACGCGTCCCTTCCACTCGAGCTAATAATTTTGTTAATATGAAATTCAGTGCGAGATTCTTTGTATAAATTAATGTTTTAAATATAATTCTTTGTATAAATAAATGTTTTAAATTGTTACTATTATTTCATCCTTCTTCCTACTATACGAATGAATATTCACATTAAAATTATTTTACCACTCAAAGTCGTTGTCACGTAAAACTTTCGCCCGTATACCGACTTTACAGGCAACCAATTTTTTCGTCTACTTTTGAATATATCTCTCTACTTTTAACGGTTACAATATTTCATCCCGCTAAACTGGAGACAGGTAGGGTACACTCGTATCAGATATATGTCAGCACGCCCCAGCTACTCAAATAGAGTTACACCACAATAGTAACTGGGGTATGTACTGTGTACTAACAAAACGAGTATCATTAACGAAAAATTCATTATGGATCAGAATAGAATACAATCGGAAACGTTAAGTAACTAACAGTTATTCGCTAGCTCAGCAGCAGCCGTATGAAAGAAAACCTAGAGATATTTTTGTGTATTTACTAAGTGGTAGACACAAATGTTAAGCGGAATGCGATCAATTATTGTTTGTTGTTCAATTCGAAAACTCGGCCATTGTGTGCAACAATACTATGAGTATTCGAGTTACAAAGGACGCATGGTAGCCCCTCGCACCTGCGATGAGCCGACGGAGGCTCGCTTTCAATGTTTACGGGGAGAAATCTCGGAACGGCTCGGAGGCAGAGCGGCGCCCGCGCACGCAGCCGACTGCAGTCTCGCGCGCCGCGCCCCAGCATTCCCACGTCACGACGCCGCCGCCGCGCGCGGAATCCAAAACGTTTCCAAGGAAGTTTTTCGTGTCAACATCCCAAACATTTTTCGACGAAACAACACGCTCGACCCGTCATTCCCCGACGCGTGTTTTCTGTGATTGCGCACTGTGTGTCCACGAACGTGTTTTGTTGTATATTTTTTGTTAGAAAGTGTGCGTCGGGCTACCTGGCCTGGAGAGGGTGTTTTTCTCCGGCGCGCTGGTAAGTCTTTTCGGAGTTGTATAGTAGCGGCATTATTTTATGGAATGCGGCTTGTGTTTTGTTGATGGCGCGGCGCGGATGAGCGTGGCGTTAGAAAGGTCCCTCTCACCTCGCCGTGATTCCTCGCCGAGGAATACTTGTTTGTATGCAGCCTTCCTTATGAATGCACGAGTTTACGAGCGTTTTAACTGTCGACAGAGTTTCTAACTATTGAGCAACTTTGACTAGTTTTGGATTGTGGATAACTTTCAAATGTTGAGATCGGATAGTCTTGATGCCGTCGATGCATGCCAAGGTTAGTCCACGAAGAGATGACCGGTATAGAGCCGAGTTGCTTGACTTGTCGGACTCTACTTTCGCCGAAGCTATAACCAACGTTGCATTACCATACAAAAGACATCAACGCTTGCACGCCCGCGTGTTCGCTACAGAATATCATTATGCTATTGTCCAATTCTGTTGTGAGACATGAATACATTCCCTCCTTGCGATATTACTGGCCTAAGATTGTTCAGATCACAGTTTTTTTTCTCATAGGAAAACCGAAATCAAAATCTGTGACCAAACCCTGACTGAAAAGTAGGTATAGAAAGGAGCAGTCTAGAATGTTAAGCTGGTTTGAGCCATGACGAATAAAATATGCGCGGTGACTTTTAGAAAATGCAGACATAAACATGAGACTCTCCAATAACATGGATAAGTTCCGTTGCCTTAGATCACAAATATTCTCATGTTTCGAGACACTTTTGGGGTCATGGGATCTATTTTAGTCTTTATTCTAAATGAAGCAAATGTAGTTTAGTTTATTCACTTAATCATGTTCATTTGCGTATATTTTACTGTCGGTTTTGAAGATAGTAATTAGAGACACATTTTGTACCTATACCCTCTCCTGACCTTACACCCTTTTGAGTCATGAAGTAAGCCACTTCCGGCCATTCATTTCATGTAACAATAAATTATATTTCCTACCTAGTTATTATTAATCGCCGCCGCAACCGTCTGACTCCAATAAATCATAGAATGCTATTGTATTGCTGCATTCAGCAATCATTTCAAAGAAGTCCATTATTTATCTAGAGGCCGCTTCTTTTACCGCGATCTTAAGAATACAGTATTTCTCAAATCTCCACCAGCGAGCGTAGCGCATACCTCGCAAAAAACGTAAGTAACGTTACATTACTTACTTACACTCCACGCAATCGTAGCATGGTTTACATACCACGCGATTATTTCAACTTATAAGTGCATATTAGTGTGTTTGTCTCGTACCGTGTGTGTGAAACAATATATCGGGTCAAACAACCCGGTAGTACCTACTTATAAGGTATGGTTGACACGACACTCGTCTTGACAAACAGTGGGGATGGAGGAACCTGCCGTTTTCATGTTCCGATGACGATAGACCGGGTGTCCGTTGTACTGATATGGCTAGCTAGCGGTATCCTATGTGGGAGTTTATTGATACGATGCGTTTATAAGGTACTGGTAAATTAACACAGATGCTTAGGTATATCAATTTCCTTATTTGCAATATTAAAACACCTTCCTAACTTTCTACCCACTATTATTTCTTTAACCAATAAACCGATATGAAAGTGCTTAATACATCGCCAACTGCTCGTTATTAAACTGTCTACGTGGTCAGTTTAGCGCATTATTGATTTAATTGAATGTATGCTCTACTTTTAATCCTACGATTCCTAGTTGTACTGATTCAACTGCCCATCGTGTCTTCAACTTCACTTTAACATAAAGTTTATATTTTACTTAAATTATTTATTATATTCATTGCACTGGCATACATAGGTAAAGTCACAAGAAAACTTATACGCAAAGGCGAGCTTTATTCTAAACAGAGATTTCTTCCAGGAAATCTATCCAGGACTTATTTATCTTTGGTGTCAACCCTATCCAATCCATTGCGTCTATAAGATGCTTAAACGCAACTATCAATATGCCACTCCCGCGCCTCACTGGCACCAAGCTGCCCATTTGCATCCTATTGCTTTTCAATGTGACATGACATGATCATTACCCAAGGAAGGCCTGCATAACCTGAAAGTGTACATATAGAGGTACAATTCGAAGAGAGGTGTTTTGAGCAGAGCTTAGAATCTCATCTTACTGTCTGTTTACTTTTATGATAGTATTTTAAATGTTAATAAAGGCTCTTAGCAGTTATTTATAAGACCAGAGCAATATAACTGTAACTATGTGTGAACTAAACTATCACTATTTCCAGGTGTTGAATGTTTATTTATATGACGGTGCTGTTTCTAGTTCCCGCGACGAATAGTGTAGTGTAATGGTGTAGGTGTCTGCATAAATGTTTATATTCATGAATACTATTGATATATTATAAGTAACATCGGCATCGCTAGAAGACGGGTTTCGTGACAAAAGTGTTCCGGATGCCTAATTTGTTTCAAAATTTATTAAATCTAACAAATATTCTCACACCTTTTATTCGATTTTAGCATCTTCATTATATTTTTCTTACTTATCTTCAAAAGTCCGCCTCGTCAGAACCAAGCAAGGCCTGAATTGCAACACCAGAATGATGACTCAGCCTATTTCTACACTCTTGTTCATTTTGCTGCGGTCAACGGAGGCGGACAGAAGAGGTTAAATAAAATAAAGACTCGTCTTATATTTTACTTAAATTCAACTCCGAAACAGTTAGTAGTCATCCTTGATAATCTTTTACTGAGATCGTATTCTTGAATCTGGAAACCTCAGGAAAGTATCTATGGAAACAAGAATATTTATATCCATAGCAAATAGTCTCTGGCTACTTTCAATTGTCTTATAAAACTGAGTGGATGCTCTATTATTAAAATTACTAATCTAGTAGTGTAAAGGTAGACAAACAAACAATGGTCAGTACAACATCTTTATTTTAGTATGAACGCCAAAGTCTTAGGTCTTGTACTGGTCACAGTTAACTTTTTCGTTATGATATTAGTAATTCGAATTTATTAAAACTAAAGAAACGAACTCTATGTTAAAAATATACCCGTTTTCTGAACCAGAAAAAAATATCCTACGCTAAAAAGCTGTCATGGTTTCTGTTGACCCTGACGGCTTGACCCCGGGTATTTTAGACCCCACCGCGATGTCCAAGGTCGGCAGGTAGAACCACTGCCTGTGCGCATGTTAAATTGAGGGGAACTCACTTTAGTGATTCTTCACTTTATCTTTATTGATCCTTCTGGAGGCTTTAACAGGTACGTTAATCTTGAGTAGGAAAGTAAATCTAGCCTATCTTTTGCCCTATTGGATTTCAGGGTCGTGTATTTTTAAGATAACTAAATGAAACTACTTAAATAAGTAGGTAAGGTAGTGTAACATTCTACCTTAAGGGCGGGCCCTAGGCAATCAGAACTTAGGATTTCATCCTTAACTTATTTTTAGAGGAAATAAAATAAAATAAAACAGGTTAAAGCCAAGCTAAGCAAGTCTAACTGAGGAAAATACTGTGCCATTTTTTTATAATGATCGGATAAATGACAAGAACACAAATTCAGATGCGGTGCGAAATTGTAAAATATAAAACATTGTGATAGACAGATTTTCTGGCAACTTCAGGAGACTTTTATATCGAGCAAAATTAATAAAATTACGTTTACGAGAAAGCGAAGTCACGCTGGCACTCGTGATACAACGTACAGCAATAATACTCAACATTCCGAGCGATTTGTGTTTTGCTAAAGGCTGTTTTTGCCTAGGGCGCCGTCTTAAATAATAAGACAAGGTATTTAGTAAACATTCGTTTATCAACTAGTCGTATATGAAACGATTTTACCCACTTTAAGTGTAGATCTATAAAAGTAGATAATAAGTAAGCTAAGTAGTACAAGTGGATGCAAGCAGTCTTGTGAGAAACAGATGTGGTTTAGAAATCTTCTAGTATGGAAACTATAGATAGAGTTGATCTGAATTTGTTGTAGAAAACTTATGTAAAAATTACAGCTGTTGGCTTCCCTCAGAAAATAAAATAATAATTTAGCCAGCTGGGTGAATTGAACACCTAGACTTTAGACTTTTAGTAATTTAATGTTTAGATTAAATGTGTTGCATTGTATGTATATGGCTAAATAAAAAGGTCAAATGTTGAGACGGCGGCGGTGACCTCAGGGATATTTTTTAGTTTAATTTAATTGTTTGTAGTCGTAAGTTAGGTTAAGTTTTACATATTGAATTGTAATTAAGTATATCTAACTCAGGCTGGATTTTACCAACAAAAAGTTACACGAGAATAACAATCCCGGGGATAACTTGTATGACAAATGACAGTTCAAAATGAGGTGATCTTGCTTTATTAGTGTAGCATTTTAGTTGAGTTGCGCACTGTAATGCCTACGTGTAAAGGGTTAAAACTTCATGGGCGTGAACTGTCAAAACGGGCCTTTTATTTTGTGAAGACTAGCTCTTTTTGTTAGCTGTCGAGCGATTGCATCAGAAACCGGCCTCTTAAATTTAGGGGTTCGCCTGTAGCCTAGATGACACTTAGGTCAAAGCGAAAGAACCGTTAGGTGGCTCCTGAAAAGAAATAAAGTCAGTCAGTGATAGTTGTTGATATAAAGTCAGTCAGTGATAGTTGTTGATATAAAGTCAGTCAGTGATAGTTGTTGAAATAAAGTCAGTCAGTGATAGTTGTTGAAATAAAGTCAGTCAGTGATAGTTGTTGAAATAAAGTCAGTCAGTGATAGTTGTTGAAATCAACCATCAATCACACTATAGTCAGGACATCGACCCTAACTTAGATCTATATTCACAGAAAGCACGTAACAATGCAAACAGCATCTTCATACAATCAGATCAGACGGTTTCGTAAATTGCCATAAACCTGTTGTGGTCCGGTTAACCTCTTCAATGGGATGTTAATACTGCGATCCAATCTTGACTATGTACGTGCATACAGGTACTCACGTCTATAGCGAGAATCTAAATCATACTCCGACTAATCCAAAATCCTATGACTATAGTCTATTCGTGATAAGAATGCAGTAAAATCATCACTGTCCGGCGGCCTAGCCACGCCCCGTAACCAATTAAATCGTTTCCACTTATCAAGCCAAGTTCACAGTGACCAGTTGAAGGAAATCTTTCGAACGCTAAGGTTGTGTCCTGTCCTGTGAGTGTGTGTTAACAGATTTAAATTTCAATTTCAATGCATTCTTATCACGAATAGACTGTACTGAGTTTCCTTGGATTTATAAGCTCTTTTGATTTCTATGCCGCACTAGTAAAAACACAGTTTTTATAAGGAATACGTCGTTGATATGTTTCTTTAATTATATCACCCAAGAGTCACATTATTATTGAATAATTTGATAATTCGACATTTGTGTGCCATTGGAGTAATTTTACAAAAAAAATGGAAAACTTGGAATTCGCCTCCTACTATCTTTGTTGTACACACATTATAATTCCCAATGCAGGTGACAGAAATCGAATTTTCGTGTTAATTCAATCACGTGTTATTCACAACTGATAAAATAACCAGTTTTGATCCCAACATTCTGGCGTCGTTAAGTGGATTTCCTTTCGTATTGATTTTATACGACCATGCTATCAGCTGTATCTTTTATGGTTTCTAAAAATAGTCCTAAGCACATTTCCTAACACCCCCCGTCTGGTAGTTTAACCCTACAAAGCCGCCGACGGCGACGGACGCCTATTCCCATGAGGGTGGCCCCACTTTCAGCCAGTTATCAATAGGTACTTCATTATGAGTATAGGTAATAAGGGGCTAGCCATCACCACAGCTATGGAAACTGAAGGTTTCCTCACGATTTTCTCTGATATTTTAGTGACTTCTCATGATCACAGTGGCATAATTCTCGCGCATTCGTTATACGATATCTGCACCTATATCGAGTGATTTTGTATGGGAATCTGTCAATATAGGTCTCGATATCCGTATATCGAAGGCGCGAGAATCATGCCACTGTCAAGCTCTTGTCGTGTGACAACATTTGACATTATTAATTACGACTACGACAGTCTCCGAAAGTGCAAACTAAGAATCGAGGACAAAATGTGCATTAACACTTTTTGACGTCATATTGCAATACACAAGTTACGTACCTACCTGCTTACAGTTAGGCAGCCTAACACAGAGCAAACACTATTACCCAACCTCAAAGCTTCGACTTTAATCAGCTCAGTTCGGATCAAGAACAATGCATCTGTTTTTATTTGTAGAGAGTTACGACACCAGTGACCGATTAAGCGCGAGGTAAAACGCGGAGTACCAACAGTGATTGTTTGACGTGGGAATTTACCAAGTAACTGTGGAACGTGGTACAGGGATGTGTGGTAATTTAAGCGATATAGTTACAAGTTGGGTACGGCAAGTCACATGCTGCTTGCTTATTATGCGCGAGTATAGGTGTTTTCACACATAACCCTATCTATCACAGTGTCTCTCATCTTTCTCTAGCTTTTTTATAGCAAAGTATACCACATCTATGTACTATCCTGTCTATGCCTATCTGTTATCATGTCGGGGTCACCATATCATCGACCATTCAATAATTCAATAATGATAATAAAACTAGATACAAAGCTCTAGTTACCACTACAAAAAAGTGTAATTAACTTGGTCTGTAATATTGTCGGTATATTCTAGTTTATACATCTCGATTTTCGGAAGCTTATACAATGTATAGTGACTTGACATGAGAATGAATTCGCTGAATAACTTCATCTGAGAAACTAATTTAATTCTGCTCATGACATTAAGTTACAAAGGTCAAACCACAAACAAAGTGGTATTCATTTTCTTTTCTCCCAGTCAACTTTCTACAGCAGTTTTACTAACACAACTAAAGTTTTATTACTTTGAACGATGATTTCCGTGAAACAATGAGTGGTCTCCAAGTTAATATCCATCATTTTTACATCCATATTTTTACCTTTTTCTTCGCAAATTGAAGAGCTCTTTGTTCTTGTATACGTTCCTCAACTAACACTTTGCCATTTATTTAACTTTACTATCTCCTTGGCTTGGGGAAACTGAGCCCTTTCCCTAACTTAGTAAGTAACAATAGTCATTCCCGGCCTACAGACATGCATAATATATCAATTAAAATACCTGAGATATTGTCAAAGAAAGGGTGATTAAAACAAAACCAGACAAAGACATTTTATTTTATACTTAGAACTGTGAACTGTAAGAAAAACGGCAGGTGAATGCCATTTCCCGCGACCTACTTACATAATATTAGAGCTGTAATAATAATACGGATTACTATTGTTTGGCTGGATGTCTGTTTGTACATTGTATTGAAATTAGTTGTCGCTTTCGCGCAAGGCCACTGCGACCACAAAAAAAAATACTATGGCATACCAAGTGCGTGGATTCATCGCAAGATTAAGTCGAGGTTGGCTGTATTGCAGAAAGTGGGCCCTATTATAGGGTTAAGGGCCAATAGCACATCAGCTAGTTAACCTTAACTGACCTGAGCAATTTTTGATGCACTGTTTAGAAGTTATGACACAGTTCAAACCCATAACATGATTCTACAAGCTAATTAACCTAATTGCATTGCACGTTAATTGAACATAAGTGTGGATACCTTTAATAATAAACTTGTCGTCAAGATCTGTGGTTTAAAAACACTATTGAATATTGTAGCGGAGATTAAAAAATATAAGTATCATAATTGAAACAAAAAGTAAACTTTAGAAAAAACCGACTTCCACAAACCCTATTTGATTAGATTGAGTTTAATACTAACTGTAACCCCTTATCCCCCCCCCCCCTTGGGGAATTAATTTTATCAAATCCTATATCAGTGCTACCCCACGCGACTAAGGAACCCCTGTACAAAGTTTCATGGCTCTAGGTCCACCGGTTTAGGCGATGCGTTGCCTGCCCGTCAGCCACGCATTGTATTTGTACCTAGTATTGAGCAGATCTGGTGGCCATATGTGGTCTTCATCAGCAGTTCCGCATCACAATATTATGCTATGTGCATTTGCACGAGTTATTATGAAAAACACAAAAATCACTGTAGGTCTGCCTATAATATTTGAAGAGTTCTCTCGATTTCTCCAGGATCCCATCATCAGATCCTGACCTGGTGTCAATGGAACCACCCTTGAGGTATTACCTATACGCCGAAAAAAGATTTGTTCAAATCGGTTCATAATTGGCGGAGTTATCGCGTAACAAACATAGAAAAAAAAAACATACGGGTCGAATTGAGAACCTCCTCCTTTTTTTGTTTTTAAGTCGGTTGAAAAGAGTAAACCATGTATCATCAGAAATTACTCACCTTTTGGGTTTATTTCTACAAGAATAAGTAACTATAGGGTCCAATGCAAAAGTTCAGAGGAAGGTTTCATGACCGATATTAGTAAGCTAGGTATTAAATGTGTCTGTCGTACTTAAACTTAAAACTAGATTGCTAAACTCCACACCATATCCATTGCATGTGTGGTTTATCCCAATTCCGACCACATTTGGCACAAACCACCACAGTTGTCTCAACTCAGCTCGCCACAGACAATTCTCATGTTACTACCGTACTCGAATAACAGTAAATAAGCCGTGTTTCTTCTGACCCTAACCCAATATTAGCTTGATTAGTCATAGCGGAATTCACACATGAGTGTCCAATTTCATAATCATCAGCCAACTTTTATCATTGTTGATTGTTAGGGGAACTTGGTAAATGTTTAGGTATACATATAAGAAGTAATGCTCGAGGACGCAATCGCATACTGTCGCACGCCATGCATGTTCATGTTTAGCCTAACCAAACCAGAAACATTAAACGTAAACAGTCATAGTCATTCAGAGACTATATATCCAATTGGCTGCGCCTGCGGGAGAATGCGGCTCGCCAAATGTTCGTTGTATTCAACAAACGTTCGCATACGCAACCTATGTACGATAACGGGCCGCCAAACAGTTTCGCAGCGGCTGACCAATCACAGCTCTCTTACCTCGTCCCCCGCCGCGCCGCCCGTAAATTGGTGCGTTGTGTTTCAAAGGAAAATGTATGTATCTATGCGCTCTCCACTGGATAAGTGCTCCCTGTAGGCATTATATACATAGACACTAACTCTGCATATTGATCGACAATTACTAAGTACCTATGTGTCGTGGGAAAATAAAACAGTGACATCAAAGATATCATTCAAGACCCGGGGATGCTTTGTCTTCCTCCCCGGTCAGAATACGAACCTTTGACCTCTCGTTGGGAAAAACCTATATCACTTCACTACAGAGGTTCGTCTACACATTCTGTAAAGCAGACCTATCTCATGGTCCCCGTCAGGATATTTGGAACCTGAGGGAACATTCACCTCTCTCTTTCTTGCCCAAGCAGGCATCTCTCTTGATCCATTCAGCGCTATACCCTTTCCATACGGTACTCGGTGCCAAAAAATTTGGCGCGACCTATACTCGCTTGTTGTCAAAGTTAGTTACACTCGTATGCTTAGAGTTATTTCTTTCACTCGACTTTTGTGAAGATATCGTTATGAAAAATTGCATTTAATTCAAATAGTATCTGTGAGGACCAAGTCCACGACCTCTCAAGCAAACGACTTTCGGGAGGCGAAACGAATTGTTTGGGAATGGAATCTGTGGCCACCGCGCAAAAGCTCTCGCATTTAAGGTTGTCAGTTTAGTGCCTTACTATGGCTTGACCATACTAACGCGTTCATTTCGCATCCGCAGAGTGACGTGCAAGATGGCGATCAGTTATTGCGTACGTATTTGAACCTTGTGCAGTGCAAGTTCGTTCAAAACATGTGATTGCCACCGCAGCCTTTTTAGTGGTTTTGACGCCTCCCAAATCGCCCCCATTGTGTCAGTCCCCGTAGTTATGCAAAACTGGTTATACCAAAATCTAAAGCATTTAATTTCCCTTCCAGCTAAGGATGGTGTGAAAAGATGCGCGCACGCGCATTTGCGCTGCTGTGCGCGCTGTGGCTCGCGTGCGCGCGTGCGGCGGCGTACACCGTGGACTGCAACCACGAGTATGCCGACTGCGATGAGCTGAGTGAGTATTTATTGCCCAGATATTTATAACTACTAGAAAACGCAGTTTTATAAGGACGCACGAAAGGTGATGTGTCAAATTTTGACTGCCTTCTTCTTAATCTTCGGGTGCTATCTCCTATCGGAGGTTAGCGATCATTACGGCAATCTGATACTGCTGCTCGGAATTTGTGTCTTACGCCATACAACTAATATTAATTTTTGTATGGGCCATCCCGCAGTGCGTGTCTTGAGATGGTTCACCGTTGTTGTAGTTGACGAGAGATGAATTAAAAGACGAGAAGTCCAATCAGAAGTATGTTCCAGAAAACATGAGAGATAATGGAGACCAATTTCTCGTAAGTTATGGCTACTTGGAGCGTTGATTGTAATCTGACTAAAATGCGTAATGAAATCGATAACATAAACAAGTATACTGACGTTCGACCAATAAAGTAGAACGCGCGTGGGGCCGCGGTTAGTACGGTTAATTGTGAACCGTACAACTATTATATTTTGAGTTTATTCATAAAATGAGATTTGAAAACTGAAAGTCAAATTCAAATCTGTAAGTGTAATAGTTTTTTCATGTGTACTAAATAATCTGCCTGATTGTAACCTAGAGATAGGATATAACTACCTGGAACTCGCGACTTCGTCTGCATGATGTTTGCGAGTGAATATGCGATAGCGAGCATAATATGAACAAACTAAACGCTCCCTCGCTAGGTAACTACACACGGCGTCTCGCTCATACATTCACGCGATACGTCGGCAGCGGTCAGCTTCGAACTACCTTAAGCCAGATTTTACTCGAGTATTAAAAGTTGGATCGATCGATCGATCGAGTGATTTTAAACTTTACCCATTTGTGTCTTAACAAATCACATAATAGTAGTTTATGAAACTGTTGCATAATACCAAGCTATGTGCAGTTTAATACACTACTTTATCTACTCTCATACTTAAGTGTCTCTCATACAAAAATCTTAGTTAAAACACAACAATATTTCCACATAAATAGTGCTTAGACACAACAAAACAAATCGTTGTCACGTCACGTTGACGTTTTGTTGCCGCCAAAAACCAAGATAACACAGCGCATGCGCGGAGCATGGGCCACAGTATCAAACCTCAGATCAATGAACCTCTTTGTTTAAATCTTCCTGCCTCCAAACAAACACTACTACTACTACTACTTTATCAAACACTGAGTGGCGAGTGGCTGTTTGCTGGCTGTTTGGTTGTCAACCATACAGAGTATCAAACACCTTGGCTGTACGGTTTCAAGACCCTTGCCTTTCCCAAAAAAGTAGAACTGTATCGTTATGGAAAAAAAGTTTAATAATAACATTAGTTTTGTTCGAGAAGTAGTGTTATCATATCATATTATTTTTTTATTTGATTACTGTATTGCGTTTATAAAGTACGTCATTATGAATTCGATTTCAAGTTTGTAATTCGAACTTTATGACATGAGAGTAGATAAAACTCTTAAAACGATGGTACTAACAAGTGGGTTAAAGTGCAGCACACATACTAACAAACCCAAATCATATTCTATAAACACCTGTGTGGTTGTTGATAGTGCATTGAACCTATTCAAGTAATTTATTCGATTGAGCGTCCACTAACGGTATTCTAATGACATAATTAAATACAACATCAATCTGATCCATAGATTCCTCGACGGTCTGTCAAAAGAACCGCATTCCGGTGTCATGTGGGGAGATGACAAGAAGATTAGAGCTGTGGGTATATAGATACTGATTCTAAAGGCGTAATAACTAAACTGACTAAGGCTGATTTTTACCAACAAAAAGTTATGCGAAAATAACTATCCCGAGGATAATTTGTATGACAATGACAGTTCAAAATGAGGTCATTTTATGAAAAAGTAGGAGATACTCTCGAGTAAAAAGTTACACTTCGTCGGTAAAATTCGCTCTAAACGATATGAAAAAATAGTTTTAAAATATAATCTATGGCTAACGAATAAGGGCTATTAGCATTAGAAGTAAGCAAGAAAACTGACAATTCCATATTAAGTGATCAAAGCTTACTCGAATGAGCGTGAACTCACTATAGCTAGGGGAACATAGTTATACATAAGTATATTAAGTAGAAAATCCAATGACATTTTAAGTTTGCGAATGAATGCTGCTGACACTCATAGGACAGACAAAGAACTGCTATATTACTCCTTTTTTTGCAAAACCTGTTTTGGCCTAACGAGTAGTCTTAGCAACTATTCAATGGCTTAAGCTTAGGAGCCATCAACAGCGAAAAAAAATTCGTGAGCCAAGTTCATGGTCCGGTAGAGAACGAGGTAGTATGGTTTTTAACAAGCTCACATACAATAAGAATATTTTTTATATCTTTCACTGATGTCTGTACTGCCACATGCCAATCCGAACAACTTACTTCGTATCAAAAGCCACGTCTTATAGGTTAGCTAGTCTTTGTCAATGCCGATTTTCAAATCACATTCTAATTGCATAGAAAAGAGTTCAACGCGCGCTTCAAGTTCTGGATCAATGATAGTCTTTATAAAACAGTGTCCACTAATGCCAACATAATTTCTGAATATATGGCTTGGTCATAAAGTCCAAAAATAACAAAAAATCCTGCATGCGTGTGCCGTATAAAGGGTTAAGTTTTACTTTTAATATTGGAAATCAACGGGTTAACTAGACCCCTGCGATTAAAAAAACTGGATAACCATGGATACACCTGTGCCCGTGCCTCTACGTTATGTTAAAAGGCATCATGCTATTGTTATTACTCACTGATCGCGATTGATATTCGTGATTATGTGATTGGGCCGTGTACATTATGTTATCTTATCAGAATCGTAATTACTACCAGTAATGATGTATTTCATTCAGAATCTCGACTCTACTAATTAGTAATCGAATCAATTTATTTATAGCTACCCATTTGTCTTGTAACGGTATTGATGTCAGATTACCATCGTACATTTGTTGAACCTGTTTCTTTTGGTGTATAACATAACATTCCACAGCATCACGCCTTTTCCTATTCAAGGAGGCAGAAGAACAATTTTGCCAGGTACAGACGCTAAGAAAATGTCTACGAATGTGACGTTTACCACGCAAAGTATCACTTAACTTGTTACCGAATGCATGTTGACTGCGGGCTTTGGAAACTTTTAATAAAATAACCTTGTAATTAAAAGTATAATCTGACTCACCGACGGTTTCTGCCAACACTGATTAATATTATTTCATTAGGAAGCTCGACTCAAATCAAAACAGGCACGTTTTCCTCAAACGAAAATTAAGGAATCGCATTCAATTATAAAATTATTATCTCATTTGGACGCTTTTTGTGATGCGTTTAAAAAATACAAATCAAGCAGATCCTTTGCCTCTTATTTTTTTTCCACATGACTGGTCGCTATTGCTGATGGATTCTGATAAATATCCCTAATGTGTAGTTAGAGCCAGAACATTAGGCAGACCGGTGCGAAATAACGTTGGATTACGGTTTGCGGTACCGAGAATCATTATTTCACTTCACGGGTTCTGTGCAAATGTTTACTGATTGGATTAATGAATTTGTGTTATAATTATAACGCTAAAGGCAGAATTGGGCCTCTGCCATCCCGGGCAGGCAAACTGTTACCAAACAAAAAGCTAGATTACAAAATGCAAAAAAAAGATAGAGCTCATAAGAGCTTCTTGTGTCGAAGCTACACAGATGAAAGAAATTTAAAGCTTGTCTTGTTTTTGTTATTCCTATTCTGAATTAACCATGTAAACCCTCTTTTCAACCATCCTCTTTACAACGCACGGCCAGATATTTGACTTTTTTTTTTTCTTTTTAAAATATGGCGGAACCACCAAATAGTTTGGTCGTGACTTCATCTTGGACCTTGACGCCTTTTTCGGAAGAACTCAGCGCATTCTTTGGTGTGTGTTCGTTTTGGTTTTACTGTTACAAGAATGATTTGTTGGGACTGGTCTAGTCATCAGACTGGGCATGGACCGTCGTTGCTTTAGGGTGATCGTTTGCTAGTTTAATTGTGAAATATTTAATCATCTATTAAACAAGCGCAAGCGACATGCAACACAGGCAAGCACAGACTATATAGGGATACTACGTATCTATCTATTATATTTGCTGTCGATTAATTCCTATGGATCTGACATTGCTAATATTTGCTGGTGACATAATATGCATAGAAAAGGTTTGTGTCCAGGGTAAGTAATCAAATAAATCTTGGAACAAGTCTGAAGTTGAAGCATTGTCTCATTGTCATTGTCTGAAGTCGCTAGGTCGACGAGTCGAGTCGAGTTTAATATGACGGAATACAAAGTTTTGCTCAATGGAAACACCGAAACAACTATATTTTTGCTTCCGGTAGCTTTGGCTTACATCTTTCCAAGATCTTTTAGCTTGCGGTGACAGGTGGAACTAAGATAGCGCTTTTTGACAGGTTCGTTGCATTAAATTGCGAAGAACTGGCGCCCCCCTGTAAACGTCACTCACGCGCCAAAATATCGTTCTTCTTCTTCTTTTTATTAATGGCGTGCTAACCTCTTTTGAGGTTTATTTTGCCAGTGTCAAATGGTCAGGGTTACTTTTGTGAACCTGGAGATGATCTTGCGATGATTTGATGATGATGGATGTTTTGTCGCTCGTTAGCACTACCCGGGGAGGACGTGAAAGACTGTATAGGCTCCAAGTAATTCCTTCGGACGTGAGCAACTGCTTCCCCCGAAAGGTCGGTGGAAAGCTGAAACGTGTTTTGCTGTCACTAGACATAGAAGGATGTTTAAACACATAAGCTTTTGGGGTTACCTTATAATCATGATTTAAATAAAACCGGCCAAGTGCGAGTCGGACTCGCGCACGAAGGGTTCCGTGCCATTATCTATAAAAAACCGCAAAAAAAATGTATGGGAGCCCCCCCTAAATATTAATTTAATTTTAATTTAATTATTTATTTTTTAAGTAAATAATATACTCAATATATTGTGAACATTTTAAGCGTCTACCTGCTACCATTATCAATATCGAGCAAAAATGAGCAAAAAAATCACGTTTGTTGTATGGGAGCCCCCTTTAATATTAAATTTCTTTTGATTTTTAGTATTTTTTGTTATAGCGGCAACAGAAATACATCATCTGTGAAAATTTCAACTGTCTAGCTACCACGGTTCATGAGATACAGCCTGGTGACAGACGGACGGACGGACGGACGGACGGACGGACGGACAGACGGACAGCGAAGTCTCAGTAATAGGGTCCCGTTTGGCACCCTTCGGGTACGGAACCCTAAAAAAGGTAAAAATTGCAGCATAATCACTAAACTGAGAAGGAAGCGTGGTCCCACGAACACTGTTTAAAATATAATTCATCTTCACAGTATTTTTTCCCGACAACATGACATTTACAATCAGTATTTCTTATTGCCTCCACGACACTACACAACGACTACCGTAATTTACATAGTTGTATAATTTACTTGTAATCACACTTACTGGTTATCTTATTAGAGGTCAGTGACAGTGACTTTTGACCTCTTCATCATAGTAACCGACAACACTATAGTGTTCATTTGCATATCTTTTAAGGTTTATATCAGTGGAAACTGAAATAACATATTTGTTTATGACCAAATGTACCTATATAATTTCTTTCATACATGTAAGAAAATACATGTAAGAAAAACAATGTACAAAGGCGAGCTAATCTAACAAATCAAACTAACACTGGATCACTTTCTGGTTCCTACGATACAGGGGGGTATCCTAGTGTGGGGCCATACATGACTCATGACATAAAGTTCGAATTACAAACTTGAAATCGAATTCGTAATGAGGTACTTTATAAACGCAACACCTTACCTAATATCATTTTAAAAAAAACATAATAACACTGCTTCTCGAACAAAAATAATGTTAAACAGAAAAAAAAACATTACGATATAGTTGTGTAGTCTTCCAACGATATTTTGGCTGATTACCAGGGGGCACCAGCTCCACGCAACTTAATGCAACGGATCTGTTATCAATACAGACTTTTCACATTAGTTCCACCTGTGATCGCGCGCCAAAAGATCGTTGGAAAGTTTAACTTTTTTTAACTATAGTTGACAACCAAACAGCCACTCGTGTTTGATACTTGGAGGCAGGAAGATTTAAACAAAGAGGTTCATTGATCTTAGGTTTGATACTGTGGCCCATGCTCCGCGCATGCGCTGTGATATGCTGGGTTTTAGCGGCAACAAAACGTCTACGTGACAACGTTTTGTTGTGTTTAAGCACTGATGTATTTATATGGAAATATTTATATGTTTTAACTTTGATTTTTGTATGAGAGACACTGAAGTATGAGAGTAGCTAAAGTAGTGTATGAAACTGCACATAACTACGTATTAAAACTCTCGTGGGATACTATTAAACACCCACTCGTGTTTTCATACCCCTCATTATGTAACAGTTTCATAAACTACTATTATTGCTTTTGACAACACGTAACATGACATAAAATCACGCCGTTTCCCATACTGGGTGGCAGGGCCGCAACTGCGTTCATCAACCTTAAAATAGTAAGAAAATTACCTAACTCCACAAAATCTTAATGCAAAATCATCCCAGCTGCAGTGTACCCCGTCGTCACATCGAGTCGTGATCGCCGTTGATGGCAAGCGTGCTTAGCCTGACTTTTACAAAACTCAACTCAACAGACTATCACTGCAACATCGTAGCCTTGCTGTCAGAGGGCTTGCGTAAAAGCTCACTTGTAAAACTTTTAAGCCCTACGGTATTAGGAAATTTTATGTTCAGCCTGTGACATTCTGTAAAAACCTTCCTTCCACTCAATAAATTTTCATCATTTCAGTATTTCCTTTCATTCTTAAAGGTCCGTTTTTCCAGTTTTTCACTCATAGCTCGATAACCATTAAAAATGTCAAGACAGTTATTGCTACATTAATTACTAGATAATATTAAATTTTGTACAAATCATGTCATATATATATACATTTTCATTGTAGGATCATTACTTTCATAGCGGAATGGGTCCAAAGCTACCAAGATGGATTTTCAGTTTAAACCCAATGACACCAGTTACGTGCTAACAATCTCCAAGTGTGATCGGAACCCTTTGTCCGCGAGTCCTACTCGCACTTGACCATTTATTATTTTATTTCTTCACAACCCACCCAAATTTACTAAAACCAGATTAGTTAATACTCTTTCATTATAAAATTATCTAATTTTTAACCAAACTTATTTATTTTTAATCATACTGTACACCTGAAATTGCATTAGTGTGAACGTGCTGAGATATAAGTACGCGAATCAGCGGTGTTTTATTTAAATCATGCAGAGTTTGGGTCGCGTGTGTCCTTACGCGTTACGCCATTCATATAACTTTTCGGTTCGCCGTTAAGTTTGCTGTTGTCCACACGATTACCCCTTAAAAAAAATAAGATAGCGTATCGGCTGATTAATTCCGAAATACTGTTGATTTAAATTTCATGATCAATAAATCATAGACATCAATCAGTTCGCATGATCGGTAGAACAACTACCTTCCATCACTACTCAATCAATAGACTTCATGCAGCTGCTGTCTATAATCCAGGCATACTAAACTGTCCACACAGCGGCGGCGTATGAATCAGCATCCGTAGCATGACCCGTGCGAATCGCGTTTACTGCGTAAAATCACATCAATATTACATTTTTGTAGGAGTGAGTCGCGAATTTTGACATCTAAGGTACGAACGCACTAGGCGGAACTCCATGACACGACGACGACGTGGCAAAATATTCCTTCAAGGCAAACATATGGAGCAAACCGCACTACGCGGCAACGGAACTGCACTGCAGCGGAACTGCGCGGCATATGTGGGCAACTAGGCAAAACTGATGCTACCTCACGCCCCCCGCCCCATTCTCCTCTCTCTATCTCTTTTGTTCTTTGTTTGAATGACGTGTGAAACTGTCGCGCCGCCGTAGTTCAAGTGCGGTTTACCAAAAAACGACGCGCCGTGTCGCGCAGTTCCACTGCAGTGCAGTTCCGCCTAGTGCGTTTGCACCTTTACCCTGGTACGGTAAGTAGTTTTTTTGAAAGCTTCTTGACTTGCTCTTATAAGTCGTAATTTTTAACAACTGAGCATATACCCATTAACAAACCAACCTCGAGTCGCGCGGGGCATGCTGCGAGTGCAGACCTCATATAGTATGTCAGCCTTGAGCTGCTTAGATCGCCATCAATAAGCTTCGAACAAGACCCAGTCGGTAGGGCTATTCAGAACCAAAGGTCCCTTTAGAACTGAAGTGGTCGGATAAAGGGCCTAACTTCCGCTGCTTTAGAAGTTCAAGGCCTACTTCAATGCTTAAAGTTGTGTATAAAACCAAATAATACATAAACGGCTGTATTTCCAAGAAAAGGGTCTCCAGAGAGCTATAATATGGAAATAGAAGACAAAACCACATTCAGCATCATAATATCGTCTACCTATGTGTGTGTAGCCTGTTTATGTGTGGCACGTCGGCATTTCTGGGTTATTTGACACAGGGTATCCTAGTGTGGGGCTACAAGCAATGTATGTGCTAGAATAGAAATGTTATGTGCCTTTGTATGTGGAAATGGCGAATTGTGTTATAAATACTCAGGGTCATCATCATCTTCGTGTGGAAACTTAAGTTGACGTAGGAAGAGTGATAGTAGATCCTACCAGTAGTCAGCCACCGCGATGGCTTTGTCATTAGCCTGCGTGTGTGCAGGAAGTCGGGCACAGCGGGCACGACAGCAGGACCCGAATTCTACTGTTCACAAGCATACGACAAGCCTGGCACAAACTTCAATACGAGGTATTTGGTATTCTACTAAAACCGGAATCCAATTCACAAGCGCCAGCGTGAAGCCAGCGTACTTCGCATTCTACTGTCCAAAACGTACTTACGCTGGCGTCAAACTGGCGCCAGCGTAAGTTCGTTTTGGAACTTGATGCTTGTGAACTTAGTAGAATTCGGGCCCTGGTGGCTGGAAGTGTCGGGCCTCCCGTGCGTCTACTACCTTCATGTCATTTCATGATTGATAGCTTTGCACAGTTAGGGACGACATGGTGAATAATAAAAGTACATAATACATATATACACATTTGCTATGAGAGTGGAAAGATGAGTTGACCAGATTTATCTCATTCATGTTACTATTATTAGGTCTAGCCTGTCTCGCATGGCTGAGCCTCCTACTGTCTTACATTATAGAAGAACCGTTACTCCTCCGGTTTCAAGCCTCTTCATGGTTTAGTCTCCACGTACCTATATCTTAGAGGAACCGTTAGTACTTCAGTCTCAAGCCTCTTCGTGGTTTGGTCTCCACGTACACCTCAGAGGAACTGTTAGTACTTCGGTCTCATGCCTCCACTTGGTTTAGACTCCAAGCACACATTAGCCTTAGAGGAACCGTTATTACTCCGGTCTACTTAGGCCTATCTTTTTCTCTATCCTAGTTGGGCATCGGTCGACGTGCTCCGGTCTATGCAGGGAATAACCCTGGTGACTCTATCCATATTTGCCTTTGGTCACTAAGACGGACGGAGGGCCGTGGGCCCTCCGGAGGCCTCCTCCAACCCCTATAGCCTCGCCCTCGGTTGCTCCAACTTCGTCGACCGTGCCAGTGTGCTTTCGAATCACACTACTAATATCTCATGGACGCTCCAGGCTGCCCTGTCCAATGTCCTTGACTATACAATACAAAGTGTGCTGAGCACTGCAAGATTGGACTACAAATTATGGAAAGAATGTCATGTTCAATTTTGTCCTCTCATCTTTCCACACGTCATGCACTTATAGGTCGACATAAAGCGTATTATAAAGTAAACACTCACTCAGGGCTTCCAGGGGGTCTCCAAGGAGCTCGGGGCTCCTTCATTTCCTCACCATACTCATATTTTACCTGCCCGTTGGTCGGTCCGCGCCAAATAGAAAAAAGAATTACTTCTTTCCTTTTCCCGCCAACCTCCTGTCATTTTATACCAACATAGATTAGTCAAGTCCGAGCGTGGTGATACCACACTACAATAATAATATTGACCATATAAATGTTGATACATACCGATTTTCCTGTGGCGAATCGCGCAGTGCGCGACACTCCCACAAACAGAAAGAGTGTTATGGCAGTAGTGTGAACAGGTGACGCGTCCATTCCTGTATTTTCTGTCTGGCCCGGACAGCAGCATCCCTTTTACGTCTGGTACCTGACTGAAGACTATCAGGGTCTAAAATAGCCTCCTCTGATCTTGACGTCTCTGTAGATGTCATAGATTCTGGCACTGATACTACTTCATTTGTGGTTTCTATCTCTTGGTCATTGAACTCAGATTCTGGATTTGTTGAAACTGGTGGTTGCATGGTATCCATATGACTTGGGGCTTCATCCAGATTTAAGTACTCTACTGGAGCCTCTACGGATGGTGTCAAAGCTTCCTCATCAGTCGTTCTAGCTCGTGCAAGGTCTTCCTGTTCGGTCTCTAGTGGATAGAGATGACCAATAGACCGAATCATTGTAGTTTCTCCAATTTTAATCTTAGCGACTCTGTGTTCGCCATCTGCACCTTTTATTAGTTCCGATATCTTCCCAACCTTCCACAATTCTCGGTTTTTTAAGTCTGACTTTAACTGTACGATGTCTCCTACTTGTGGTACACGACCAGATACAACTCTAGATTGTTTAGGGGAGTTCTGGTACCTTTCTCGCAGGCTTGTCAGATACTGTGATAGGAATATTTTCTTGTATTCCTCCAGAATAATTAGTCCTTTTTTCCAGCTTTCTATCAGATTGGTTTTCAATTCAGAACCATCTACTGGATAAACATTGTTCCTGACTGGGGTTAATGTTAGACATTTCCCTAGACTCAGAAAATCAGCTGGTCTTAATATGTGGATGACTTCAGTTCCAATCTTGGTGAGTGGTCTTGAGTTGACAACAGCTTCTACTTCTTTTATTACTGTTGATAGTTTACTATCTCCAAGTAGATGCTTCTCAAGAGTACGCTTCAGTGAATGCTTCACTATACTAATCAGCCGTTCATAAAATCCGCCATGCCACGGGGCGAGTTGTGGTATGAATCTCCATGCAATTCCATTGTCAATGCAGTAAGGTTTGCTGACTACTTCAGATGTTAGTCTAAAACATGTAGCATTGTCGGAATACAGTCGTTTTGGTGTATTTCTTGTTGCTGCAAATCGTCTGAGTGCAAGGAGACATTCTTCTGCTGTCAAATTATTGACTACTTCTAAATGAATAGCCCTTACAGCTAAACAAGTGAATAAAGCTACCCATCGCTTCTCTTTTCCATTTGGCGTGTTCACGAACAGTGGTCCGAAATAGTCCACTCCACAGTATGTAAATGGTGTACTGTAGTTCACTCTTTCGTTGGGTAAATCCGGTGCCGTCGGCAATCGATAGGGGCCACCTCCATGTTTGACACACTTTGGGCAACGTGAAATCACTCGGTCTACCTGCCGTTTTCCATGAGGTATCCAGTACTTTTTCCTTATTAGGCTCAATGTATGGATAGCACCAACATGGTAATTATTTTCATGAGTATCTTTAATAATCTGATTCGTAAATTCACAATCTTTAGGCAACAATATGGGATGTTTCATGTCATAATCCCATGTGGTGTTTACCATCCGTCCTTGACATCTTATTACACCGTCCACATCTAGAAATAGACCAAGGTTTCTAGTCAGGTGTGTCTCTTTTCCTGTGATTTCATCTGCAAAATGAAGTTTTTGCAACTCCTTGATTTTTGTCAAATTCTCAGTTACTAAATTTGATGGAGGTAGACTATTCTGTACAGAGTCGATTTCCATTACATCACTGTTCCAACTGCTATTTACTGGGTTGTCGCTTTGGTCATCCATTTCCATATGTTGGCTGGTCCATCCTGGACCATCAACTGCATCTGTGGTTGATCTGCCATCGCTTTGGTCCAGGCCCTCCCCGACAGAAAGAACTGTCAAGTGGTTCATATAATATCTATCTGCCGGCCACATTGTTTCATCTTCTTTTAGAAATGCGGGGCCATTAAACCAAAGTTCCTTAGATTGACTCCAAGTGTTAGGTCTTGTTGCAACATCAGCTGGATTCATCTTCGTGTTAATATAGAAGATTTCTGCTTGCTTCTGGTTCTTTTTAATTTCTTCCACTCTATTTGACACGAAGGGTGGCAGCAGTTTATTGGAACGCATCCATCCATGCACAACCAAACTATCCGACCATAATGTTTCCTTGCTTATCAGTAGGGACAAATTCTCTCTTACATATTTTAGAAGTCTGCTTGCTATAAGCAAGCCCAAAAGTTCCAGTTTAGGGATATGCAGTTCGTTTGACTCTTCATTCTTGGCTATTCTCGACTTTCCCATCAGGAATGAGACTGATGTACCTTGTGGACTTTGTGATATCAAGTATATGACCGCTGCATATCCAGTCTTCGAAGCATCTGAGAAACAATGCAGTTTGTATGTTGTTTCTGCTTCTGGAACAGTATTTGTTGCGCATCTTGGCAGTTCTGCATGTATGGCCGTTTTCATGGAATCCAGAATATCTTTCGCTGACTGTATTAACTGTTCTGGCAAGACAGTATCCCATTTATATTTCTGTTCGCAGATGTTGCGAAACAATATCTTCAATGGAAGTGTCAAAGGACAAATGAAACCACATGGATCATAGATCCGGGCGAGAGCACGTAGTACCTTCCTTTTTGTGGTAGGTGGGGCATCTTTGTTGAAGTGTTGATCAGTCAATTTCAACTTCAATGTGTCTTTAACGACATTCCACGTCAGTCCAAGAATTTTCACACTGCCGTCATGTTTTGCTTGCTGCTCTACGGGTACAAGATCAAGAAGTTCCTTATCATTTGCTAGCCAGTCTCTTATATTCATTGAAATTTGTTCAAAGGATTCCCTCGTCTTCTGGTATATTTCTTGAGCTTCCTGAATTGTGTCCGCACCAGTTACTAGATTGTCTACATAGCAGTTATTGGCTATATCTTTTATTAGGCTTTCATCAGTCTGGGACATGTGATATCTGATGGTGGCTGTCAGAAGATATGGAGAGGTAATAATACCAAACGGGACTCTACAAAATCTCAGGTACAAGAGGTTGTCGTCCGTTAGATCTTTCGTGATGTCCTTTACCCACAGAAATCGTGTGACGTCACGGTCTTTCTCTTGAAGTCCAATTTGTAAGAATGCCTTCTCTATATCAGCCACGATTGCTATTCTCTTTGTTCTAAATCGCAAAAGAAGAGCTGTGAGATCTTCTATCATAGATGGACCACTGTATAGACATTCATTCAAACTCTTGTGGCCCGAAGCCTTTGCCGCTGCATCATACACAATGCGCCCTTTCTTGCCTTCATTTTTTACAATATGGTGCGGTAGGTAGTGTATAGGGTGCTCACTTTTGTTGTTGTGTGGTTCCACAATTTCAATCACATTTCCATTTAACTGTTCTTTGAGAATATTGTCATATTCTTGTAGCGTTGTTGTGTCTAATCTTTTGACTAAACTCTTTAGTCTTCCAAGTGCCATACCGTAGTTAACTGGAAGAGGCGGTGGGTATTCAATCCACGGCCATGCTACTTCATAACGCCCATTTATGAACTGTACAGTGTCATTATAATGTTTGACTGCTTCATCTTGTCTTGTAGCTTTTGGTGAATCATTTATGCCAATGGACTCGAGAGACCATAGAAATTTTATGTCAATATTTCGTAGCGGTAAGTCAGGTTCGGTAAAATAGGGGCAGCTTGAATTGTGACAGTGGCAATAAGTAGTCACAGTTAATACATTTTTTTGATCCTTTATATGGTCTTTGTCTGCATTTCCAGATAACAGCCAGCCGAAGTCAGAGTCTACCAAGTACAAATTATCCTGAAGTTTCTCCTTTGTTTCACGTATGAAGCCAGCAAAATAATCATTTCCTATTAAAAGGTCTATATTTTCACCAGTAGAATCATCGTCAGCTACTAAATCAACTGTGGATCCATCAACTTTAGCTACTGGTAACCTCTCTGTAATGTGTGGAACAATGTTGACTCTTATTTGCTTCTTAATGCCACGTTTGGTCTCTAATAGGATGTCTACAGATGGGCTTGACATCTCTTTTGGTTTAGTTGCTCCAAACGTGTATACTAACAGTCGGTCTTCATTGTCAGGAGTCAGTTGTAATCTGGATGCAGTCTTGGCACAGATATAACTGCGACATGAGCCACTGTCCAAAACAAGTCTGCATTTATGCTTCTTTGTTGTTTTGTCGGGGTTTGTGACCAGTGTTACCGCTGTCTGTAAAAAGGTAAAGGTGTTCGTTGTAGTGTAGCATTTCACAGTAGATTGACGATCAGAGAAAGTTATCTCACCCTTTGGCTTGGGGCACAGCAGTTGTAGATGGCCTTCACCACAGCGATAGCAATTCACCTTTCGGTAACACTGTTCAGTCTTATGGTTTCTTTTTAAACATTTGTGACATCTATCCGCCAGTTGCTTCCGTCTGGATTCTATATCATTGTATTTCCTACAATCGGCACTAGCATGGTTTAATTTGCAGAAAATACATGAAAGTCTACTCCTTTTTTGAGGATGATTGTTCAGTTGAACAGTTGCCTTTCGTTTTAAATTCATCTTCTTTGTTTTGTTGTTGAAGTTGCTTCTGGATGGATATTCACGTTTCATGTCAGATTTCATATGCAAAATCTCGGTTGTGATGACGTCCTGTGTCTGTGTCTGTGCTGGTATTGGTGTCAATTGGGCCTTTTCCATTGCGACTATAATATCCAGCAAAACCTTCCTAACATTCTTTGTTGAACTCTCATCAACATGAATTTGTGGCATTAGGTGATATTGGTGTAGGACTTGTTCAGGAAATTTGTTTAGTATTGTAGCACGAAGATGATTGCCATTGATATTCTCTCCCAATTTCTCTAAAACTCTTAGATGTCTTTCAATGTCATCAAGAGTTCTCCTGCAACTGGATGCCTCATAAGCAGCTCTATCTAAATTGAATAGCGCAGTGTAATGCGTGTCAATCAGAGTATCCTTTGAGCCATATCTAGACTTAAGAGCTTCTATGGCAATGGAGTAGTTATGGTTCGTGATTGCCAAGCCTGCTACAGCCTCCAAGGCCTTACCCTCCAGGCTGCTGACTAGGTAAGTCAGCTTGTCAGCCTCTGACAAAGGCTGGTTGTCTACATTTGATTCGAATCGGTCCCAGAACTCAAACCATTTCAGGCTCTGCCCATCAAATTTTGGTAATGTTAATTTTGGAAGTCTGATACTTAATTGGTGTGGTGCAGCATGAGCTTTAGACAATGTTTGAGCAGATGCTACACTGGACTGCAGAACCGTCAAGAAATCTTCCCCTTCCATTTGTACTGTCATTGCCTCGGTCACTATCTCTTCGCGGGGACCTGTAGATGACGCCGAATAATGCCTAATCTCTTCCTGCAGTCTACCTATCAAACCTTTCAACTCAGCCACCGCGGCGTCAGCCGTGGTGATCAACATTTCTCCCGATTCGTAATCTTTTGAGAGACGATCGAGACATTCTTTGAATTTGGCCTTGCGAATTTGCAACATTTTGACCAGAATTTCTTCCATTCTTGCACACACTGTTCCCGGTGTTACTGCGCATGAACAGCAATATATCGCCTTGATTGCTCGGGACTTATTGTCGTGATGTAGGTACTGAAAATAACCAAAACAAGAATAACTATCCGTTCTTTGCCGGCATAATATGGCGTCCTTGGTTGGTTTGGTGGGCTATGCATGTATTCTGTCAGTGCTACAAAAGTTGTCAATTTACCTTTACTATCCTTTTCACCGCTTATTCCCGCCGCACCAGCACTCCTACGAGAATTCACAAAAAACTTGATTTGCGTAATTCTACTCTGAAAGTCTTATATTTTGTGAAAACTTGCGAACTACGCCATCAAATCAAGACAACTCCAAACGAAGCCACAACGAATTCAACGAAACGGAGAAAAAATGACCAACGACAAGTTAGAAGAAAGCCGGCCCAAACCGGAAGTCATGCACCGCACCGCAGCCCGCAGTGATGTCACCAAGAACAAAGTTACGGTTTTTTTTTTTTTTGAACTATAAAAGTAATCTTACTTACGCATGGACCGCACCTGTTAATTTACGAAACATAAATAAATAAGTCAGCTCTATTTATATCGCTTGAATATAATTTTTCTCCAAACGAACAAAACGTAAATACATCGAAGAACGAATCGTAACAATCAAATCGATCGATCGATTACCGGTTAATTTTGGCATCGCACTAGTCCATGGACTGTGTTGCCAATCTAAAATAATTACGTAAAAATGGTAGAAAATAAATGTAGTCTGTTTTTTGTAACTCTTTATTTCATATTGCTAAATAATGAAAATTCAACACAAAATATCTGCTTTGCAAAAATCTTATTGGTTCCCTCAATGCTTGAAGGATTTTGACATAATCATATCATTCTAAGCTGTTCATATCCCAGCATCTCCACCATAATGTCGGGCCTCCCGTGCGTCTACTACCTTCATGTCATTTCATGATTGATAGCTTTGCACAGTTAGGGACGACATGGTGAATAATAAAAGTACATAATACATATATACACATTTGCTATGAGAGTGGAAAGATGAGTTGACCAGATTTATCTCATTCATGTTACTATTATTAGGTCTAGCCTGTCTCGCATGGCTGAGCCTCCTACTGTCTTACATTATAGAAGAACCGTTACTCCTCCGGTTTCAAGCCTCTTCATGGTTTAGTCTCCACGTACCTATATCTTAGAGGAACCGTTAGTACTTCAGTCTCAAGCCTCTTCGTGGTTTGGTCTCCACGTACACCTCAGAGGAACTGTTAGTACTTCGGTCTCATGCCTCCACTTGGTTTAGACTCCAAGCACACATTAGCCTTAGAGGAACCGTTATTACTCCGGTCTACTTAGGCCTATCTTTTTCTCTATCCTAGTTGGGCATCGGTCGACGTGCTCCGGTCTATGCAGGGAATAACCCTGGTGACTCTATCCATATTTGCCTTTGGTCACTAAGACGGACGGAGGGCCGTGGGCCCTCCGGAGGCCTCCTCCAACCCCTATAGCCTCGCCCTCGGTTGCTCCAACTTCGTCGACCGTGCCAGTGTGCTTTCGAATCACACTACTAATATCTCATGGACGCTCCAGGCTGCCCTGTCCAATGTCCTTGACTATACAATACAAAGTGTGCTGAGCACTGCAAGATTGGACTACAAATTATGGAAAGAATGTCATGTTCAATTTTGTCCTCTCATCTTTCCACACGTCATGCACTTATAGGTCGACATAAAGCGTATTATAAAGTAAACACTCACTCAGGGCTTCCAGGGGGTCTCCAAGGAGCTCGGGGCTCCTTCATTTCCTCACCATACTCATATTTTACCTGCCCGTTGGTCGGTCCGCGCCAAATAGAAAAAAGAATTACTTCTTTCCTTTTCCCGCCAACCTCCTGTCATTTTATACCAACATAGATTAGTCAAGTCCGAGCGTGGTGATACCACACTACAATAATAATATTGACCATATAAATGTTGATACATACCGATTTTCCTGTGGCGAATCGCGCAGTGCGCGACAGGAAGTTTGGGGGGCACCGCAACGGTACTCAGGGTGGTATTAGCATAAAATCCTCAGTATTTGTATCTTAGATGTTTATGTTTTTTATTCTGCTCAAGATTCCACAGTAGCATAGCCCAAATCCGCCACACGAAGCCATACAAAATCAACACATCCTTTAAGTGAAAGTGAACGACCATGGCACATTGTGTCTTGTTAGTCATTGTAACTTACGCAATGATTGATGGATGACACTATTGATGACAATCATTAGGTTCGCAGTCGAAAGTCTTTGTGATTGACCTTGGGTAGTACAAGGCTTATTCAAAGCGATGCATCATCATAATGGCTGATGATAGATAGTGTAGAGATTGGAAGGACTATCAATTTTATTGCTGTGAGTTAAGATGATAAATCATTTAATTGTTTACACGTTGTACCCACGTTTTTCACATCTTACGTTTTGCAATACACTCGTACAATATTTTTAAATGATTTCACGTGGTCCTCTATATCTCCCTTATAAATCAGCCTTAACGTTATTTTTTTGACATCACAGAATAATGTAATTCAAAAAGTTTAGTCCAATACGGTGAAATCATCTCGAAAGATATCTGTGCCAAGTTCATTGAAAGTGTCACAGTACCGGCTTCGTCGGCGGCGGCGGCGGCGGCGGTGTCCGCGCGCGCCACTTCACTTGCGCAGTGACAGATGCTAGCAGGATGTCCGTTGGACGACCTCCGGAGTTCGCATTTTTTGTACGATTTACTAACTAATATACTTTTTGTACTTTACTTTAGCAGAGATTATAAAAGTATTACTGTAGTAAGCTCTACTACTACTCGGCCCCCTGACTGTGTCTCTGCCAACTCGTATGGGAAAAGACTTTCGACTTTTAAAATTATAAGGATTGTCCTCAATACGACTAACAGTGAACGCCGCCGGCCGATTACTTTGCTTCTATATATATAACTGTGTTGTCTTACGTCTTATTTATTGAAATATGACAGTCTCAGCCAGATCACTGTCAGTAAAACGCCTGAGGCCAATTCTTGTGATAATTTGTTGTCATCTCAAGTCGGTTGGATGGTCCTACATTGCCGCGCCGCCCGCCGGTACGAGAATCCATGAATTTAATTGCATATACTTAGAGTTGCATATTTGGGCTATCGTAGAATATTCTAGAATGTCCGAGAACCGGTCCATCCGGATCGAGACCCGTGCGTCCTTTACCTAACCCACATTGCCCATTTGTGAGCCATGCTCGCTCTGAATGCCATGAACGACATAAAAAGTAACTTCTCGCGCCTTCGATTTACGCGGATATCGAGACCTATATTGACAGATTCCCATACAAAATCACTCGATATAGGTGTAGATATCGTATATCGAGACCTATATTGACAGATTCCTATACAAAATCACTTGATATAGGTGTAGATATCGTATATCGAATGCGCGAGAATCGTGCCACAGTGGCATGATTCTCGCGCCTTCGATATACGGATATCGAGACCAATATTGACAGATTCCTATACAAAATCACTCGATATAGGTGTAGATATCGTATATCGAATGCACGAGAATCATGCCAGTGGCATGATTCTCGCGCCTTCGATATACGGATATCGAGACCTGTATTGACAGATTCCTATACAAAATCATTCGATATACGTGTAGATATCGTATATCGAATGCGCGAGAATCATGCCACAGTGGCATGATTCTCGCGCCTTCGATTTACGGATATCGAGACCTATATTGACAGATTCCCATACAAAATCACTCGTTATATCGTAGATATCATATATCGAATGCGCGAGAATCATGCCACAGTGGCATGATTCTCGCGCCTTCGATATACGGATATCGAGACCTACATTGACAGATTCCTATACAAAATCACTCGATATAGGTGTAGATATCGTATATCGAATGCGCGAGAATCATGCCGCAGGAGCTGAAAATATTTCGCAGTATTCTTTGACGTAAAACCTTTGAAACTTCTGCCTTATTTCCGCTAACTAAAATCCAAAGTAATATCTACGCATCTACGCATGTTTTTTGTTTGTGTCATTGGTATAGTAGCATTTGCATCATTCTTACACTTTGTTTGTTTGTAAACTTCTCTAAAACTGTTATGTTTATTTTACCAATATCGACCACAGTGTCTTACTGGGGTATTGTATGTAATTTAGCATTGTATTAACGTCCCGGTGATGAAATGGCCAGTCATTTCATTATATGGCCAAGTCATTACTGCGCATATCATGATATGGCTGGTTTTAATGAAAACATGTATTTATTAAAGCATTTGTATTCAGTACTACGTGATGTTTTTTTTATATTTAGATGAACTAACACGAAGACTATTCGCTGCGCTCGCCCCCTTTAGTCTTCGCCTAAGCTACCGCAGTGTTTGCCATAAAAAAAACATGATATTTCACGGTTGGCCATTTCATGATATGGCCTATACGACGATATGGCAACGACATATGCACACAAATACATATACACAAACATTCACACTTCTATCTACTCTGCTCATCTCTGCTGTAGTCAACACATTATTCACGGGTTTTCGAAAACACATATTGGTCCTTCGGGCTGCACATGCCCTTCGTAGGACCCAAACGCTCAGTAAAGCGCCTGGTTTGTGGCATCGTTCAAAATATACGTAATCCTCTATAACTACATCCAACTAATAAGTATTTGAGGTCGTTGGTGAATGCACGCTTGTATGTACAGCTTGTGTGCTAGGCAATCACTGAGGGACAAATTCAAAAATATCAATATACTTACTGTTATCTGTCAATACATTTATGAAAATATCAACAGAAAAAACATAGATTTATTTAAGACTTTAGGTCATAATCATAGTAGAATAGAAATAAGATTACTATGCCCACGTTCAGACTCAGTAAGGTTGCTCACTCTTTTATGGGAGTATGTGCTAATGAAGCAACGGACCTACCAGAAAGGAGGTTCAAAAACTATGCAAAAACGGCCTATTGAAGAAGTCTTATTACAGTGTAAAAGAATATTTAGATGACAAAACTGCATGGTTTACCATCTCAGCGCACAGAAATCCAAAGAGGGGACTGGACTGAGTCAGTACGTCTCATCTCGGTGTATTTCCTTAGACTTAAGTAGAAATACGTAACATAACATTGTATTTTTAAGGCTCTGATATTTTAAAAGAGGTTCGGGGGAGTTTCTTGCCCTTCTTTGCTCCATCCCTAAGCCCACAACTTTCGAACGGGCGGTAGTATACAAAAATATTAATATTATATTGACGTTGACTAAGTAAAATGTATGATTTTATGGTCTTTTTTTTTTAATTGAATGGAGTTACAATTACATTGACTTTACTCACATTGTAACATTAATTCATGTAGCATTACTTTACTGTCTGCCACACTTCACAAAATATGATACCCGAAATTATTTAATAGCTTGGCAATTCTAAGGCTGTATTAGGAATTGTATTGTATTGTGTATTAGGAATAATAGTACAAGTGTAGTAAGATTAGACCGCTCTCAGCTCAGAGTTGTCTCAGCTATGTCACAATGGCGGTTTCACGTTGAGATAGCACTCAGAGCTGAAAGTGGTTTATTAATACAGACCCAATTGGATTAATGGCTTCTACTGTGGATCCCTACAGTAATTCCGTAAATATCACGTGTTGAAGATGACACGAAGGGGATCACGTTGTACAGTTGTCGGTGTATCTTCAAGGGGTTAGTCCGCAAAACCCCATTTCTATTGTTCTCCAAACTGCAAAGTTTCATACATCGTATCCTAAAAACCCCAAAATAAGTATTAATAATACTAATATTGAATCACGATATTTTCATACTTCATGTCCGATTAACCCCAAGATGGTTAAAGTACAGTCGGCCACTTGTTTGTTTTGGCATGGTTATAGAGAAGGTTTTCTAATAAAAGATATGAAATATTTTTATAAAGATTTGTATAATAAAAACAAAAAAAACACATTCAAAATAACAAAAGACCGCTATTATCTTCGATCATATATTATATGATCGAAGGCTATTAAAAAAACTGTAAAATGAAAGGGGTGCGCAGGTAGCCAAAGTCATCATCACGGTGACGTATCATACGTATGTGTTTAGAACTTTTAAAGCTTAATAAATAATTGTTAGATACTGTTGATGACTGTACTTTTTACAATCCTCTATGGCCAAGTGCGAGTTGCATAACCATTAAACAATAATAACTAAAAACAGGTTTTGGGGTTTATAGGACATATTTTAGGGGTTTTACGGACTAACCCCTTCAGAGTTGAGACTTATTTACCTATAACAAAAGTAAAAAGCTTAACTTTATTTAAAAGCATACAATTTTAGATAACAGTCGTTCAACTGTACTTTACATACATCAAGTATGGTAATGTTTTAACTGAGAATCAGAGGGTTTAGCACAGGGTGCTCATGCCATACAAATTAGAACTAGTAACCCTTCCTGAAAAAGAGATGGCGTGAACTTATTGTACTTAGTTAATGTTCTGAGATTTGTACTTTAAACGCCATGGTTTCAGTTAAAATACTTCTAGGTGGCGCTAATCTTAGAATAAATCATATATATCTTAGCGCCATCTCGTGGTATTTGCAATTTTTTGATGGTGCTGCACCAAGCGGTAATGGCCTCGAACTAAAGAAGCTTCCGCAGCATCTCAGTTTACACCGGTGTCATGTTTTATTCTAGGTGGTCTATCTGTGTTAGTATAATATTAATAATATAATATTATTAATCCGTTTTTGCTAGTACTGTTATTATTGCACAACTTGGTTTCACATGAGAGTATAATAAGTAGGTTATTTATGTCTAGATGTAAGTAGTTACCTACCTGACTTACATCACGGCAAAGGTTCATTACGAGATTCACGAGTTACTGATGATTCTGATGAACGATACTTGATAGGTATTAAGTAAATTTCAATAAAGGAGATTGATTATTTTTAAATGGTAAAGGATGTACATTTAACAAGGTTATAATAAACGGTGAGCGCGTACTAGGGCCGCCCGTACCTACTACCCACAAGCAGTCATCGCATCTAACTATTTGTATACAATTATATGCAAGCCCACACACTTGCCAGGACTCCCGTGTATAATAGCACATATACTATAATATTATATTAATACAGATAGACTACCTAGAACAAAATATGACACCGGCGTAAACTGAGACGCTACGGAAGCTTCTTTAGTTCGAGGCCATTATCGGTTTGTGCAGCACCATTGAAAAATTGCAAATACCACGAGATGGCGCTAAGATATATAGGATTTATTCTAAGATCAGCGCCACCTAGAAGTATGTTAACTGAAACCATGGCGTTTAAAGTACAAATGTTACTCCTCACGCCATCTCTTTTTGACGAAGGGTTACTAATTCTAATTTGTATGGGATGAGCATCCTGTGATAATAGGTACAATATGAACTACTGCTATGCTTAAAGGGTCTGTCTGTAGGTGGTGCGCGGGTGTGCGTTCATTAAAAAGTTACGTTGTGTAAGTTCGTAAAAGTAGAGTCTATCAAGTCTAGTCTGTCTACTTCTACACATTACTAGTTGAATGGATGCATTGGCCATAAAGTACACAAAACTGAACCAGAATCTCTCCCAAGCAAAAATGCATCAACTAAAACCATCGTCTTTCACCGAGATGTTTCCAAAACCTAAATGCCGAGGTAGACACAAATAAAATTGATGTTGAGTCACGAACGGCTAGACATTACATGAAATCGTTTCACCCCACTTGTTTCACTTACGTGCTTGGTCCGTAACAATACAATTGACTATTTATACGTTTCTATTTCTAGGTGACTGCGATTGGGGGCATGGAATAAATTATGGATATGTTGTCAATAACATCTCTGACTTTAAGTACATAGTTACTGATTTGTGTGCGGCAACCCTAATGTTACGCAATAGAGGGAATAAAGACAAGAGAAGTTCGACAGGTCTTAGTAATGAAATTCCAGCATGTATTCTATTTGTAATGCAAAAGATAGCAGGCTACATGTTTGTAGGTACCCAAAGTTACTTGCAATAACAATTGACCACATGCCAGCAATTCCATTAGCCAAATCGTGACATTAATGCCCCGAAAATACAGTACAGTGAAAATACAGCTACAATAAGCTGCAACAAATGACAGGTTATTTTCCTGCAACCGTTGTCGTCGGGCCGTATCGGCGAAGATCGGACTTGTAATCAATTTATTTTTCTCAATCACCATTTGACCGACTGTCCGATAACGGTTACGGTTCCGTTAACTGATTCGGAGCGATCAACTGTTTCCCGATAGTGTTAAGTGGTAACTGGGCAAATAATAGTTGATCTCTATTTTCGTGGGTATTATTGCCGGTCATTAGTCTCGTCCTTTGGTGACGTCATGGAAATATACGGCGATCGTTAGCCAAATAATTTATTTTATAATTGTGGTTTATCTTACAACTGAGCAGTACCAGTGTTGTAGAATGTGTTTTAAAGCTTTCATTAATGAGTTTTATCGTACTTCCTATTTTATTTCCATAATTAGGGTTCCGTACCCGAAGGGTGCCAAACGGGATCCTATTACTGAGACTTCGCTGTCTGTCTGTCTGTCTGTCTGTCACCAGGCTGTATCTCATGAACCGTGGTAGCTAGACAGTTGAAATTTTCACAGATGATGTACATATTTCTGTTGCCGCTATAACAACAAATACTAAAAAACAAATGAAATTTAATATTAAGCTCCCATACAACAAACGTGTTTTTTTTTTGCTCATTTTTGCTCGATATTGATAATGGTTGCAGGTAGACGCTTAAAATGTTCACAATATATTGAGTATATTATTGACTTAAAAAATAAATAATTAAATTAATATTTAGGGGGGCTCCCATACAACATGTGTTTTTTTTGCGGTTTTTTTATAGATAATGGTACGGAACCCTTCGTGCGCGAGTCCGACTCGCACTTGGCCGGTTATTTTTAGAAAGAACTCAAGTGTTATGAATGAGGTATTAGTAATCTGTTCCTCCACACAAGGCTAGCTAGACTCACTCTACCGGAATTTAGGCACTAAATCAAAGCCTAACTACCTGACAACAGACAAAACAATCTGATTTTGATAAGACAATTATTAAGTATGACGTAGAAAATCAGTCTGAAACCCTTTAGTGTGTGTGATTCCAGCTAGTGGTTCTATTTCTATTATCTCTGAGTTCAGCCTTAGACATTTTTTATGGTTCCGTACCCAAACGGGACCCATACTGCCACCGCTGTCCGTCCGTCTGTGTGTCCGTCAGCGAGTTGTATTGCACGAACCGTAATAGGTAGAGAGTTAAGATGTTCACAGAATGTCTTTAACTGTACAGCAACAAATACTGAAAAGGTTTACGAAATATTGAAGAAAATGAGCTCCGTGGTCTAGTGGGTTTCACTCTCACGCAGGAATGGCAGGTTCGAATCCCAGTGCTGACCATGTTACAATGGTACCAATGAGATTAAAGTCATTTATCTTAAGTACGTTATACGGACACTCTAACGGTGATGGAAAACATCGTGAGGAAACCTTCATTACTCCATAGCCGTGGCGATGGGCTAGCCCCCTGTCACGCAAAATGGAGTATTGAATCACTGGCTGAGTATTGAAGGCGTGACATATGCATGGCGCGTATGTATGTATGTATTGAAGAAATAAGGGTGTCCCCGTAGAAGAAGCGTGTTTTTCGTGTGAGAGTCCGATTCGACTTGACAGATTATTAACCTTTCACGTGTGCCACCCCAACCTTTCACACAGACCTTTTACTCAACACCATTCCTCTTCCAGGTAAGCTAGCCAACGAGGATGAGGACATCCAACGCCCCCGCCCCACGAGCGCTGCGCACATCTTCGTGACGCCACAGCCTCAGCTGCCGCTGCGGACCACACCAAAGATTAGTCAGTCAACTACCAGCACCTCCACCACTACTGAGGCTGTGAGCATTGAGGACCCGGCGAAAAGGCCAAGGTTAGAAACGATAATTTATTACTTTCCTGATTAGTACTGTGATCTGATGATAGTAGGGAGTTGCACTTCAACAATGAAGGAGTGTCTTCCTTGAAAATATCTATGGTGATAGTCTGATGATTTTACTAATCGTTCCTCTACGAGAATCAAAACACAACGCGGTATACTTATTCACGATTTTTCGGCGAAATATCGTTCCTTTTACCTGCAGTCCACCATTGTATTGATTTAAAGCGACAACATTGTGATATATGAGTTAGTGTTACCAAAAACCCTATCTATTAGAATAGAAATCCATATAAAATGTTTACTTAATTAATTCTATTCTTGATTAATTAGGTTACTGAACCTAAGCACCGAAGACCTGCAGTCATTTGCCAACGCGCTACATAACCAATCTGCTGAAACCAGGAAATCTATGATAGACCTCAGCGACGTGAACTTGGATGAAGATGAAGATGAGGAGCATCCGAAAATAGACATGAATGTCCCGTTCAGCCCACTCCTGGCTTCTATGGTGGAGAAAGAAGAGAAAGAGGAGAAAGAGGAGGAAACCTGTTTAGTGAATGGAATTATTTATAAGGTGAGAGAGCGTCGAGTTATATACGAATGCTGTGGTGCCTTTGTCTTGCGCGACTGTTTTCTTGAACATTGCCAACTCAATGTATGTATATGCATTAAAAAACGCCGCTCCCGCGCCCGCATCGCTACTGCCCCGCTGCTCGCAGAACTCTTAAACTTTTGCACGAAGCATGCGGATAGATTTCCATGAAACCATCGGTAGTATATCTTATATTTGCAAAAGCTGGCATACAAAAGCACCTAATCACTTTTGCGATTTCGAGATAAATAAAACGTACATCCCACCAGAAATACTTCGATATAATACACTTAAAATTCTGTCGGAGGGCGTGCTGTAAATAAAGCAGCACTCAATTATCTCGCCAGTTTACGTACGCGCTCTCTCGCCAGACACTTCACCTTTCCTTATTCCCCTGCAGGTGGGCGAAAAACTGGACCGTGCTTGCGAGGAGACCTGCGAATGCCTGGCCGGGGGACACCTGGACTGTGTGCCCCGGTGTCGACACCCCTACATCCGGCGCGGCAAGCGGCTGGAGGACCCCCTGTGCTTCCTGTCACCAGTCGACGAATGCTGCTCTATCGAGACCTGCCCGGACGCAGGTTGGCGCACAAATTGATTAACTAATCTTGGCATCTGAGCGAACTCCCAAATCCAAATAATTTATTGCAACATTGTGTTTGTGAAGTTCTTAAAATTCTTATACAATTCTTAAGTTCCCACCTCTCTTTTTCCCGTCTCTCTTGATACATGCGCCCCACTACCGCTTCCAATGTGGTTCTCTGGTGCCAATAAACTTGGCGCGACCTGTAACTATTCTTTAGAATATAGACATCCTACATGGATAACCCAATTTTGATACAGAATGTTAAAGGGTTAATTGTTCTAACTATGATTCAAGTATTTATGTCAACATGTATTCTTTATTAACCTTCTAAACCCTCCGTTCCAGATGGCCATGGGCATCAGAGCAAATTAGAGGGTTGCAGATACTTGAATAACACCTACGCTGTCGGTCAGAAATGGTACGTGGGATGTGAACAGGCCTGCACCTGTGAGAAGAACAACATGGTGACATGTACATCTCGGTAAGTGTTTAGTTCATATTGCATCTTGATAAATTCCTACCAGGATGAAACGACAAAGCAGCGACGTGTGAGCTTGAACCGGTGAGGCCTTTGCCAAGCAATGGGACACCGTATAGCCTAAATAATCAAAATGCCTCTTGAAATTTCAAGGTAGGTACTAAAAGAAGATAAGCTGCTTAGTCTAGGTGATTCTTGTTGTTCAATATAGATAGATTTCGACGCGAAAACAATTTTGATAGGGCACTCGACAAATAGATGTACTACGTACCATTGGTACGACGGCGACGCTGAGAAAATGTACAGATAAAACAACTTTGAAATGCCATTCTATGCTCAGATGCAATTCCAAATACGGAAATACTCGAAGACACTAGCAACACCAATTTACACCCGTCATTTCACAATAAAAGTTGGTTTATCTGTACTATGCGATTTGACGTCTGCCGCGCAAAGTATCACGTGACTTGCGAAGTGTGTAAGTGCGTGGGCCCATCTAATCAGTGAACTGAATGAATATGATGATGAAGTAACCTTCTTCACCGTTTCCAGGTGTACCAAACCCCCATCCTCAGACAAGTGCATCAACGTGCAAGATCCTAAGGACGCGTGTTGTGAGGTGCAGGTGTGCGACGTATCGCAGGACGTTCATGAGATTCCGGAAAACATTACTAGTACTACCACCACTACAACTACTACAGAAAAGGTGAGACTTGGAAAAGGTTGAGGTTTACGAAATTACTCCATCTAGGCTTAGGTACTGAGTAAGAGGCTGTCGTAGTACCGGTGACATTATATTCTGTGCCATTCAAATACACTAAGTGCCTTATGACGTCACGAAAATGCATCCCTGTTAACACTTCTGCAAGAACCTACTCGTCAGTACGCTTGGCATACACTTGCTGCTGATTTACCAAAGTTTTGTGAATCTAGGCCTTATCTTAGACTGTTAATATCCCTTACAGGCACAACCAATAGAAGTAGTAATAGAGGTAGGCTCAGAGGAATCCACCACCAACCCCAAAGTACCCCAGGCTACCAGACCCCTAGTCCTACGAGAACCAATCGGGTCCGTCACAGTGCTACAAAACAACAGTGTCCAGGTCAATCTCATCCACCCAAACAACTCTCAAGATCCCATACACCTCCTACTAAGCAGCGATGGTGGTCAAACCTTCGAGGGTATACAACTAAAGTATTCCAATCTTCTGTTGAACCTGGGAAGCGGGAAGGATTATGTCCTGAAGACAAGAGAAACGGGGACCAAATTCAATTTTACTATCACGATGAGCGATGATGAAGAGAAGAATGTGAGTAAGATTGGCTGCACTCAAGATGAGAAGTTCTATGAAGTTGGTAAGTTTATTTGAGTTTGTAATGTTATATCCCTAAAGACTTTCTTCTTTGTAACACTAACAAGACCACTTAAGACTCTACCAATATCGCCCAGACCACTGTATCTATAGGCAATAGGCATCTAACGTTAAAAATAAAATTCCCTAGCTGTACATACGTAACTTTAGTCTTGTTCCCACAGTCAATATACTCGTAGGAACTCATAATCCCCCACCTACACAAATAAAAATCAATTCCCCAGGCGAAGAATTCCGCATCGGCTGCATCGAACTCTGCGAGTGTACCGGCAATGAGACCAGAGAATGTGCCCCTCTCCATTGTCCCAATCACGTGGGTCTAGAGCTGGTGTCCCGCGGTTGTGTGTTGTGGGCACGCGACCCGCCGCCGCAGCCGCCAGAGTGCTGCCCTAGGACCGCCAGGTGCCTAAGCGATGGGACCTGCCATTATAGAGAACAGAGGTTTGTAACTAAGCTAGAATATCCTAACCTAATCCACGATATGTGTGGACATTTTCCAACTGCGTGATATAGTAAATGAAGTACGATTCCAGCGCTACCCGTTAGCGAACGTTTTCATTTACTCATCGCTTGCCTGCCGGGCGTTTTATTTTATTTTATTTTTATTTTATTTTTATATTACGTTGACGCCCACTTTTTTGTAAGATATCTCATATATTACGATGACGCCCACTTTTTTGTAAGATATCTCATATCTTTTGATTTTTATTACAAAGTCAGCAGGTTGAAAACCGCGGGCTTTTTTTTATTATTTTGCCTGAAAGTAGTCACACTTGTCAGTGTCCGTGACGACACTGACAAGTGTGACTACTCTCATAGAGGATGTATGAAAGCATCCTGGGTTTGCTGGAAGAGATCTCTTTTTAGAGATAAGCTTGCCTTTGTAAATTACTTCTCTGTATTTTCTGTGTTTCGTCTTTTATGGGCAATAAAATATATAGGAAAATACGAATTGACCTTTATTCCGTTTCCAACAGTATACCAAACTGGAGTGAAGTGCCCATCGCGCTCACTGGCTGCGAAGAGCGCTGCTTCTGTGAGAACGGGGAGCTGGACTGTCAGCAGGTGTGCTCCCCGCTCCCCGCACTGCCCCCTCAAAGCCTGCGGTGCCCCCCTCTTCACAGACCCGCGCCGGTTAATATATCTGATGAGGACTGCTGCAAAGAGTGGGGTTGTGTGCCTAATGGTATGTTATGCCTTTTTATTACTTCTTATATCGAGCTTTTATAGAATTGAAAGTGGCTCATGATGTTGAATAAAATGTTGTTTGCTTTAACCTGGACTCTCGTTGTTGAAACTGCCAGGAAAATAGGTAGATATGGTATGGTATATGGTATATGTAGAGTATACATGATAAATCTACATCTTTGTGAATGACATGCCAATGGAACTGATTTTCAACCTATTCATAAATAACAACATGAAGTTACACACACCATCTAATAAGCGACTCTGTGTCGATCCTATCATCATCATAAATAACCATATATCTAGTGTTAAAGAAGACCGATATCACTTTAATAACAACAAAGCATGCAATCATTATCATTCATCATTATCGCATGTCAACATGTCATATTCATCATAATTTTCACACCATTGCTTGCAGCTATCGACATGAACGATGCGCCACCATCTCGCATGCCAATAAATCATGGACATATTATAGCTAGTAACCTAGCTGTCACACCACAACCGCCTTTAGAAACGACATTTACGACTGTACTGCCCCAACCAACTGTAGCAACCTCTACCTACCAAAAACCCCTGACACCACGCAACCCTGAAATCAATGAACACAAAATATCACTTGGATATAAAAATGTTACTTATAGTTCAGAAAACTTGGACGACCCTTTCTTTTTCCTTCACCCAGGGCGAGTCCATCCACTTGTCAGTGGCTGGCATTTCAATGAACATACACAACCTGTAAATCATCCCAAAATAAAGGTTCTTAATCTAAGTGGAAATGAACAACCTCAAGAAGAATCTCAGGAATCTCAGTTAGTTCAAAATACCATCGGTTATTTGCAAGGCAATAGATTCACGAATAACGTAATGTTTTCACCAACAAATCGGGTCTCTGAAACTACGACAATCATTACTAGACCTAAAACAATACAATCCCAGTCGTATCCTGATCCCCTGACGGACAGTTTGTTTTTTCCATCCAATCTGAACAGGGCTCATAAGTTCCACGTGCCCACTAAAACTTTCCCAAAAAACCTAAATACTAAATGCGGAACGGTTCCTTGTAAGCAAGTCACCGTCCTTCGCACTAAAGACATATTACTCCGGCCTAAAGTGAAACATTTAGAGAAAGAACCCTCAAAGGTTCGTGTGATTGCGAACGATCCGAATAATTATGACACAGTTCTTCAGAAACTCCCTGACATTGACCATGAAACCCATTTGACTCACACAACGTACGGGCAGCGACTTAGACCAAACAATGATAAATACTCCATGGTGAACATGGATGGTTTATTGAATCAGATGGATATTGGGGAGGGGGTCAATAGAAACACCGGCCGGTCAAGTGGCAAGGGCCGGAATGCATTGACAGGTCAGTGGTATTTACCACGAAACTTTGGAAAACTTCTGTCTCTCTGTTTTTTAGATATTAGTTTGTAGGATTTGATATTTCTCCATCACATTTCTATTAAATTTATCCATCAATAGCACTTAATCCGTAATTTGTATCTGTCTTCAAACTTACTGAGACACACGCACCCATTTCACTCACATTATTCACTGCATTATTCTAACACCGACAAAACTTTTTCAACTAAAACACGTTTATTAAGATCCATATTACAAAATGCTTTTTTTTTACAGCCGGAGCACCAATGGATGGTCAAACAAAACCGTCTCACCCTCATCAACCATCGTTCCTTCCTACCCTTCCTCCTAACATCCAATTCCCTCACGATAATGACGATGATATCGGTGACTACGACTTAAACAATATCCATCATCCACTGAGCCCTTCAGAAGCTAACCTTCCCACAATACCGAACCAGCCTCAGTTGCCGCCGAACTATGCCGATGTGAATAAGAAGCTGTCCGTGATATCACTGCAGGCGGATACTCCGACTAGTGTAAAGATGCTGTTTGGACTGCCACCGGTTTTGGTTGGCTTGAGAGGCAGCGTTGACTTGAGATATACTGATAAATCGTGAGTACCAGTGCCATAGTGAGGCAAACCCCCCACGTTCAATCAAGCTTAGATTTATGTATGTACTCTCAGCTATTTCTGTGCATACCCCGCGTGGCTGGTCCAGCCTTATTATTTGCTGCCTGGGAATCATTGAATTGATTGCTCCCTTAAATCCAAGTCATCAACCTGCCCTCACCAAGAGTAATCTAATGACACAAAAATCTATATTTCCAGTGACGATGACTTCTCACGGTGGAGTTCCCAAGTCTTCGCACCAGCAGACGAAGTGCTCACCACATCGCGCTTGGAGTTCCGTTTGACAGGCCTGAAACCCTCCACCACATACAGGGTTAGAGGGAAGCTGTACCTGGCAAATCTACACGTGCAGCCTGAAAGCGATGTCTATAGTGTTAGGACGCAGGATGCAACGGTAAGAAGCAATTTCTTGAAGAAAGTCCTGAAAGTCCCAACATTTCTCATTGACTTTTCACATCTAGAGATCCGTCATGCAATAAAGTTTTCATTTTGTATTCAAGGTGGAAGAAAAACGCAGGGAGATCGACAGCAAACTGCAAGTTGTGGATGTCAACGACACGTCAGCACACGTGAGCTGGAGACACTTTAATGAGGACGAACTGCAATTCATTGACGGTATCCAAGTTAGGTGAGTAATAAAAATCAAATAATGATGAGCATAAACTTTTCCAAGATTTTTTCAAAGCGAAGCTATCGTTCTTGTATTCTCTTTCATGCAGAAAGATGGACGAAATGCTACATTATTGAGTAAATAGGTAGATAGAATATTGCTTGTGCCCAACAGGGTCCATAATGATCTTCTTCTTCTTCTCAGTCGTATCACTCTTGGCAGAGTGGTCGTGGTCGTCATTTCGGTCGGGTGACCCGTCTTACAATTCGTCACCATTCTTCCCTGAGGGCTGCTTTTTTGGTGCATTGGTACAGGGGGTCATCCAGTGCTGCCTTGATAATGCCATATGATGCTGCCCATAATGATCTACCACTATTTTTAAGACCTTATTGTTTTTATGCAGTGCAATAAACGAATATGAATATGAACTCTAGTTAGTCTAATAATGACTAATGTCACGAGGAGGATCTCATGCATGCTTCGGCAAACGCCATAGCGGTACGATGGCCAATTTTTGGAAAAATATAATTTAATTTACTACTTTTTAACGCTTCCACACGATAAGAAGAAACTAACCAATGAGGAGCAGAAAGCGAAGTGAAGAGGCCGTCAAAATCAAACCTGCAATACTTCACACTTATCCCAAATCTTTTCTACTTCTTAATAAAGATTTACTTTAATAGTCTGCTATTGCTATTAATCTACTTACCTCAAAACATTTTGTATTTCTCAGATATCGTCCAGTTGGCACACCCATATACATCATGACGGAGCTGCTCCACCACAGCCGGTCCAACGCCGACCTGCACGACCTGCGACCTGGCAGCAAGTACGAGGCTTCCTTGGTGCTGGTGCCTCCGCCCAGGACTGCCACTGAGCTGCATGATCCGGCGAGTGTCGAATTTACCACCTCGCCCTATGTTGGTGAGTGAACTCCTCCCTCCTAAGTTCTTTATCTTCATGTTGATAACAAACCGAAGAACTTCAGTATCTTACCCAAACAGTCTGGTCCAACTTCTTCATCCACTGAAGTACTCAAATGCCCCCTCCTTCCACAGACCCCTACAACTGGACAGTCACCATCGAGGCCAACTCCATCGGTTCTGAAGCATGTTCGTTGACCTGGCGGGGGGTCCCCTCACCCGCGGAGCGGTGGGTGCGCGTGTACCGAGCGGCGCATGCGTGCGGGAGCGGCAGAGCGAGAGAGCACGACGCGTTCAGACTCGCGTCGCGGGATCAGCCACCGCAGATCACGCTGAGCGGTCTTGAGCCGGATACCAGGTGGGCATTTAAAAGGTCTTCGATATCTATTGCTTTAATCCGTAGTATTTAATATGGCATTTATTACCATTTTCGATTACTTAAGAAAGAAGATTACGGTATTGTTGTTTACTACTGACTCTTGCGCACATAAATGCGTAAAGAGGAGTCGCAAATTGAAATGTTTTGTATGTTATAGGTGTCGGGTATGGCTGGAGATGTTTCTAACGAATGGCAAAGTGAAGACGAGCAACGTTCTAGAAGTGAACACCAAACCACTAGATACTCCAGAACCAATTGACAGTGAGTAACATTCATATGTGATGAAATTTCAAACGGTGACTCTTGGGACGACTAATTTTCGACTACCTCGGTGGTGGTGCAGTTGCAGGGTCCGCCTCCCGAGCAAAAGGTTCCAAGTTCGAATCCCAAACTCTTGAATGCTTAAAAGCTATGTTACGTCGCTGCTTCTGTTATCACATGGTTTCCTTGCGTATTGATTGACTCCATTATGGCCAGTAGCAATCAAGAAGTTGATGTAGAGTCTACATCAACATCTTGATTGCTACTGGCAATTGAAATTGAAACATTGCAAAATGCTCCTATTTTTTTGTAGTAAATAAAGAGTTTTAATTACAAAGTCATAATTATTTGATGGCTCGTCTTTGACCTGATTGAACATTTCTTTAAAAACATGGCACGTTGATACGTAAATGTTCGCCATTAGACCATTGAACCCTGGTCTGTGTAGTCACGGATCCTGGTCCCTACTGACTCAGCCACATATTTTGAGATTTTCTACTTTATTACACAGAAGCAAAGTTTGACATCGAACGTTTACCTGTGTTATTTCCAGACGCAATAGAGCTCTCGTCGATCGGCGGTCGCGGCGGCGAGAATCGCGGCGACTATTACGGCGCGCTGGTGATAGTCGGTGTGATCGCGGCGCTGGGCGCTGTGACTTCACTGCTGCTGTTGCTCATCGTAGTGCGCAGGCACCGGCCGCGGTCCGTGCCCATCACTCGTGAGTACATAAGAGGTCGGGTAAAAAGTATTTTCGTATTTTTATGTGTATCTTTGTAACTAAATATCTTTGGATGTATTAATTGTATCTGGCTGGTTTTGATGTCATTAAAAAAGTTATGTTTAAAAAAAGGAATAAATATAATAAAATGTTGTTTCCGACATTTGTTTTTCTTTATGTCAAAATGAGTGAATCTAAAGGAGGAATTCAGTACATTTTAAAGTTGTAGAAAAAAAAAGGAAGACATGCAACGATGGCCGTGTTTTTTTATGATGTTTATGAACATGATACAGTGTCAGTAAAAGTAGCAAAAAGTTGGTTTAAGCGTTTTCAATCCGGAAATTTTTAAGTCAAAGATGCACCTTTTTGTTCGAGCCGTAACGGTCTTCTTACAAAATACGAAGAAACTTTTTACCCTACCTAATACATATGCTCACCGTGAGGAAACCTTCATTACTGCGGCTATAGGGGCCCACTCACGCAAAATGGGGTATTGAAACGCTGGCTCTGCCAAAAGTTGTACCTCTGCCACCCAGTTTGAGATGATGCTATGTTTTTGTAGTTGCTGATATGCTCACACCTTTTCCCTGGAGTGAGGCAGAGACTCGTGAGTGCCTCATCTGTTCAGCTATTCAAGATTTGTCGCGGTGATAGAAAACGTGAAATTATTCATTAGTCCATAGCTGCGGGGACACTACGGTGTGATCGCGGCACGGGGTGCTGTGACGTCACTGCCGCTGCTGCTCATTGTAGTGCGGGAGGCATCAGAAATCAGAATGTTTATTGTGGATCGTAGTATAAAGATGATATATTTTACACAGTGTTCTTACGTCCTGCCATTAGGCATACAAATACACGGCCGGCCAATACCATCGGCCGCGGTCTGTGCCTATCACTCGTGTATCGCATTGACACCTGTAAAGGACCCCAATTTTCGCACCATCGGGGCTATCTCCAAGTTGACATCGTAACTCCACAGTTAGATCATTGATCCAGAACTTGAAGCGCGCGTTGAACTCTTTTCTATGGAATCAGAATCTGGCCCCAAATTATCGCGCTATCTAGGTCATCTCCATAGTCGAGATAATGGTTTTAATACCGCATAACTTTGTTGAAAACGATCTCGATTCATATTTATTTTGATCGAAAACGGGTCGAGATATCTCGGTTGGTCGTTAGGCGGATCGTGAGAACAGCTTTTTTTCGTTTTCGATAGAGATATTCAGTGTAACGTTCATATTCATTTTGACACGTCCGTCGGCTGTGCACGCACGTATTTCTAGTTGGTTCTGATGTTTAGATGTATTTGAGTAAGCCTATGTATCTCAAGTGCCCACATATATCTATTGTTGAGTGTACTACCGTACTACCTACATAGGTACTGATAAGCGTATACTTTTATTATAGCGGTGCCGACAGCGCCGCGGGATTCCTCGCTGCCTCCATACGACAACCCTGCGTACAAAATAGAGCTACAACAGGAAACTATGGGTCAGTATAACAATGACTATACGAATTTGATAGAGATAAGCTCGCTTTTGTACATGTTATTTCCATTTTAAATTGTCATAATGTATTGATTATTTGATTTGTGTGCAATAAAGTATATTGGAATTTCCCTAACTATGGTAAAGCCAAGTAAAGTACATTCCGTATAACTAATACTTTAAAATGGCTGCAGTGTCGAACTGTCGAACAAAATGGGAAGACCAATATTTGCCAGACTCATTCCCGATTTCAGCAACAATTAGAAGACACTTAGTTATTTTTCGGAGGCCGGCCTTTTTTTAGTGGAAGGTTGCCTATATGAGACCCTTAGATGACCCATAAAGTTAGGTCAGGCGAAACAAACGCTAGATGGCCCCTAAAAAGAAATTAATGGCCTACGCACACTGGGACGGCATGGCAAGGGATTTTTAGTTTTTACCAATGGACATTCAAACGTATCCTTATAGAAATAAGACCCGCGGGATGCCACGGCATAATTTTAAACCATAGCAATTTATGTCTTATTTCTATATCGATACGTTTGAATGTCCATTGGTAAAAATTTGCCATACCGTCCCGGTTTGCGTAGTCTAAATTATAGGGATTTTCGGTGAAATCGGACATCAGATCAGAATTCTTCATTAAAAAAAATGCGGAATGCACTGTACAGATCACGCATTGTTGGTAACTCAAACCTTTCAGTTATTACTAATTATATTACTCGTCTTCCCTCACAGATCTCTGACAATTAAGTTCCCGTGGGCACAACGGGCTCAACGGGATCCAAGAGAGGGGCATCGATGTGCCCAATTGTGCCAACAATAACGGACGTGCCTACAATGAGATGGGCGTCTGAGTCAAGTCAGATACTGGCAATTATTGAGACACCCTTTGGCGGAACCACTAGATGGCGTTACTGAAACAAGTCACAGACAATCTGTCTTCGTAGTGTTTTGTTTATTACTACCCACGGTTTAAGGTGAATGCGAATGTTACAGCCGCTGTCTCGCTAATTCGACTTGATCTAGGAGTTGCGTTAGTCGATCCTTTTGCATTGATGAATTCTAAGAAAGCGACATGGACAGAAGATTACCTATTCTCTTTTATCAAAGAGTTACAAAATTACTGTACATACGTTGAGTTGTGAAGAGTGGACAATACAGTAAATGACTGTCAGTGATAATGATAAGTGATGCGAGTAGGCATTGAAGTTAATATTTGGTATTTATTCGTAATTTTTATGTAAATTTGTTAAGGCTTAGGGTCGCCATTTTGTAAGTGAATACTGTTACATTAAGTTTTCTTACCTTCATAATTCATAAGGACATCTAGATGTGTATTACTACCAATACCTAAGAGTTTATGTATGCTTACGGTTATTTACTTGATAGGTAACCAACTTGTAGATTTGTAGCAGGTACCTACTTGTATTGTAGTGTAGCTAATGTATTAAAGTTTTGGCCAGCATAAAACACACTTTTCAACACACTTGAAAACAACACGGTCAAGCAATCTAAATTTATCTAAGTTTCTATACGACCGTGTTGCATTTAAATCTCATTCAAGCTGTATGAAGTCAGCACTTGTGAAAATGGTACAGTCACACATAAAATGTCGCATTGATGGATTGAATTTTTCATCTTAATTTTTCTTGAAATACTATCGAAACCTTTGTAAGGAGCTATAATAATAAATAGGAAAATTCTACAATTCGATGGTCGCGATCACGATATTTAGAGAGGTTAATTTTACTATAGAAACAAAATCAACTTTAATTAATTGCTGTACATAAACTAACTAGGTGTCAAAATTCTTCCGTATGTAAACTTTAAAATCTGTTCCCAATAAATGTAATTGTACCTACTTATATAAAATATGTATTTCAATTGCCAGAATTGATCGCTGTGTAAAATACTAATAATAATATACTTTTTAATTTATAATATAGATTTTTTATTTAAATTAACTTTATGATGTAGATAATTATTGCTTCCAATAGAGGTATTTAGAATGGCTTTTAAAAAGGGAAAGGATCGATAATTACAAAAACGTCATTTAATTCAAATACAACATCGAATCACATTATATTTTCTATATATTTCTTAGTACATAGGTAGTTGATTTGTCCGGTAAGTATATAACTATATATCTTCCTTTGTGATTACCCATAAATCTGTAATTATTTCTTTAAGTAGGTATATAAATATTTTCTAACTAAATCTAATTTGGATATATGAAATTGAAAACTCTTAAATATAATTCTAATATTCAACTATGTATATTATGAAAATAAATTTATTCTGGCTGCTCATTTGATTTGTTCCTCAACAGGGGCCCAAAGGTAGGTCTTTAGTATTATGAATATTAACTTATTTGATTAAAACCTTATGTATTTTATAAATAACCATTTTACTATATATTATTTTATTTCTTCACGGCACATACTTCATGGCAAGATATGTGCTGTAAAAAGATTTATTCAAATAACCTTCATTTAGCTGGGATAAATGAAGCCCATTTGAAAGTATTTATCAACGGATAATTACAGGAATGACATAATAATCGCAATAAATTAGTGTAATCTATATATTTTAATGACAAAGTTTAAATAACATTTGTTCCTCTGTTTTAAATTAGAGAAGGTTGTGAATATTGATACAATCAGTAGTCGTATTTCCCTAGGTACATTAAATACTCTGATATGTACGGGTTATTAAAAAAATATTCTAGAGAGCTGAACAAAACTGGACCTTCTATGTATATATTTATTGATAAAATTTAATCTCTGTTCTGAATGACTAGAACCAGTACTAAAAACAAAATATATTTTAAATATGCTGTACTCGAGAGCGTTAGGTAAGAAGAAAGATATAAAATTTCAATTGATTTAACTTTAGAAGATATAAGTAGTAGAGCAATAAATAAATAAGCGTAGACACACACCCTCACAAATTGAGAGGATATCAAGGTGTAACAAAGAGGTGTGCTGTCACACACACACGTTGGCAGGTTACTAGGGACATAATTTTGAACACTCGTCAAGAAAACTCAAACGGACGTGGCATAGTGATCGGATAAAAGTAAGTTTGGGCCATATCATTTATACTTTTCAAATCATTGGGTACAATCCAAACAATCAATGTTCCGTAAAGTAACCAGATATTTGTTTTTAAATGTCGTCTTTTATCAACATGGCTACATAATTATGTTACACCCTGAGTTATCCAAAATCAAAAGCTTGGAGAAATATAGTTTGATCTCTCATCCGAAGAAAATAAACAGAAGAACGATTATCCGTAACTTGAAATCAGGTTAACGAAAATCATTCTTCATACTTTTCTGTGTTCCCTCTAGCTAGATTTTACTTTCCTTTAGACATCTCTATATTTTTTTGCATCGATGATGGTGACTTTTAGTTCAACATGTAAGAAGCATGGCGTTTACCAACCAAACACCAATACCCCTCACTTAAATACTCAATGCTGAAACTACTTACTTACATCCATTTGCAAAAAGCTATCTATGGTTTTCACATTACTAGGGTAAGATTTGACAGTTTCTCTATGGAACTTATGTCAAAAATCACCGTATCTATCTGCAGAATGAGGGTAGATAGGTTATTGAAAACGGCCGTTAATGTTAACGCTATCTAGAATTGGCGCGGTCTTTTATGGTTTTTGATATGAACCACGTGTAACTTAGTAGAGTTTCAGCATTCGGCCGGTTAGCGAGAGCCGCAAGAACATGTTCTATCATTTAGTAACAAAAATAATTTCGCTCATCTTTGACACACCACCTTAGTCAGTTTTTCAGCACCCGAATCGATGTCACTCTCTGATAGACGATATATGGCCCCATAATTACCGCGTCTTAATAACACATATCAACTCCTAATGCCTCTTCCTATATCTTCCTATATACTCGTAGATGGTAGGCTTTCTTATGGTATGTTAAGAAACACGTATTGACAAGACTTGACAATGCGTACTCATGCGCACTCACTTGAAATTGACAGATTAAATTCAACTGAGATTGACCCTTCGACATTTCTAATCGCTATCTCCTAACACCATTATGTCAGATACTTTGAACTGAAAAAAAAACAGATGGCGCCACCGTCCCAAAACCCTGATGGCATACAATCCTACATCGCGCAATTGTCGTTCCATTCCCTGCCATCTATCGTCTATCAGAACTCGCCAACTCTCTACTTCGTAGCAGCGTTGTCCTCATGCGCTTTCTTCACCACAGCCAGTTTGGAGTGGGGGTCTTGCGGCTGTAATTGTGCGTAGGGCGCCGCCCGTGTCCCGTGAAGCACGAGGGACCAGCCTCTCAGCCAGCCTGAAGTGGGAGTGGGGGAGGCAGCGCTGTTGAATCGAGCCTGTGGAAGGTGAATGAATATTGTTGAAGAGTCTTGGATGATGGTGATATACTGATGCTATTACGGTGGTAAAAAAACAGTGCCATATCTTTAGCGGTTTGTTTGACTGACACGCAGAGTTGGTGTCATCTTCTCTTGTATTGCATCCGTATCAGGGGCATGATTGCGTCCATACGTCACAGAGCCGAGTTCAATTCAGCATGTGAGTTATAGAGGTGAGGAGGCCGGAGATCTATACTCAGCAGTCTAATCAATTCGATGATGGTGACGTTTATGGTGGTTATCATGATGATGATAAAGACCCTCACCTCCAAAGTCCAAACTCCGTGCGGGTACTCGCCCCACGTGTGTGTCGTCATGAACGGCCATTTTGTGAAGCCATCTCGGAAATCAACATCGTTTGCTCGTCTGCTCAATATCATTGATCTGTAAAGGATAGCCATAGCTTCAGATTTCCAATTGGGATGGTAGGACTATATTAACGGCTAGACGTCGCCACAATGTCGCAATAAACGTTTTGAGTTTGAGTTTGAAAGTTAGACCTGTGGTAAGCACACTCTTTTTCAAAATTATTCGCGATGGGTAATAACAATAGCTCTAAGATCGTCCTAAAATATGATACTTATGACGACGAGTTTACTTAGTCCCCATAGGACTAGAGAGGAAGAGTTCCAAGTCCCTTCGTCTCATTTTACGTTCGAACGGAACATGAAGTTTTACCAGATCTCACAGTTCTGTTACTTATAGTCTCCACAGGACTAATCAGGAGGAGTTCCAAGTTCCCCCGTCTCATGCTGAATGTAGAAAGGGCGTGGGTATTACCAAATCGTCGACTTCTGTTACATAAGATTTATTATCATTTTCATACAGGCATTGCTTCTAGCCCCACACTAGGATACATCCTGTCGTGGGAACCAGAGACAGCGAAATCACAGACAACTAACTTACTTAGTCCCCATAGGACTGGTGAGGAAGAGTTCCAGGTCACCCCGTCTCATGTTCCATGTCGAAATGACACTGGTTTTACCAATGAGTTCTCATTTGAGTTCTATACTTACTTACTCCCCGTGGGACTGGTGAGGAAGAGATCCAGGTCCCCCCGGCGGGTCGCTTTGGCGCTGACGATGGCCTGCCGTGCTCTAGGTAGCGCAACTCGCTTGGTGTGCTGGCGCAGGCCACGGTGTCAACTTACTTAGTCCCCATGGGACTGGTGAGGAAGAGTTCCAGGTCCCCCCGGCGGGACGCATTAGCGCTGACGACGGCCTGCACATGCTCCAGGTAGCGCACCTCGCTGGGTGAGCCGGCGCAGGCCGCGGTGTCGATCTGTAGCGTGATGCTGCCTTCGAAGGGGATCTCGCTAGAAGAGGATTAAACGAATGAATGAGTAAAACATTTATTCCAGGATACACCCATATAAAATCACAAATTCAACATAAATATAAATTCAATAAAAATATTCGGCCATAAAAATGGCAAAAAAATCATGTCTGTTGTAAGGGAGCCCCCTTAAATATTCATTATAATCTGTTTTTTAGTATTTGTTGTTATAGCGGCAACAGAAATACATCATCGTGAAAAATCAACTGTCTAGCTATCACGGTTCATGAGATAGAGCCTGGAGACAGACGGACAGACGGACAGCGGGGGCTTAGTAATAGGGTCCCGTTTGGCACCCTTCAGGTACGGAACCCTAAAAACAAATACGCACACAGCGTGGATCTTTTTTAAGTAGTAGGTAGGATATCCCAATACAGGGTAAAATTTAGTTACCCAGATTTTGGGGAATTGACTCTTATTTAACTACATTCCCTTGAGGGGGCCAGTTTTGTACAGTTCAGATTTTGTTACTATTCTGGAAGACTCCTTTGCATTGTTTTAACGCTTAATATTTCAGGCCGATTTCTTTCAAGTTTCCGATTTTTTCCCATTTATTAAGATGTCTCTTCGGATAAACTTCATCAGACTGTAAATCGAGCAAAGCCAGCATTTTTCTAAGAACCTTTTACTTCAATGTCATAAACCAATTTCAAGTCTTGAAACTAGATTACATCACGAAACTTCTGATGAAATTTTACCGCTCTTTGATTCCGATATTGGATTTGGCGAGAAAGGAGAGTTTTATCTATCGGGGCGACCAGCTGCTCGAGTATCAATACAGTCATCTTTTAGTTTGAAGTACTACGTATTCCGACGTTATAAAAGGAGATCCTTTGAATTGGTATATACCACGACCCCTTGACCCTGACCTGAAACGGTCGACAAATACGAATTTCCTGAAAACACAATGGATATCCTATTTTATCCTACTTCTGTGGCGCACCGGTTGCGCATCTGCCTACCATGCGAGAGGTCCCGGGTTCGAATCCCGGCTGGGGACAAAAAAAAACCCAGGTCTTGGAGGTTTGCATGTTTGTGATGTCGCTGTTTCTGGTTCTCACGACAAAGGGTATCCTAGTGTTGGGCCAGAAGCAATGTATGTGCCTGTATGTAAATGTATGTATGTATTATTATTATTATTCCATTATTCTGACATTATTTAATAATTAATAATATTATGACATTTATAATTTATTAAATAAAAGATGAATGGAGACATAGTGACATATTACAGAGTACATAAATTAAGTATAAAACCAATCATGATTTTATATGTATTCTGACCCCCTTGTGACTTGCAATGAATATTATCAATAAACGATGTCTATGTCTATGTCTATGTATGCGAAACGCCAAAAAACCTACCTCGTGTTGTCTACAGGCAATTTATAAATGCAAATACCGTTAGGCTAAACGTGGATTAATGCCCCGGGTGGGTAATGCCCCGGGTGGGTAATGCCCCGGGTGGGTAATCCCAGGATTCATACTTCATAATTTCATTATTGCACCCAACCAGCTACACAGGACAAAAAATGCATATTAGTAAAAGTGTATAAGGGCAAGCTTATCTCCAGCAAACCAAGTAAGAATGAGACAAGTGGATTGCTGAGTAGGAGTGGACACATGTGATTCCTGGGTTTATTAATTCAGGGGAATACGTCTTGGTTATTTACCCACCTGTTGTATCCCGGGGCATTACCCATCTGTGCAGGTATTCGAAAGGGCGTGAAGATAATATGACTTTTAACCGACTTTACAAAAGTAGGAGCTTTACGATTCGTTGGATGGACTGATTTGGAAAACTATTTTTTTTATTTGAAAGGGATTACTTTCCAATTGGTCCCATTGACACCAAGTCAGGATCTGATGATAAGATCCTGGAGAAATCGAGGGAACTCTTCAAATATTAGACCTATAGTAATGTTTGTGTTTTTCATAATAACTCGTGCATTTACTCATGGTAAGCATAATATTGTGATGCGGAACTGATGATGAAGACCACACATGGCCGACGACGGGCAACGCATAGCCTAAACCGGTGGACCTAGAGCCATGAAACTTTGTACAGGGGTTCCTTATGTAGCGAAAGGTAGCACTGAGATGGCATTTGACGAAATTAATTCCCCGAGGGAGGGGGGGGGGATAGGAGGTTACAGTTTGTAACTCAAAAAGCACTTGACATTGGTTTCTAATCAAACAGGGTTTGTGGAAGTCGGTTATTCGTTTAATTTTTTTTTCAATTATTTTGGTGAAGACACAAACCTGTGGGAAGTGACAGCACCAGCCTCGCAATGGTACCGGGGCGGCACAGACTTCCAGTTAGCAGCCAACGCTGTCATGGCACCCGCATCCATCACTCCATACCCGAAGAGATGGTTAAACTCCAAACCCACGCCGTTCATGGTCCATTCGAAACGACCCTGGAAAGATCATGGTATCAACCAGAGACTATATTTCCAATTGACTGCACCTGCGGGGACTGCGGCCCGCCAAACGTTTGTTGTATTCAACAAACGTTCGCATACGCAACCTATTTACGATGACGGGCCGCCAGACAGTTAGCGGCTGACCAATCACAGCTCTCTTACCTCGTCCCCCGCCGCCCGTAAATTGGTGAGTTGTGTTTCAAAGGAAAATGTATCTATGCGCTCTCCACTGGATAAATGCTCCCTGGTGTCAATTGAGTCAGATTCTATTAGCATCCTATCGTATCGGGTTTTAAAAGTATCAAGTTAAATTACCTTAGCATCATACAAGGAGTTCCTCTTTGAAGTCAGCACTGTTAAATGTTGAATATCTCTCCACGTTAGGTTTGGACTGCAACAAACAAAAGTTATAATTTTCGACGCTTTTCATAGAGTTTGTTAGTTACATTGCGATTTGCGAGGCGACACGAACTATACTAAGCAAACTAATTAAAATGGTGTGTTTGAAAATGGAATCTGTGGCCACCGCGGTAGAGCTGCCGGATTTGAGGTTGTCAGTTTATAGATTTTATTTCCTTTAGTTTAGTGGTTTTAACACCTCCCAAATAGCCCTCAATATATAGGCACTTGACTCGGCAACTCATGTAATATTTCAGAGACGGCGATAGCACTGCATCACATAGCACAGGCATGGGCAACGGGTCGATCGCGATCGACTGGTCGATCGCGGCGACTATCCGAGTCGATCGCGGCATGGGATAAAAAACTACTATTACACAGAACACCCAGAAGAAACAGAAATATAATCAAAATGTGAAATATAGTCAGAATCTAGCCGTGTGATTTTTCCTGGGCGGCTAGCGCCGCCCTTTGAGTACGTGCATTGCCAGGTACGCAGGAATTTCATTATTTACTACTCAATAAAAATAATTTCGAAATCATCGCCAAGTGATTCATCTGCCCTTTTTAGTACACCAGAGAATTTCATTATTTTTACTCAACTTTTCGATTTAATTCAGGTGCACTTTTTTCCAGTTTACTCAGAAGAAATTTTAATATTAAGTTACAGCGCAATAAAGAATATGAATATGAATAAGAAACAAAAATATATTCATCATGTGATTATTCCAGGGCGGCTTGCGCCGCCCTATGAGTTCCTGTGTTGCTGTCTTTGGCTTCTCGAAAACGTTTTACGATCTCAAAAATGTTCGTGATCGAGGCTCTGTAGGTTTCCTGAAATATATCACTCACTTGGCGTGCAGCGCAAGCGCGAACACCCCAGCGGCCTCGGGGGCAGCGGCCGAGGTCCCCGAGTGCATGGCCGTGCACTTGCCGTACAGATCCGTCGTGGCGACGCCGGAACTGAGGCTGCGCGCGCCGTTGCTGAACGTGCTGGCTAGCGTGGACGAACACGACTCGTCGTAGTGCGCGTTCTGGCCGTTGTTGATTGCGCTGTGGGAAGGGATTTGTTAGATAAGCAACGCTAAGGTGGTAAGTAAGCTGACTATCTAGAGGGCGAGTTAAGGATATCTTCAAGTAAACAGGCCCAATTCTTGTACACGATTCTCATTCAATGCACTTGTGATGCTCTTACCTTAGCACGAACATAGCCAAAAAATTATGGTAATGGCATTCGCTTGTTAGAATGGCCGTTCACGAGCCGCAATAGAACGGCTATTATTCTCGTATACAATGGCGGCGTAGTTAAAATAGTTGAATGCCAATGTTAAGGTGCGATGACGTTCGATCGTTGTCATAGTGCCAGTATTAACAAAATATTACGTGAATCTTAGCTCAGTAAATCAACCTATGTGGACTTTTTTATGTAGAGTCACGGGACTCGTCATAGCAAACATTCTGGCCGTTGTTGTTGGTGGCACTGGAAGAAGAAAACCTTTAGATTAAAACGGTGGGGCGGTGGCGATGGGGCGTGGCGGTCATCACTACAGCGCGCGTCCACTGTAGAACCACCGCCCGCTTGGCGTGACATGCTTTATCATAGAGTATTCGTAGTTGGAGACTCTCTTACTACGTTATGACGGAATGATTTCCTTCTCCGCATTGCTGAAGATCGGAACACAACCCCATGTAGATATTTCAATGCAGGAACCCGCAGCTTGGTCTACGCGAGGCAATACAGGCAGCCCAGGACAGAACAACATGGATAAAGGTAGTCCGGTACCAACAACCACGACAGTCATGATCCTTAGCCATGAGGGGACGACTAGAAAGAAGAATAGACGTATCAGGTTACCTGTTGATAGAGACAGTCCACATAGAAGCGGCATAGCCGTCGCAGTTACAATCGTCATCTTCGCCGCCATCTCCGCTAGCCCACACGTAGATATTACCGAGGCCATTGCGACCCTGGGGGAAAAGAAATAAGGTAACATTTACCTCTATGGAAAAGCATTTTGGACCGTAGTATGAATTTCTTTCTTTCTTTGATTTTGATTGCTTAATTAACGCCAGGGGGGCAATTCTCACCCATTAGGATTGAGAGCGTAGACGTATTGTCATTTTTAGGGTTTCTTAACTCAGAAGGAGAAACCGTAATGGGATCACTCGTGCGTCTGTCCGTCCGTCCGTATGTCACAGGCAATTTACTCAGAACATGTTGGACCGATGAAGTTGAAAATTGTACACGTATCAATATCTGTAACCCAAAGATAAAAGTGCAATGTAAAAATATATGGAATATGGGGGCCACTTTTGGGGGGCCAAACGAGAAAAATCAAATAAAAAAAATATACCGTGTGAGGTGAATCAAATGAAAGCGCATTGTGTGAGATATTATTATTATTTTTTATAATATTTTTAAAACTTAATTTGAAAAAGTTGTGCTCAATAATTCGCAGAGAATCTGGGGGTAAAGGACCTGAACCTTGATAAATTGTAATTTTTAGAACAGTCTAATGCTATGATTACGCCCAGTATAATGAATTCGAGCGTATGGCCAATCAGTAGCCGTAACTAGAGCGTGAACTGGGGACAAGTCAGTCAACTCAGTAACTTCGAAAGTAATTTGATAGACACATTTATTTCACCGAACACCAATTAATCTGTCGGCTGCCGATCGTAGAATTGGGAACATCATGATGTGCCCAAACGTGAAAAGTCATAAAACGATAAAATCTCCTAAGGCAAACACTGCGGTAGCTTAGGTGAAGACTAAAGAATAGTCTTCGTGTTTGTTTGACATGTATTACACAAAATCACGTGTGCTGAATAAAAATGCTTTTAAAAATACATGTTTTCGTTAAAACCCGCCACATCGTGATGTGCCCAGTAATTGCTTGGGCATATTATGAAATGGCGGGGCACATGACGATCGGCCGCCGACACATCTGGCTTATTTCTACGAAGCCTTAATTAATGCGATCTTGCCTATATCTCGTCATGACGATAATTGAAACAAAAAGTTAACTTCAGAAAAAACAGACTTCCACAAACCCTATTTGATTAGATTGAGTATAATACAAACTGTAACCCCACATCCTGACCTGGTGTCAATGGGACCAATGGGAGGGTGAACCCTTTCAAACAAAAAAAATATATTTCCAAATCGGTCCATCCGTCTAGGCGCAATCGGGGCACATACATAAAAAAAAAACATCCGCACGAATTGTAAACCTCCTCCTTTGGGAAGTCGGTTAAAAAGATGTTGAAACAACATCATCACCCACTCTGCATCCTATTGGGTGAATGCATTCCGTTTCTGGATTCAGAAAGGCATTTCGGCCTTGTGAGTCCCATCTTCCGTTTTGTTCCATTTTACGACCCAACCTACTGTGTACTTCTCCATAATAAAACGCATATAGATACGCTGTACACAGTAAATAAAAGTGAGAGTGCTAATATCCGCAATACACTGTTTAGACCAAGGATTCCCAACCCTATGCCCGCGAGCCACTGTGTGGCGAGTGTGGTCCGTGGCAGCCCTGGGTTTACTAGTAGGCTGAGTAGGCTGGAGCCTAGAGCGGCTGATTTTAGGTGGGAGGTAAGGGGCATATTTTTAAATTTTGTTTTCATTGCTAACAAGTGATATAGGATTTTCAGGCTGAACCCTCTCCTTTAACATACTTTACGTTTACTTTACTATGTAAATGTTTCTGGAAGCACGAACTAAATAGAAACGATGTGTTTGTTTATCAGGTTTTACCATATTAGTCGCATTGTTCAAATAAGGTGAGCCAATACAAGGTATTTGAAATTCCTATTATTTTTATCGAGTTTTCTTTTGCCTTTGCCGCAGGGTTTAAAATAGTATCTAAAATAGTAACCGTCATCCGCCGCCGAAAATTTCTGAATCGTTCATTTTGCCCGTCTGATAAAAAACTTGAGCATCCTTGGTTTATACGTGTGGGAATGGGAAAGCGCTCGTAGGCGGTTATTGACAAACGCAAAAGGGTTCAATATGTGTTACTTCCTATTCACGGACACGTTAAAGGAAATGGCACCCCGGTCCCACTCACAGTCCTACTCTGGTCCCACCCACTACATTAGACTGCTGTGCGATCCGTTTGACGCTGATAGAACTATTAGCACGCTAGTCGCTAACGACTCTATTTTAGAACTGTATCAGCCTTGCACAAAGTAACTCACACTCGACCGAAAGCTGTGAAACGTTTTTCCCTGGATCCCTGGCTAAAAGTGTCGTTGTCATATCTTTGCCACCCCTTATGGGAAAAGGCGTGACGCTATGTTATGTGTAACCAAAGTTTGGTTTTTTATGCCGAGAAAGCATCGATCTTTGCCTATAAAGTTTGTTGTTGAATGTGTTGATGGCTATACCCGTCAATTGCATTCATTTAAATCATAAGTACATTCGTTTAAATAAAATATAAGTACAAAGTAACATATTTAATTATAGTCAGAAACAATAATATATGATATTTAAGTAGGATTAGATATTTGAAAGTTCTTGAAATGATAATACTGCTATCAGAGACATGACTGCTATGCAGGAACAAAGTAAAACTCAATCCTTTGGAAATGAAATAAGAACACATAAGTTTCTAAAACGTACATATATAAAACCACTAAAAAAGAGGCGAGAATAGGTATGTAAAATGAGTACTGTACTACCTACGCAATTTGCAAAGTCCATTCAAGGACGTGACTCATAAATAACAAGCTTGACGTAACTTTACACAAGGGAAAGGGCTCATTCAAGTATTTCTAAAAGAGATAACTGCTCCAAGTTCGATTTTCCCCAGAACATATAAGATGTAATAGAAGGGCCTAGTAATTTTTAAGGTCCTTATTATTAGGGTCATAATTCTGACCAACCGTTTGTACCGTTTCATAAAAGTTGTTTAGATTCAAGCCCCTGCAACACCCTAAAAATTCAACACAAATAAAGCGTCACGCCATTCCCATACTAGGTGGCAGAGGCATCCAACACTCCATTTCCCTGACAGGGGTCTAGCCCATCGCCATAGCTATGGAGGCTGAAGGTTTCCTCACGATGTTTTCCTACACTGTTAGGGTTAGGACGTCCGAATAATGTATCTATGAAAGATAAAAGGGTTTGGGTAACCAGGTACTATGCACCATTGGCGTCATTTTCTTATTCGCGGCCAACGGTATCTTTATCATTATTTGGTACCAGTATTATAATATATTATATTTAAAGAGGAAGCATTGCTGTACACCATTTCGAAGCTGATAATAATAGAGCTTCAAGTAACACTTTTTGTACCGAAAACACTTTAAAGTGAGATATCTCAGCCCCGAAATTATTTAGCTAAATGTACTCCACAGTAAGAATAGCTTACTTTTAATTGCTCTTTCAAAATTTATAATTTTCATCAATACTCAAAATCGGCCAAAAACTATGGAAACGTTAAAACGACGCCAACATTACCCAATGTCCTTTACTTATCTCACTGATTCACGGTCGGATTTGCCAAAGTCTTTAGGTTACCTATCCTATAAAATGGGAGGAAGTCTTCTTTCCCCGCCATTTCCCCTTCCTCCATCAAACACCGGAAACTTAGAGGGAGGTGGATCCAATGATTGCTTTCAGGTGGAAATTACTTGTTATTATTTACCTTTGAAACTTGTGGCTTCATTTTACTTGTTGTACACAATTACTGAGAGCCTTATCGTGAAAGTTAAATTGGTTTATCTTAACTTCAAAGTTAAGACAAAGGAATGAGGCGGAACAGTCATCCAAACCGATTACAGAGGCGTCAAACACAACTAAACGAATTAAATAACCGGCCAAGTACGAGTCGGACTCGCGCACGAAGGGTTCCGTGCCATTATCTATAAAAAACCGCAAAAAAAAAATGTATGGGAGCCCCCCCTAAATATTAGTTTAATTTTAATTTAATTATTTACTTTTTAAGTAAATAATATACTCAATATATTGTGAACATTTTAAGCGTCTACCTGCTACCATTATCAATATCGAGCAAAAATGAGCAAAAAAATCACGTTTGTTGTATGGGAGCCCCCCTTAATATTAAATTTCTTTTGACTTTTAGTATTTGTTGTTATAGCGGCAACAGAAATACATCATCTGTGAAAATTTCAACTGTCTAGCTACCACGGTTCATGAGATACAGCCTGGTGACAGACGGACGGACGGACAGACGGACAGCGAAGTCTCAGTAATAGGGTCCCGTTTGGCACCCTTCGGGTACGGAACCCTAAAAACTAGTTCTGAAAATACATAGAACCGGATCGGAGCTGTCGGAATTAGTTTTAGTTTATTAATTTGCAGAATTCGTCGAGTAAAAATAAACGGTCAAGTTTGAGTAAAGGTATCAAACTTGTAGATTGTTACCTCGTAACCGTTGTAATTAGATTTGTACATAAAAAAACAAGTAAGAGGATGTCATTCATGTGAACCAATAAATTACATACTTTTACAGTTTTCATATTGTTCCCTTTACTTGTACTATAAGACCATGCTTTGTGCCTTTCATGAGTGTAGGCAAACGGGAAGTACCCTATATGTTACAGTTTGTATTAAACTCAATCTAATCAAATAGGGTTTGTGGAAGTCGGTTTTTTCTAAAGTTTACTTTTTGTTTCAATTATAATTTTCATATTTTCTAAACTAAAATAATTCAATCTAGTATAGTTAGGTCCATTTGCACCAAAAACACCAATTGTGATTAGCTCGTAAATCAAAATTAAGTTTCACACATTTCATACATTTTGACAGCTGCTAAATAGAATTAGGATGCTAATCGTAATTAAGTTTTTGGTGCAAATGGCCCCTTAGGTTTGCAGAATTTTTTCGTGTAAAAAGAAGTGAAATAAATCGTTAAAAATCTGTGAAAGGATGTTTATTCGATAAATAAAAAGCAGACTCACCCTTCCAATAAAGATCTATATCAAAGGCAATAATGTTTATCAATGAACATTAATAGATTCTAATGGACAAAACCAATATTGATAGATACGCAATTATTTATTATTTATTGAGTCGTGGGTTTATTAGGGACTCATACATATTTAAAAGGGTAGGTATACAGGGTTACTTTTGGACCCCTAGCCAAAATTTACTATTATTTTAAGGACATCATCTAAGCAACTTTCACTAAGAATCCGATTTGATCAGAGCAACTTTATTTTTCACTTCCCAGTACATTTTGGCCTGAGTGGGTCAGCTGATTGGTATGGTCCAAAAGTAACCTTGTATAGACCCGTATGCTTCAGTAATAGTAGATTGTTTACCAAGGGAGTCAAGAACTATTTTTAGGGCGAGAGTGTTTTTTGAATCCTGAGCGACCGACGGATTCTAGAGTTGAGCCCCGAGTGCAACGAGGGATTCTAAAGTAGAATCCTGAAGGAGCGAGGGATTCAAAGTACATCACTCGAGCCAAAAATAGTTTTTACTCCTGAGATGGACACTCTACTTTCCATCATCTTCTATGAGAAAAGTAGTAAGTAATCAATAAAATAACATACATGTACCTATACAGGGTGTAACAGAAAGGGGTGTACAAGCGGAAAGAGGGACATCATTCTGAACAACTTTCACTATGGGACCGACTTGATCAGAGCAACTTTATTTTTATTAACTCAGTACATTTTGGGCCTAGCGCTCAGCTGATCTGTATGGTGGAGTATGCTGTTAGCCGGGACTAAAGTAGCTCTTTTTGAATAGATGTGATGAAAATAAAATTATTACATAAACATTTCATTATTATCGGGGAATCGATGTGGATATAATAACACTGCGTCCCTTTTGCTTAACCTTTTCTCATTCGTTCGGGGTGACTGGAGTTTTGATATGTTTGTCCTACCAGTGATGGTGATGATAACGTTGGATCGTAAAATAAGCTGTTTAATAAATGAATGTTTATCACCAATTTATTTTTGAGATTCTTTACATTCTTCTTCTTTTACTACACTAAATAATTGACAAGTTAAAAACTTAAAAATACCGGCTTCATGACCACTGAAATCACTTAAAAACGTGTCCGCGCGAGATGCGAAGTCATTTATGAACACGATACCTAATGAGCCTACGAAATGTGTCTTCTGACTTCACAATACTAAGACAAAATATAAACAAATATCGGTCCTCACAGCCAGAATTCATCTCAATGAAAATGAGCGTAAACGCCACAAAGTAACTTAAAGGTAAAAATATGTTCTTTTGGATACCTGTGTAGTCTTTTCTATGTAGAAACCAAAGTACTGGACGGAATCCTGTTTTCAAAAAATCGAACCAACCTGAAGTCTCCTTTTAATACTGACAAAATTAAAACTATATGGAACATTATTAAAAAAGAGACAGGCAAGGTCAGGTGTAGTGAATCTAGTTTTAATTTAAAAGTTAATGGTAAATTACTCTCATCTAACGAGGACGTTGCTAACGCATTTGAAAAGTTCTTCAGTACTATATCCATAATAACAACAGAAGCACTACCATCCTCTTATGAAAAGTCTCTAGATTACTTGGTTGAAAATGTTCCCCAACACAAGAGTGGCTTCAACTTCAAACCAATAGACTCTCTAACTATATTTAAAACATTCAAACTTCTAAATGTTAAAAAGACTGAAGATCTATGGGGCATGTCGGTTAAAGTAGTTAAATCGGTAATTGATGTGATTGCTCCGTACATGGCAATCATGTTCAATAGTTGTATAGCAGAAGGTGTTTTTCCTGACCTCATGAAAATGAGCAGATTAATACCACTTTTCAAATCCGGTAGCAAGGAAGACCCTGCGAACTTCAGACCTGTATCTGTTTTGCCAGTGTTGAGCAAAGTGTTTGAAAAGGTGATACTGAATCAACTACAATCTCACTTTAACGCATCAGGGCTACTCCACAAAAAACAATTTGGTTTCACTAAAGGCAGATCAACAACTGACGCCGGAGTAGCACTAGTACAACACATCTATAGTGCGTGGGAGGGATCACAGGATGCTGTTGGTGTATTCTGTGATCTTTCCAAGGCCTTTGACTGTGTGGATCATCAAACCCTTATGCTCAAACTGCAACACTATGGTATTAAAGACAATGCTTTAAAATTAATGGAATCATATCTTGGAGACAGAGTACTAAAAGTAGATATAAATAGAAATAAGTCTACCGGAAGGCATATGAATATTGGTGTCCCCCAAGGCTCTATTCTGGGTCCGTTCCTTTTCTTAGTTTACGTGAATGACCTGCCGTATATGGTGGAGAAAATGACTCAGATTGTACTATTTGCTGATGACACATCCATTATCTTTAAGGTGAAAAGACAACAAGAAATTCTAGACGATGCAAATAGTACGCTCTCTCATGTGTTAAGTTGGTTTAATGTAAACAACCTTTTATTAAACTCGAAGAAGACAAAATGTATCAAATTCTGTTTACCGAATGTGCGGCAGGTGGACACGAGTGTAAGCATAGGAACGGAAAGACTAGACCTCGTTGAAGAAACAATTTTCCTTGGAATCACTATAGACTCGAAACTTCAATGGGGTCCTCATGTAACTAGTCTCTCACGAAGACTTAGCTCAGCTGCTGATGCGGTCAGGCAAATCAGACACATCACAGATGTAGGAACTGCCAGATTGGTTTACTTTAGTTATTTCCATAGTATTATGTCTTACGGAATACTGCTTTGGGGGAGAGCGGCAGATATAAACACAATATTTGTCTTACAAAAAAGGGCCATTCGGGCTATCTATCAACTAGATGCTAGGCAATCACTAAGGGACAAATTCAAAAATATCAATATACTTACTGTTACCTGTCAATACATTTATGAAAATATCATGTATACCAGAAAAAACATAGGTTTATTTAAGACTTTAGGTCATAATCATAGTATTAGCACTAGAAATAGAAATAAGATTGCTATGCCCGCGTTCAGACTCAGTAAGGTTGCTCACTCTTTTATGGGAGTATGTGTTAGTTTTTATAATAAAATACCTAATGAAGCAACGGACCTACCAGAAAGGAGGTTCAAAAACTATGTCAAAAACGGCCTATTGAAGAAGTCATATTACAGTGTAAAAGAATATTTAGATGACAAAACTGCATGGTCTTTACCATCTCAGCGCACAGAAATCCAAAGAGGGGCGATGGACTGAGTCAGTACGTCTCTCCTCGGTGTATTTCCTTAGACTTAAGTAGAAATACATAACATTGTATTTTTAAGGCTCTGATATTTTAAAAGAGGTACGGGGGAGGTTTCTTGCCCTTCTTTGCTCCATCCCTAAGCCCACAACTTCCGAACGGGCGGTAGTATACAAAAATATTAATATTATATTGACGTTGACTAAGTAATATGTATGATTTTATGGTCAATAAAAATTTTGAACTGAACTGAACTGAATATGAAAAAAATAAAAATAAAAAAAAAACAGTTTATACCAGTTTCGAGGTAACACACATAAAAAAAAATCACAACCGAATTGAAAACCCCCTCCTTTTTTGAAGTCGGTTAAAAATACCCGATTTTCTACGGCCGTTCATTGCAACTGTACGGAGGATCGAAATTGCACTGTGCTACCTATGATTAGCTTCCACAGGCCAACCCCATTGCTCGTATATGGACCGTAGTAGCGTGGACTTGGTGTAGATGGCGAGAAAAAGCCGTGGCCGACAACAGAAGCCGATTGTGTTTCGATTGAATAATTAAATTGTGATTGATTTTCCCACAAATCCTATTACCAAGGTCAGTCTTAAGCTTTATTCTCATTAAATTGACAGTGACCCACCGCTTTCCATCGCTAGTTAGCATCCTATCTTTATATGGAAACATAGGACACGATGATAACTAGCGATAAATACCGTGATATGACAGACGACGCTCACTGTCAGCCGTAGTGAAAACAGTGAGGGCTATTTGGGAGGTGTCAAAACAACTAAACTAGAGGAACTAAAGGCATTAAACTGACAAGCACAAATCAGACAGCTCTTGCGCTGTGACCATAGCTTCCATTTTCATACACACCATTTTAAGTACTAGTTTAGTTAGTATAGTTCGTGTCGCCTCTCAAATTGCAGGCAGTAACTGCCAGGTACCTTCATAGATTCAATTTGGAACCAATGGTTAAAATTGTTCATTAGATGACTCTGCTGGGTACGACAGTAACAAACATTTTTACATAAAACATAAACTCATATTGGTCCTAAGTCCTACCGTCCTATAGCATAATGTATGTTGCTATCAAGTCAAAGTCCCATTATTATAATAGCTTAACATAATGGAGCTGTATCACCGCGGGAGATGGCTATTATGTCCGACAATTTAACAGATGAATAGCCTCCCTACTTGTTGCTTCATCAAAGCCATATTCTTTTCCTGTAAACAATTTCAGACGCAATCACGAGTATTTTTTCTCGATAATTATTGAGCTGGAAAAAGGGCCTACGTCATAATTTTAGCGTGGGTAGAAAGTACTAGAGCCTGGCAAAGTTTGAACCTTTTATTTTCTTACCAACATTCTAAACAAAAGGGCAAAAGGGATAGGTACTCGTGTCCTGCCTTTTAAATCAGCAGACCGAGAAAATGTAGAAACTTGTACACAGGCAATTTGGGCAGTGTAACCGTAATGATCTTTGTTGAGAGCACCATGTGAAATTACCAATTATGTGTTCCTGCAAGGTGGCAAAACTAAAGCAAAACTAAACAAATTGTCTGCTGAGTAGCTGCAAACATTCAATAAGATAATACAATCAACCAAGTTCAATTGAGGCTTTATGCAAACAGGACAATAAATTACCTGTAGAGTGTGAAAACACGAAACAAATTGCTTTGATCTCGTTCACATAACAAGTTGGCTCAATCACTTCAAAGTAAATTACCTACTATTTTCTTTAGCGACTTCAATAGACTCAATCTATTCTTAGACTTGTTTTTATGTAAAATGGTAAGCTGGAGAAGTAGCTGTGAACGTATTTTTTATTATACACATCTTGATATTTCTTTGTAAACGACCACTATAGTTAAGTAGAGCTTTTCCAAACTGAAATGACGTGTCCCACTACCGCATATCGCAAATGAAGGAGTGGGGCGCGTCATTTCAGTTTGAACAAGCTCTTACTATACATATAGCTAGATCGCTACTCTGCTAACAATGTGAAATCGCTTCAGCAATTCAATTATGGTTCAAAGTGCACTACTAAAGTGGTTTGTGTAAGATCGGCGATGCCTATAACGACAAAGGTAATAAATGAGAAAAGGACACAATTTATCTTCATGTGAACCTTAGTAATAAATTAGGGTTACGTGAAGCTCCTTGCTAACCATTTCCACACAATAGTTACCTATACATGCTTGTAGCTACATTACATAGATTAATTATATAAATTATAGTTTAAAAGAACTAAAAAACACGCTTTATATGAACTAAAAAGATAAAATAATTATATAATTAATGAACGAGAAAATTAATGTCATTGTGGTATAATTGAAACAAAAAGTAAACTTTAGAAAAAACCGACTCCCACAAACCCTATTTGATTAGATTGAGTTTAATACAAACTGTAACCCTTTATCCCCCCCCCCCCCCCTTGGGGAATTCATTTTGTCTTTCATATCAGTGCTACCCCACGCTACTAAGGAACCTCTGTACAAAGTTTCATGGCTCTGGGTCCACCGGTTTAGGCTATGCGTTGCCTGCCCGTCAGCCACGCATTGTATTTGTACCTAGTATTGAGCAGATCTGGTGGCCATATGTGGTCTTCATCAGCAGTTCCGCATCACAATATTATGCTTACCATACACGTGCATTTGCACGAGTTATTATGAAAAACACAAAAATCACTATAGGTCTGCCTATAATATTTGAAGAGTTCCCTCGATTTCTCCAGGATCCCATCATCAGATCCTGACCTGGTGTCAATGGGACCAATGGGAAGGTAAACCCTTTCAAACAAAAAAATAATTTTCCAAATCGGTCCATCCGTTTAGGCGCTATCGAGGCACATACATAAAAAAAAAACAAACGTCCGGACGAATTGTAAACCTCCTCCTTTGGGAAGTCGGTTAAAAAGCGTGGGGTGCTCGATAGCAATTGTTAGAATTTCTTTACTAGTCTAATCCGAAATGTCGAGTAACTGTAAAATTGTAATACAAGTACAAAGCACCCCACACTTCATAATTCATAATTTCTTTATTGCACACAAAAAGTTACATAGGACAGTAAAAACATAGAAAACGTGTACAAAGGCGAGCTTATCTCTAATAAGAGATCTCTTCCAGCAAACCAAATAGGGATTAGACAGGTGTATTGCTGAGTAGGAATAGACACTTTTAATAAAATTAATTTAAAAAAATGTTAATTAATTATAGAATTATTTTTTACTTTTTAGTTCGTATAAAGCGTGTTTTTTAGTTTTTTTAAACTATAATTTATATAATTTAATATATGTAATGTAGCTACGAGTATGTATAAGTATTGTGTAGAAATGGTTAGCAAGGAGCTTCACGTAACCTTAAGAGAGAGAGAAGAGAGAAGATTCCGTTACAAATATACATACACTTGTACGTGACAAGTGAAGCTAATAATAGCGTGTTTAAATACACACATATTATATTGGATAATAAGTGGGGACAAAAGCACACCGCTCGAACGACCGAACAATGGCGATCTATAGTTATATAAGATGTGTCGGCGAACCAGTAACGTAGATAATGTACATAATTATATACAAATGTGTATTTTTATATATTGTATACGTAGAAGTGTTGCATAAAGTCCGACTTTATGGGAATTTCCCCAATATTGTGCGACTTTTATTAACACAAGCAAGGTTTACGGTTGTAATCCCATTCACCTGCCATCATAAAGTTCTGTTAACTATGTGACGCCTGCTACATTTCTCTAAAGGTATTAAACGACGGTTTTTAGGCTTCCAATCCTTAAAAGGAAATAAAGGAACCTTTATAGGATCACTATGCTGTCCGTCCGTCCGCCCGTCCGTCTGGTTTCAAGACCTTTTATATCAAGAACGCGTGGACGATTCAATCTGAAATTTATATCAATTGTTAATGTCTGTGGTCGCATATAGCTGTGAAAAAATCAACCTTCTAGATCAACGCAATCGAACGCTACGATCGTTTGTGCTGTAAAATTGTTGGATTTTCATAGTGGACCCAAAACCTATAGGGTACTTCCCGTACTACAATCATGAAATTTGGCACAAAACAAGGTCTTATAGCACAAGTAAAGGGAAAAATCTGAAAACCGAAAATTTCTGTCTTTCTACAATAATATTCAATTTGATTTACATGGATGACATCTTATGTGGAAACCTAATTACACGTGTTACGCTCTCCGAATGTGATCGGAACCCTTAGTGCGCGAGTCCGACTCGCACTTGGCCATTTATTTGCATTCTTCTCTGAAGTTACACACTTTTATATCTAAAGCTTCGTCACGTCGAAGGTGGGTCGGCAGCAGACCGGAGCTGGTGGAGCCGAAGCCTTTATATAGTTAGGCAGGTATATTACTTATGGACCCTAGATTTTCTTTCCTTTTTCTCCGAACCTAAGACTTCTCACTTGGGGCACAGATTAATAAAGAGTTAGGAACAGATTGGACACTGTACATAATCGTTCAACTAAAAAGCGACCCTTGCTACAACGCAACAAAGTACAATTCATGCTGTGTAGCGCGGCGCCCGCACTTCGATTGCTTGCCTAAAAGTTGCCTCTCTTTCTGTCGCGTAACTCTATCCTCGTCTGAAGCGGCCCGTGAAACTAAGGGTTGTCTCTTGTGACAAATAAAACTGGATATTTACTTAACTACTAACTACGAACCACTTACTATTATTATTCTAGATTTGTGAATAACATTTAATATAGGTAGTATAGGTACCTACCTAACCTTTTACATAATGGCCAGAAATCCTATCGACAGTCAGTAGGACAGTGACCTTTATTCATCTGTGCAGTGACGAAACGTCATCAAACAAAGCATGCAGTATTTCTTCGCCTTCATTTTAGTAAGTAACTACACGCGGGGCGCGCGGGGCTAGATAGAACGGCACGTGCAACCCGGGCGGCGCTCGGCAACCCACTGAGTCGGGCCGTGCAGCGGGGCCGCGGATCTACTTGTGGCTTTGCAGGTAAAGAGCGGAGTGTCACACGCCTGCTTGAGGTAGAACCTCGAACGTTACGCACATTGTATAAAAGTGGTTCTAACAAGAAAAGTATAGGAAAATGGGACTCCGGCTGGTTTGCGTCCTATCGCTCTGATACCTTACTTTACACTATGATGGTAATTTACTGTCCTCACTATTGAATACAGAACATTGTAATGAACGTTACCTAGGTGTCGATTAGACAGCCTGGAAGAGCTCTCGATCTGAATAATTCATGAATAATTTAGCATAACACTAAGTTAGTACTCCGTGCTCTACCTTCCAATTCGTTGACGTTGGTTGGAACTTCACATGAACTTTGCGAGCTATTTACATGACACAGGGCAATTTCAATTCAAATTTAAAGTTTTATGGCAACACAGCTTTTGTGGCTGCTTTATGGTTTGTTTTACTACCGAAGTGCGTCGTTATTTTTGAAGTGGAATAGAGGAATAGTTGTTAATGAGAATGAATTTGTGCACACGTGCGTTCTCCAGTTCCCACGTTATCTGCCATTAATTTGCGTTTGATTATATCATGCGCATAAATAAAGTCGTGGAAGTTATTTGAGAGAAAGTTTGACAAGAGAAGATGAATGACAATGATTCGAATCAGACTATACGAAAGACAAGATTCGAAAAGCTGCAATAAAACGTATGTTTTCGACACGGATTACTTACAACCAGCGAAAAACGATTGACAAAGCCATGGTTTCATTCAATAGCATAGAGACGGTGACGACTGAATGTTTGAGAATTACCACCACAACACACCACAACGACCGAGTCCATATAAAACTATCTGTGGCGTGGTTGTAGCGACGTTTTGTGGCTCGTGTGTGTTTTATGAGCGGCACAGGATTTGCATTTCCCCATTAGTAAACAAACCTTCAAGTGCAGATATAGCAAAAAGAATATATTTAGTCAGTCGAGTGTAACTTCGCAGAAAGAATTGCTGCATTGTTGACTTGGGAACTTTACCCCACTCTATTTGAGAGCTGTTATGTAGCCCATTGTTAGACAAGAGTCTTTGTGAAACGTGAGCATGTCCAACCTTCAACTCAATCTTTTATAGAACTCGCTTGTTTTGAGTTGAGTTATATCCTGCTGTTATGCACGGTTCCTGAAACGTCACTTCAAAGTTTGACGGACACTTAAAAGTCATGCTTTTGGGGAGTGAAAGCGCCAGTGTGAAAATAATAGCGGCATTTTAATTGAATAACACGGTTTGACTACTTTGTATACTTTGTATGTGTGTGATACTAGAATTTTAAACGTGCACTATACCCCGTTTACGACTTCTTGTTGACTGGTTCACACGTTTAATAGAATAAATTATCGCTCTGTCTGAAACAACTAAAACAAACTATAAACTTTATTATAGCCAGGGTGACTATGATTTTCCAAAAGGATATCAATTTATTTGTTTCAAATGGAAAAATGTTAGCTCCATCAAAGAAGAGCTTGTATCTTCGTCAGAACGAACATAGAGATGACGATAGTTAACATAAAAATGAAATGTATAATGAAATAGACATATTCAGATCATCAAGGGCCCTCACCTCATTAACGCCTCTCACGATGGCCCTCATGGTCGCGTTCCTGGGCCCGTCGACCGTCCGGCCGTCGTCCGTGGGACCCCACGAGGCGCTGTAGATGTGTATCTTGTGGGGCTCGTGTCCCATGGAGTTCGCCTCGATGAGGTCCGTCATGTAGGGCTGGTCCAGCATGCGGATGCCTGGGGACAACAGGCTTGTTGGAATGAAAAACCTTTTTTAGGATTCCGTACCCGAAAGGGACCGTACCCCTATTAAGCCTCCGCTGTCCGTCTGTCTGTCTGTCAGCGGGTATCACACTAACCGTAATAGCTAGAAAGTTAAAATTTTCACAGAATGTGTATATTTTTTGCCGCTATAGCAATAAATACTAAACTATAGAGCATATTGAAAAAAATAAAGGTGTACACACACATACATGAAACGTGTTTTTTTTGTACCTTTTTAGGGTTCCGTACCCGAAGGGTGCCAAACGGGACCCTATTACTGAGACTTCGCTGTCTGTCCGTCCGTCCGTCCGTCCGTCCGTCTGTCTGTCACCAGGCTGTATCTCATAAACCGTGGTAGCTAGACCGTTGAAATTTTCACAGATTATGTATTTCGGTTGCCGCTATAACAACAAATAATAAAAAACAAAAGAAATTTAATATTAAGGGGAGCTCCCATACAACAAACGTGATTTTTTGCTCATTTTTGCTCGATATTGATAATGGTAGAAGGTAGACGCTTAAAATGTTCACAATATATTGAGTTGATTATTTACTTAAAAAATAAGTAATTAAATTAAAATTACATTAATATTTAGGGGGGGCTCCCATACAACATGTTTTTTTCTGCGGTTTTTTATAGATAATGGTACGGAACCCTTCGTGCGCGAGTCCGACTCGCACTTGGCCGGTTATTAGTTTTTTGTACCGATAGTGCGGAACTCTCCGCCTGAGAGTCAGACGCGCACTTGGCCTATTTTTTATTAACATACAAATGTATATTGACCCCGGAACTAGCGAAACCTCGCATGGAGGGCTTTCCCAATGAATATTAAACATTCTCTAGTATTTTTTGACAGGGTCCATTGGAATTCTAGCGGGATAAAAAATTATTGCTCAAGCTGGTTTGTCACAGTCAGAACTATTCTTGATTAACTTATCAAAGGCTTGCTTAGAAACTTCCCTAAAAGTCTTGATCTAAATAAGCCGTAAAATAAGCCGTTAAATTAATATCGAGATGAAAGCTAAATTAAACCTTTGCGTCGAAAATAACAATCTGTGAAGCCCACTAAAGACAAATTACAAAGGACTTCAAATTATGCATCCAATTAAGACAACGATCCATTCAATCCGGATTCGTTACAAGTTATAAGAGCTCCGTTCTTAATTAGACTTTTCAGAAATCAGGCTGTTAATCACCTGATCAAATTAAAGCCCATTACTATTTATTAGCAATAGGGTTCGTACTAACTCTTGTTCATTATGACTACGGAAGGCAAGATTTTTCATATTTTCTGATATAAAAAGAAAGGTCGAGAGGGTCGACATAGGTTTCATAATGATGACGTACAACTAAGGAACAAAATAAAAACAACTACTTGCATGAGCAAACAATTTATGTATTAATAGATAAATGTGTGCATTTTTCCCATATAAAGGCTAAACTCTTTAATAAAAACCTTCTATTGCTTAGATTTCAAGACACAAAGAGCACTTCTACAGCATATTTTCCAAGAATTGTGCGATAAAACTGAACAGAGCGTTTTAAATTGTCTCTTTAGACAGAAAAGAGACTCGAGAAAACGAAACCAACTTTGCAACTAATACTGTTGAAAGATACAAGTTACATTATTTGTTCTTGAAAACGTTTATGATTTCGAATTGTGATTTGCTCTCTCCGCATTTTTATAAAGTAAATTCTGTTCAAAGCATTCATGCTTCTGTTACTAGAGATACAAAAAAAAAGTTTTTGTGTTGTGTTCTCAAGATTTCAGAGTTTTGTCACAGTGTGACGGTTATGTCGGCCTTCCACTAAGAAAGGGAATGGAGCGGGAAAGGAGCCAGCGGGCTAATTGGACTGGGCTGCATACAAAAAAAAACTCTTTCTCAGTGGAAGCACTTGTATTATGCAGTTCGCCATTGCGAGTTAAGCGGACTCCGGCTCGCAGTGGACAGCCGGCATTAAGCCTAGGCTGTCTGAGATTTTTTATTTTCCATTTCTTTATGAACAATGAGCAATAATATATTTATACATACAGATAGATAGATAGGTAGTTAGACTAAAAGAGATCTTACAGAAGCAAACTTGAATACACAGAGAATCATTGAGTTGTAAAGACATCTAAAGATAAATAAATTCTCAAGTTTCTTTTGTAGCCGAAAAACTCTTTGAGTTATCACCAGGTTGTCTTCTTTTGATCAATTCTCGGGAAGACTGTAAGCATAAAGGGATCTACTCACGATGCAACCTGGCTTGCAATCGGTCGCCGCAACTCATAGAAGGCAGGTTGCCTTGCAACCGCTAGAGAAGGACGGAACAGGAAGATAGACAGAGGGGGAAATACAAGATGCAGGCGACCGATTGCATTGTGAGTATAGTGCCCTTAACATTTATTGTTCTAGATAAGTTACAAGCTCTTTATGTACATTTGTTTTTGTAAAATAAAATATCTCTATTGTACTTATTGTATGTACAAACACATTTCTTCAAAAACAGACATATATTTTTAACACCCACGTTTAGCCAGTGATACAAGTCTCTTGCGTGATAAGAGGCTAGCCCATCAACATACATAATTATAGTATATTTCCCTCGGGCCTACAAAACATTATATTTACGGAGGGAATATTATTTTTCTCGTATCACTTATACCCTCAGAAAAATTAAAACTGGAACCGCCTTATAAATGAAATCCATAGAAAAGTTTTTCAGTTGTTGCGGGAGTCAAAGTAAGGCCTAAAAAGAAACACACCTTTATATATCTCTTCGGAAAATTCACATAAAAAGGTTTCGTTCAAATAAGATTGAATCTAAATTCATCATCTGTTATTCACCTTCTTGCTTGCTTCTCGTTTGCAGTTGCTTAAAAACAGAGCAGCATATTAATTAATGTTAATGGAATCTGATGATATGAATATAATGTTTTATTGTGTTTGTACCACCAACTGCCGAGCAAATCTCGGTAACCAGAAGGCTATTAAAGCCAGTCGTGGCAAACAGAATGCATATTCGAAGACTGGGCCACATAAATATATTTTACCTATAAATGCTAGATTGTATGTGCTGAGAGGTTAGCTGGCAGGTGGATGGCGGCTCCATTTCTAATTATTCTAAGCCCATAACTTGCCCCAGGCTAAGACGAGAGGCCTTGATATTCCGAGGCCCAGGAAAAATGTCTTGAGCAAACATGCATTGCATATTAGAGTAAACTTTTTTATGGAAACCAACTTTGCGTTGATCAGATCAGCTGGTGCAACTGTCCGCCACGGATTTACATGGAAAAGTATGCTTCCAAAAAAAACGGTGCTTTTGTATGTGTGTTTGTATTTGTGGATCTATTGAGGTAAATTATCAGCATCAAAGGTATTTGAAAAATCTTAATTTGGTCAAGTTTTCTATCTAGAGCCTAGAACATGTTTTGTTGCATGATAGGAAGACGTGAATTACTGTAAGATCCAAATATTTCCTAAGGACATGAGCTTCCCCCTGCCAAATAAGAAAAAAAACATGTCATGACGAAACTCAAGGAGCTCCAGACGACAATGGATAAATAGAAATGTACGATTATGGATTCCAAATTCCAATCGATTGAATTTTTACCCGTCATCAACTAAGGTTTGTTATTTGATGAGGGACGATTTTTCTTTATCTAGTAGATTAAACCCATCGAGATTAGGCTCATGTGGGCTCTATAAGATTCTTTGTGATAATACTTTTTAATTTCACCATGAGACCTGGTGATGAGACTGGAAGACTGGTTTTATGCGAGTGTTTTTTAATGCTAAAGTTATTTCCTTTTCATACGTTTTGATTTTATTACCGTATTATTTATTATTATTTTTATCGTTTTTATTTATGGTTGAAAATCGCAGGCCGTTTTACCAACTACCCACAGTTAAGAGTAGACTTTCCTTTTCAACCAATCCAATCCAAGTTTTATACAATCAAGGTTTCATTTACAGATTTTGGGCGTTTTTAATTACAAATATTACAAATAAATACAAAAACTTATTATTATAAAAAAATATTTTACAAGTTCTGCGGGTTCTATGTCGTTTAATTGTTTATTTCTAGTTATGCTTCTATGGCTTCGATTTAAACGTAGGATGTAAATGATGTAACCATAATTTCAGCCAGCATTCTCCCCCACGCAGGTTCTCAGTTACATGACAAACTTAATTGGTTAGACCGCGTAACCGCAGATCTTGATATTTGATACGAAGTCATCGTCTTACATATTTCGCTGCAAAACGAGAGTGTCCATAGGGAGGTGGCGTCTGTGCTCCAGAACACGCGTTAATTTCGCACTTGGCTGGGCGGCTAAAATTAGAACCTGCTCTGGCTGGATACACCATGTTTCATCGCTCTGGCGTTGAAGTTCGTCAGGTTTCTTGGTTTATGATTTAGAAAGTGTCATGGGTGTAAATAAATTATGTTTCATTCTCCTGGCCGAAAAGGAAAAAAAAATACATTAAAATTAGGGGAAATTAAGTTCTCATCCCCTTGCAATAGACATTAATTGACGTCTTGTAGTCACTGTCAAAGTCAAGCACTTTATAGTGCTCTGTGAGCCATAGGGTTAAGCATGTTATATATCTACGAAGTTTACAGTGAGTTGGGCAGTACAGAGGGTAAATATTTACCAATTACTTTTCAATGGTTAATGTACGATTCGTCCATTTCCACTGCCGAGGACAGAACGAGCGCAAAGCGCGAGCTTAGCGTCTCCGTTACAAATTAGGCAAAAATATTTCGTCCGAAATTCTTGCTGTTATACTCAACATATTGCATTTATCTACTGATTCTCGTAGTAAATAGTAACTAGCGTCACACTTTTTCCTATACGGACTGACAGGTGCACAGTCATGCCCTTGCCCACTTGTAGTCAGTTATTCAATGCTCCATTTGACTTAACGGAGGGGAAAGCGCATCGCCGCATTTATGAAGGAATAAACAAATGTGTAAAGTGAGTCAAGGGGTTCAAAGTTCAAAAAAAATATTGACCATAAAATCATACAGATTACTTATGTAGTTAACGTCAATATAATATTAATATTTTGTATACAACCGCCCGTTCGGAATTTGTGGGCTTAGGGATGGAGCAAAGAAGGGCAAGAAACTCCCCCGTACCTCTTTTAAAATGTCAAATGTAAAATGTTATGTATTTTTAAGGCTCTGACATTCCATTTGACAACCGATAACAGTGTTTTCACTAGTTCGGTTGTCACTGATCCCTCCTGTTTTACGAAAAATGTTCCTGATTAAGGTTCTCTCCTTATTTCTACTGAAGTCTAAGGAAATACACCGAATAGAGACGTTCTGACTCGGCACTTACCAGCCACCTTGGAGTGGTAGGCGACGCCGACGCCGCAGACGCCGTTGTCCCGCGCCGCCGCCACCTCGCCCGCGCAGCGCGTGCCGTGGCTGCAACCAAACATATCCTTAGCATTTAGCACTGGTATAACACCTCGGACACTCCATAGAAAGCTCGTAAAATAATCAACTACATAGCCAAATGACGTTGGAACACGTGCAAATGTGTCCGTAACCTCGTTCGTTTGTGAATGTGTGCGTTCAGCGCCTATATTATCTCTTCTGTGCTCGCTCGTAGCATGAAGGGCGCGGCGCGGGTATTGTCACGGGAGTGTGAGGCACAGAGCTCAGCGCATAGCTCTATGCCACGAGCTCAGCGCATAGCTCTATGCCACTTTCCCACGACAAAAGCCGCGCCACGCTCTTCATGCTACGCGTGAATCCTTTTATCTACAAGTTCAAGACAGCATTTCATTATAACGTCACATTTTCGTAAACGAATTTGCTAGTTTCAAAAAGTAGGTATCTATTTGCACCATTCGGTTCACCAGAATCCCCAATCCTGATCCCCAGGGGATCCTAGTGAACTCAGGAGTTCATCAGGATCCCTTGACGCGGATTCATAACATTAGGGCCTATATTCACATTAAGTTAACATTCAAATAAAAAAATACTATAGGTAGTGAGTTTTTTTTAACATTATGGCTATTGCCATCTTAAAAAATCCAGCTATAGCAGTCCAACACTGTATTCTGGAGATTACAAATTGTCATTGTTTAGTTTTTACGTATACTTCAGTTATAATTAATCATTTGTTAATTGTATATAAACTGTTATTATGTGTTCTATAAAATAAAAGATAATACACAATTGTAACCTTGTAACTTACAAGGGCGCAGATTCATTATTTATTAGTAGGTACTTAAGTAAAACCCTCAATTCTCGAATTGTCAAAAATGCTTCTTCGGAAAACTTTCTGAGCCACATGGACACTCGGCAAAGTTTTGTGATTGCGATGTAATAAATTCAGGGATATATACCCGACAAGTTAAAATGGGAACTTTTTATACTTCGGAATTTTCCGTCCCCGACGCAACAAAATTCTCAGAATTCACATTTCAATTTGAAACCGCTTCGAATGAAATCAAATTACAAATTTTCCTTTACTCATTATTTGGCCATCCAACCCAAGACATGTAGAGTAGGTACACATATAAAAACTTTTGGTGTAGTGGTGATACTGTTCACCCATAAAATGACGACCTCACTGGTGTAGTGGTCAAGGGTGTGCTTCTCAAGCAAGAGGTTTGAATCCCGAATAGGGAGGAAGGAAAATAATTCCCAGGTCTTAGATGTCTACATGTTTGTGATATCACTGGTACCTACACAATTGTACACTTAACAAACACTTGAAAATTACAAGTGCAACAGACAGTTCCCTTTGCAGGGGATGCATGGAAGTGGATGAGACCGTGGAGCACATCTTGCTTGCGTGCCCATCCACTATAGAGACCAGGATCGCGATTCTGGGAGACAACAGCAGAGCGTCAACCCTCCTCGAAAATCCAGGCCTCCTACTCCAGCTGGTGCTTGGCTGAATTGAAGTGCAGGTGCAGCAAAAAGGCCCCGCTCTCGTGGGCCAGGTGCAGGAACATCGTCCCCCTGGTGGAAGAAGAAGAAGAAGAAGAAGCTCACCTGTTGAACCAGTCATCGGTGTACCGCGGGTACGGAAAGGGATCGTTACTGCTGAAGTCGTACGATGCTTCAGCATTCTGTGGATAAACAGAAGAATTAGGAAATCTCTTCTAGAAACAAGGTCGCCTTGATCTTTGGGAGCATTGACACTGGGGCCTCATTCTCTTATGGAAAACACTGAGGGATAGCATGAGGGTTGCTTCCAAGGGCGCAAAAAGCTGGGGATGGCAAATATTTTGCGCCTATTTTCGCTATCGTGGTGCGTTTTCGGGTAATAATAGAGAGACTCGAGCTAAGAGCTCCGTGGTTTAGTGGGTTTCATGCTTGCCTCTCACGCAGGAGATGCAGGTTCGAATTCTGGCGCTTGTATCAATGAGATAAGTCATTTATCGTAAGTACGTTATTTACTTATTTATTTATACGGAAGTTCTTACGGTGATGGAAAACATCGTGAGGAAACCTTCATTACTCCATAGCTGCGACGATGAGCTAGCCCTCAAGCAAAATGGAGTATTGAATCACTGGCTGAAAGTGGGCACAGTTGTGCCTTGAGGCAGATCTGCCACCCCGCATGGGAAAAGGCGTGACGCTATATTTTTATATGTATTATTACATATTTATTTAATAGAGAGACATCAAAGAACAATTTTCCGATACCTAATAATAATGTTAATTTACAAGAGGCAATATAATTTACGCATCTAGATACTCTATTTGAATCAAAATGAACAAAGAAATGTAAAAACGCAATAAATAATAATAATTTGAAGAATATAATCAACTTATGAATTTCGGAGCGTAGGCGTAGCGCGTTACGTAGCGCTTTTGTCTACGAGCCGTAGCGCGTAGCACTACTACGATTTTCTGTCTCGTACGACTACTATACTATACTATTATTTCCCAATTATTTGTCTTTATAATTTGTTATTGCTGTGTTTTCTGTATTGTGACAGTTGAATAAATGTTCTTTCTATTCTGTTCTATTCTACTATACGCAGATCGCTATTATTCAAAGTCTAGAATTTTGTTTATTGTTCACATCAAAGGTTTTTTGTTTTTGTAGTGGAATAAGCGACACTTCTTTCTTATTAATTCTTTTTATGGTATTAATGCCCACAAATTATAGTGGTACAATTACAACCCTCGTAGATTCTTCGGAGATTGACACAGTAGATTAAAGGATGTGTAGGTAGGATTATTAAATTCCCAAACTATATTTAAAGCAAAGGAGTAATAATTATTACTAGGAGTATAAGTGTAGTGTTTAGTATTTGCTCTAGGTAGTCTTTGGTATTCACTCTCTGGCGACACTGCTGTCAACTGAGCTTGGTCTGTGAACGAACCGCCATGTGGTGACATGGTGTCTTGTAGAATGGTATCAATTTGTATCGAAGAATATACCGTAATGATCACAACGAGAGATACAGAGTTTGAATTCTACAATAAGTATATCTAATGTAATCAATTCTACTAAGATCTTACAAAAGGTCAGGCAAATTATTACCCACAGCAATATAGAAAGTTGTTTTAGCCCCCAATTTCGGCCTAAAGTAAAGCGTGAATACATTTACTCTAATACTGATTACGTTATTCAAGGGATGTTTAATAAAAATACAGTTTTAGCCTACTCGTTCCTCTCTGTAATTTTCATCAACAAAAAAGATAAAATTTGTTAACTTTGAATATTGGGTTAGTCTATTTGCGTTCGTGAAAATGTTATTAGGATTTTGTTTGTGGGTTGAAGTAATATGGCGTTCGTTATAACCAAGCGGTAACTACTCACATGAGTTTATGTCCGCATGTTACGAGCTCTCAATGTAGTAAATAGCAGGAAGGTTTGACTCATAGGCATCTTGGAGAAATACTTTATCTTTTCCACCAAAAAAGCTTGAAATAATTGTATGAAATATACGGTATGGTAATGATGGTCTTGTATTAAAATAATAAACTATGCAGTGTTATTAACTTAGAACTGAAATGGTAAAAGAGCATCCTATATTTGGATTACCGTGACAGGAAATGCAATTAGGTCAGTCCTTCTCGAGTTAACCAACTAGTAAACACGACGTATAAGTATGTTGAGTAAGTATGTACGTATATACATTACAAAGTTGTGTGTGTATTCGTTATGTGAGTGCTCCCAAGGCAGGTGCAAACCAGGTACGAACGGTTAGCAAAGGCGGTTTTAAAAAATTGTCGAAAAAGAGGTAACAGATACGTTTTATTAAATTATCCTCTCCTTCTAGGTTTGCTGGAAAAGATCTCTTATTAGAGATAAGCTCGCCTTTGTACATGTTTTTTTCTAATATTAAGTGTCTGTATTATGTTTTCTGTGCAATAAAGTATAAAGTAAAGTATACTAAAAAAATATATACCTGTACAAGTTGAAAATTTTGATTGAGTACATTTTTGTGAATTTAGTAAAACACGCATGTATGTGAAAAAAAACAGTACTATAAAGTACTGTTTGCCGAATAAATGTAGGCTACTTAAAATAAACACTTGCTGTGTGAATTGGTTGCATGCTATTTCGTTTCTTTTGTAAAAACTTATTCTGTTAAACCCTGAGTACCCTTTTGCATATCGCGCATATCCATGTCCCTCGCCTTAATGGAATTTTGCTCCACAAAAACAGGAAAACATTCTTATTTAATACTGAATTCCCAAAAGAGGAAATATTTACTTCATGTCAAGAAAGAACTAGTTGTTTAGGTTTTTATGAGATATTTGTTTATATTCTGCAGGTTTGTCAATTTTAGTTCATTGTCCCATCAATAGATGGAACTATTCAAGTCGTAACTCGCGATGTTGAGTTTTTCTAGGTTAATATGGTTCAGGATTTTCTGGAATAAAATTGTCTTTCGTGAGCGGTTTGTTTAGGTTTTTATGACATTTTGACAGGTTTGTCAATGTCAGGATTCTAGTCTAGCTTTCCACCAACAGAGGACCCTATTTCATTTGTAACTCGCGATGTTGAGATTTTCGCAGAGTTCATATAGTTCAGGGCTGACTATTAATAAATTGTCTCTTGAAGCAGGAAGAAGTGTGCATTAATCAGTATTAAGTATAGTTCTAGTTAAGTAAATCAAACAAAGGTCCTTCGAGCCGGATGTTACGGACTGTTACGAAATAATAGAAAACCAGGTTTAGGACTAAACTTGATCTGTAGTAAAAGTAAACGCTATGAATGGATGCATGCATCACATAAACGTTGGGATTCCATCCATGGCCATAGCTTAGATAGAAATGCACCCAATAGCTTCTCATCATTACTGATTACGATTACATTAGTAGACGTCAATTAATTATATGTCTGCCTGCATAAAAATTGTTCTGTGGCCTGCATTGAGTTTTTTATTAGTAAGTGTATTAGTATAATATAATAGTATCTGTGGTAAGAGTGTGTATAGCGCTCAATAAGTCGAGTCCATACAAATACAGTATGATACTTAAAGATAAAGCTACTCGTTGGATGAGTTACATTCGGTACATAAATTGGTCTTGGAGATGCTTTTGAAGTATGCATGAGATCACGTTACGAGATTTGCGATATTGAATAATGTACTCTCAGATCCCTTGAGTTTACTATACAGAGGTCCTGAAATTACTATCCCAACAAAACATGCATACGCATATACAAAAACGCCAGTCTCGCAGCCTGCGCAGTTTATTCTACCGTAAAAAGTTGTGAGATCTAATTTTAAACCAAGTCGGATAATTTAGCCAGTATCTGTGTATGGTAGAATCTTTCCAACAACTTTATTATCGTATACTGTTAAGTAACTACCTAATTAGTTAACTAATAACATTTATAGTGATCGGATCAATATAAGACATCTTTATTTCTTCAATAATAATTAGAATGACTTGGCAATCGCACGTAGAAAAGTTGTCGACTATAGGACCGTGTGTGCAACGTAATGTACCTATTGCTCTCGCTCCGAAATAATTCGTTGTTTTCTTATTAGTTAAGTTTATCTTTATTTAGAGATGTGTTGTGTTGAGTAATAATATTCATTTGTGCTCTGGGTGTTATAGAGTGGTCAGTTGAGCGCGATTGCCAAGTTATTCTAATTATTATTGAAGAAATAAAGATGTCTTATATTGATCCGATCACTATAAATGTTATTAGTTAACTAATTAGGTAGTTACTTAACAGTATACGATAATAAAGTTGTTGGAAAGATTCTACCATACACAGATACTGGTTAAATTATCCGACTTGGTTTAAAATTAGATCTCACAACTTTTTACGGTAGAATAAACTGCGCAGGCTGCGAGACTGGCGTTTTTGTATATGCGTATGCATGTTTTGTTGGGATCTCATTTCTTTTTGTAAGTAACTTTCCTTTTTTTCTTTTCGGGTACTATTTCTTGTGCGTTAGCTACCGACTTTCTCAAAGCCCACTCCCTATCTCTATGGGCTCTTCTCTGTGGCTTTGATGTTACGATTTGTGACAAGTCTGGGCGGTGAATTATATAAATATAAATCATACCTCAAACCAAACCATACCGCGATTCAGGAAATGCACACCTAGCGACATCTAATGGGGAATAGCGATGAATCGAAGTAGCCGTGTACTGAGCTTATTGATAATTAATATATTATGAAATTGGGGCTAAAATTGCGCAATGTTTGAGTTTTCCTTGGCTTTGCAGGCTAAACTTTAACCATGCTCAAAATTTTAAGCTTGTGGGTTCGCTAGAAGTCACCTTTAGAGTTTTTATGATCGTGAATCAGTGAGTCAGTGAGTGTCAAAATTGAGGAACTTTGAATTGCTGTACCTTCAACTCTACTGGTTCAAATTTATTGAAATTTTGAGAATATGTCTTATGACATGGTGCCTTTTAGCCGCCGGGAATTCAGGTTTCTATCTTTATCCACAACGGAGTAACAGGTAGGTCAAATATGCTCTGAATGGCTTCCTGTAAAGGATGTTACTGCTGCGCCCGTATGTTTTGCTCGACTTGGCTTGGTAGATACAGAGTAGAGTAGTCTCCCGCCTGAGAAATTAATCAAACTCATATTTAATGAAATGAGGCTTATTTTGACAAGATACACTACACGTGGGCAAAATAATGATCTCACCCCTCATGAGAAAAGGCTATTGTAGGTACTTATTGTTTTCGGGTATAAGATTAGGTTTCTACGAAAAACGGGTGATTTATTAGGTTGTTTGATGTACTTACGTAATTGTACTTGAGATCTGGATGCATATAATCCACACCTGCAAAAAGACACGTGTCATTATTACTAACGCAAAAACAATAAAACCTAGCTAAACAAACAAACCGGCGGAAATTCCCCGCCAAAGTCTCTCAGAAAATTGCAATTATGTTCCCACCCCTCAATCAAAATGGTACATAACTCCCAAAATTATCAAAGGTTATTTCGGAACCAAGTTCAAAGGTCACAGCCATCACGAAATCAAGTACAAGAAACTTGTCTGAGTAGCAAAATGTATCATTATAATGTTAAGTGCGTGTGTTCGTGAGATAATTGAACATGTTCGGTCATATTATGTCCAGTTCCGAATATTATCTTTACTGTCAATTATCTCGCTAAGGTGTTTTCACAATTTGCACAGACCTTTTTTGTTTATTGATTGTTCTCTGGGAAAAAAATAACAAACAAACTTCACAAGCCAACACAGACGCACTGCGTAGCAAGTAGTTAGTGCCTACGAAAGTTTGGTAAACTTTGGCAATAAAGCTCAAGATAGATGTTGTATAGTCTTTGCGGCCATGGGAACTACTTTAGTTGCAATTGCATACCTGTAAAAATTGTCAAAAACCTCGACTTCCAACTCAGATGTGCACATCTACTAGTTATTTCGATTTCAGGGCCACAAAACAACAAGAAAAGAAGCATTATTTGAAACGCCAGCGCCATCAACGCGGACATGCCTGCCTTCAAGCATAGTCTCTCCGTAACTAACCATCATCCATAATGGCCGTCGTCACATTGACGCCGGTGTACCCCTGCGCCCACGCTGCCTCCACATTCAGGTCCAACTTCGGCTTCCCTCCATTCTGCCCCGTGTTCTTCAGATACCACTGCAGGGGGAAGTAGGGATCTTGCGGCTCGGACGAGGGGGGGGCTATTTCGGGCAGGCGGAGGGGGCGGAACCCCCGCTTGACCCGCTTGAAGCCCGTCTGCTGGACTGCTGTGTGGACCTGAGGAGCAAAGGTGCTGGTGAGACAATGAAACAAACAACATGACATAGCGTCAAGCCTTTTCCTATACGTAATGGCATAGGCACGGAACGCCCAGTAAAAAGGCTTTTCTCATTGTTATTATAAATTGGTAAGCAGCAGATTTGAACCTCCATCTCCTAAATGAGATGCAAGCGTGAAACCACTAGACCACGGAGCTCTTTAAGTATAATGTATGCCATAAATTTATTTAAAACCTCAAACCTCAAATGCATATTAACGACATGAAAGTAGTCTCCATGAATAAATAATCTTTCAGCTAACTAAGCTTAATTCTCTCGCTAACATAAAACATAAACATAAATATTTACATACAGGTACAATACATAACCTTTTCATATTTTTCCCTAAAAATATTTCAACGTGCTCTACGTGCTCTGCGTACGCTCGTTATAAACTACGAACTTTGGCACATGTTCAAACTTTCGTGTATATATTTACATTTGAAACAACAACACTCAGAAAGTTGAAGCCCCAACTCGTTACGTATAGTTCTATGGAATAAACCCACGATTGAACAATGTTCAAAAAGGTAGCGACCAGGGTCCAGGGGGTGATTCTGGTGATTCTCGCGCATACATAATATAAAAATAAAATATACATAAATACATATAAACTTAAGTATATTAAGGTAGAGAAAGATAGTGTTATATTAAGCTATTTAAAAAAATGTTGAGTGAGGGACTGTCCCTGATAGGACTTGGAAAGTTTGTTCAAACATCAACGTTTGAAGATATGTTCATCCACGTTTGGCCATATAGGATATCCATGATCAAGATACATTAGCATCAAAAACAGCGTGCTAAACAAATTTAAGTTCGACAATGTCACACATTGAGACAGCTGCTTAAGACGGCGCCCTAGGCAAAAACAGCCTTTAGCAAAACACAAACCGCTCGGAATGACGAGTATTATTGCTGTACGTTTTTTCACTAGCTTGATTATCACGAGTGTCACTGTCAGCGTGACTTCGCTTTCCCATAAACGTTATTTTATTAATTTTGCTCGATAAAAAGTCTCCTGAAGTTGCCAGAAAATCTGTCTGTCACAATGTTTTATTTTACAATTTCGCACTGCATCTGAATTTGTGTTCTTGTTATTTATTTAATCATTATAAAAATGGCACAGTATGTGCCTCAGTTAGACTTGCTTAATTAATGTCTAATTAATGTCGCAAGAAATATTATCCGCCGCCTCCGTGATTAAAATCAACAACAAATCGACATCAGTGCCTCTAACGGTGAATAATGTAATTATTTTACGATATTATTACTAACGTTTGGCCATATCATGACATAGTCATGCTTTAGCCTGTCATATCATCAAACGTTGGTCGATCATGATATGGCCAGTTCTACGATATGGCCACGACTACGGCTAGGTATGTTTGATGTTGACCATACATAGAATACTGGCCACGCTCTACGAACAGATTTACTGCTTGATGGATGACCTGTCACTTTAATCCTGCGAGATCGCAAACTAGATTTGTGATAGTGTGATATATTACTGTTTAGTTCATTCCCTGATAGTAACAAACAACTTGCATTTCTGTGCCACTAGCTATTTATCGCTAGATTCAAATAAACTTTGACAACTACATATTTAGAGTTTACGTTCTGGAAAGAGGCCCTAAATTGCACAAAAGATGTGCAAGCGAGAGGGTTAAGAACTATATAGGTCTTCAAGATTCTGAACATGAAACAAAAGCTCATTTCTACTTTTTTATCAAAAACATTAAATTACCTAATTTAAGGTCATCGTACCTATCTGTCTATCGTATCTATCTGTGTATCTAACGATGTATAACTGTAACTTTTATTTATTGATATTAATTACTTCTGCCTTGACAGCCAAAGCAGAGCGACACAAATTACATGGACACATTTCATTACGGACAAATCACCATCATTATTAATTAGTTCAAGCAGCGTTCAGCGGGCGTATGTTTAACGACACCTTCAATTCAAATAAGATTGCTAATATTGACTAATAGACATAGACATAGACATACGTTTATTCACTGAACAGAACATAGTACATCAACAAGATAATTTAGAGGCAGGAAATAGACATTACATTATAGAATGCTACTAGTAATATTATATGTATCATTTATCCAATGTAAGCAAAAATATTACTTGCGTAGTCATGTTGACGCAGACTCTTCTGATAACATTCCTACGTCACGAGGGAAATCTCGAGTTTCTCAATTATTTGAATAAGAGCCTCCACTCGTCTTACGCATTGTTCCGCCCTTGGCCCTTGACGTCAGGGGAGAAAAGATACGGAGAAGTACCTTCTGTGGCTATTAAAGGAGACCAGTCATTTTGGGACCAAAAGTTAAAGTGCCGGCCAAGGAAAAAAATATAATTTTATCGATCACAAACATCATTCGTTACTATGGGTTTTTGACACAATTGTTACTATGGATTTTTGCCAGGGTTTTAGACCCACTAGGTGGGTATACAAGCATCAACAAAGTTTAAGAATTTCTGAAATGTCTAGATTACTTTTTGATAGATATCCTTATACTGCAGAAGTTATTAGAATTCCCTGTTCAGTGAATAGTAAAATTCAGCAGAAATTCTGCGGCTGGCATGAAAAGCGAGAGAAAAATACCATCTGACAGCTCGCCTGTGTCTGAATTCTCTGCATATCTAAAGCGAATTGTTGTCCTCGAACATTTTTACCCGGCGGCATGAGAAGGAGGAAAATATGTGCATAACTGGTACACTTGTATGCATATAGTTCACGACAGGTTAAGATAGCACTCGGAGAAGAAATATATAATAGTACAAGAGTGTTTGACGCCCCCCATTGCCTATGATGGGTATGAAAAAGCCGGTCCACATGATAAGCCTGTTATTCCACTAATACATCCCACTGTGATCAAGATCATTGAGAGCAATACGGAAGCCACAACATATTGATCACGTCTTCCTGATTGCTATCCCAAACCGTCGAGAAACTACGCGAAGTAATAAAATAAATAAAATAAATAAATTGGTCTTTATTCCGGCCGTAGCCATTCTGCAGCTGAGCTATCTCTCAAAGCTGAGAGTGGTTTACGTATTTTATTTATTATTTAGCCACAATAACCGTTATTTCGTTGTTCCAGTTATAACAAAAATGTACTTTTCGTATCATAAAATAACTGACATGGTAACAGCCTCAGAACAAACAGCCGACATTTGGAATGCTAATCTGATGAGATTACATAAATATTTTCGGAGCAATCGAGAAAAGTAGGAAAATATATTCATCGTGTTTTGACACAAGCCAAGAAAGATTTTTTTCGGAGACGTATTTTTAGATGTTTACATAGGATTTCCAATAACTGCCGATCCTCTTTAATAATAAAGGTTTAATCCTCTTTAGACAAAATAGTTTATAAACTTCGATTTACAAAAAAAGCCGCAAAAGCTTTTTTTACGCGGAAAATTCCTCGTATTCTCTTCTCTCATATTTCATGAGATATGGCGTGGGCGAAAAGCTAAGTTTCTTCTATATCGCTATGTCTATATGTATTTTACAAGACGCTACGATCAAAGGAAGATGAGAGTGTCTAAGTATTATAGCCATTGAAACGTGTGTAGTGAACACGTGTGTAGTAGTATTATCTTTGTTGATGTTTTTAATATCCTATCTATCCTCAATCTGCAGATAGATAGGGTCAAATTCGACATAAGTTCCATAGCGCAACTGTCAAATCTAACTCTAGTAATGTGAAAACCATGGATAGATTATTGACACTCTCCGATCCGCCGCTGTTTGTATGATATATCATATCATACATACAGTAGCGGATCCACAAGGAGCTAGGGAATCCCAAAATCTACGTATGTATGTATGTATTTAGCAATTTACGCTATGCTATTTTTAAGCACAAATATACTTACCTATGCTTCTAATCTAAGGTTATCCAATATTCTTAAAATAAAGTAGGTTTTATGTTTTACCTACTTTCTGTTGGATCTATAATAGGTTCTATTAACCCAGAGGTATGTAGGTACTGTTATTTAGTATGTAATTTAAGTATAATAAGGAGGTCCTTTCCCACGAGGTATTGTTAACTGGTTCGCCGAAACATCTTATATAACAATAGTTCGCCATTGTTCGTTCCTTCGAGCGGTGTTGTTCTGAGAGGGAAGGGGTTAAATGTTGTGATAAACCAAACCTGAACCAAATCTTCCACGAATTAATAAAACAGTTCAAACGTTCATTATGTCTGGCACGTACCGTTCTATTGCAGGAACAGAATATCAAACATTAATTAATATGATACATATCTTTAGGCTTTCATCTAATTAATTTATCCTGACAAGACAACGCCTACGTGTCTCTTGTTGGCTATGGCTAATTATTTCGGTGGTCGTGTAAAGACGAGTATACATTAGCGAGAAATACCTGCGATTCGGGAGATGACACGAACTAAACAAACTACGCCGAATATTGTAATTAAAATTATGTGTTTGAAAATGGAATCTGTGGTCGCTGGGCAAGAACTGTCGGATCTAAGGTGGTTAGTTTAGTGCCTTCATTTGGTGGTTTGGCACCTCCCAAATCGCCCCCAGTAAAAAGTTCGGGGATAGTGCGCTATCCCAATCACACTCAAGCGCTACTCATAGTTTGCGAGCCTAGATAGCTTTTTATTTATTGTCCACTTACAGCTCTATAATTAAACCAGACTTTAGACATGTAAAATATTGTTATAAGATTTTTTTCTTTAAATGTGAATGTAGGTGGGATGTTGAGGGCATGTTTTAAGAAGTCCCGATAAGCCTTATAGAACTGATAAATCATAAATCTAATGTAAAAAAAACACTCAAAATAATATCTGGTATCAACTAACCTATCACATTATATTTCATATCGAGTTACACTGCTGCTATACTCATGCTCGGGGCACAATAGATGTGAGGTAATAATGATGTGGATGTCGTTACAGTTCATTATGTCCCGCTATTGACGTAATGCTCCCAACGCTAACGACCCATTTTGTAAGGAGCTTTTCTTGTCAACCTTCGAGCTGTAAGTATCGACATATACCCAGTGGGACAAGAAGCTTTTACACTTGTCTTCGCGATTCTTCGACAAATGCTACCTATTCTATTCTATTCTAGTTAATGGTGGTCGCAATTTAATAAGCTGCCAAGTGCGAGTTGGACTTGCGTTGAGAGAGTTTCGTATAACGTACGCTAATATTCAGTTTTTCATACAAACTTTGCACCCCAGATTTAGGGGGTTTGTGGGTTAAAGTTGTGGATTTCGAAGCTTTTATATGAAATGGGTGCAAACCATGTGCAAACATGTGCATGCACACCTAATTTCAGATTTTTAAGACTTCGGCACCCTAGTAGAGTCTAGAGGTTTTGATGACATGCGAATCGGTCATATTATTGAGCATAACTTTTCAAAATTAGTCTTAAAAAATACATTTAAGATCCTCACACTATGCGCTTTCATTTGATATGTCACACGGTATATTCTGTTTTAATTTTACTTTATTTTTCTCATTTGCCCCCCAAAAGTGGTCCCATATTCCATATTTATATTTACATTGCTCCTCTGTCTTTGGGTCACAGATATTGATATGTGTACCAATTTTCAACTTAATCGGTTGTTCTGAGTAAATTGCATGTGACAGACGGATGGACGGACAGACGGACAGACGAACGAGTGATCCTTTAAGGGTTTCTCCTTCTGTGATACGATAGCCTAAAAACATCTAAAATAAAAATACATAGATTATTCTTATATTCCCTCTAAATCGGTAACTCAAATGCACAGGAAAACCTACGCAACTATTCTGTCAAATTACCGTCTATTTTCCTACTTTAAGCGAGAGCCAGGGAGCACTTATCCAGTGGAATACATTTTCCTTTGAAACACAACTCACCAATTTACAGGCGGCGGCGGGGGACGAGGTAAGAGAGCTGTGATTGGTCAGCCGCTGCGAAACTGTCTGGCAGCCCGTCATCGTACATAGGTTGCGTATGCGAACGTTTGTTGAATACAACAAACATTTGGCAAACCGCATTCCCCCGCAGGCGCAGTCAATTGGATATATAGTCTCTGGCGCTGTTTTATTCGCTAACTCAAAAGTTTTGTTTCAAACAAAAGTGACGATGACGTCATCTGTGAATATCGTTTTTTCCACAAAGGGTAGTTTTGGTCGATAAGGGCCCTGTGAAGTAAAACGTTCTTGCTCGGGTTCCGTACCCGAAGGATGCCAGTCGGGACCCCCTTTACTGATTAATTAACCTCTTTATTGACTGTCCGTCTGTCTGTCTGTCCGTCCGTCAGCGAGTTGTATCTCATGAAACTGAATTTGAAGTAAATTAACATCCTTTCTTCCTAGTAGGTACGTGTAGCCGAAAAAAAATCTCCCCACCAGGCCGCACTGAGCCAGCGTGTTGCATTATGGCTCAATCTTACTCGTACCCGCGTAAAGCCCTGTTACCCTCGGTGAGGACATTGATTGGCTACATTTATAAATATCCTTCAAGACATTTCTCCACTACTCTAGTCCCCACAATACAGGGAATCCTAGTGAGGGGTGTAGGGCTCAATATGTGAATCTTTTTAGTGTAAATACCTCTAAAGATATTATCAATTATTATATGTCCGGGATTGCTATAGTGACTCACCAGCGGATGCTGCTTCAGTATGCGTGAGTGCGCTATGGAGCGGCGCGGGCGCGCATGCGCGAGGCCGCGGTGCGCGAAGTGCCACTCAGAGTTCGAGCCGAGTACCTGAGGGACATAAGAAACATTATAATCTGTTCGTATTATTGTTTCGTAATTTCTTTATTGTACCCACATGACAAGGAAGAAAATCCCTAGCCGTAAAATAAGCGGAATATTGCGATTCTAAAGATAAACCACATCAAGACTCTACAAATGTACCCACCCCCTGTCGCGTAAGGACAAAAGAGTCCTTGGAACAATATTGACATTAAAATTATTAAAAAAATGACATTAAAATTATTTTGACAGTGGGTACCAAGACGTCAATGAATGTCTAATTTTTACCACCCACTTTTTTGGTACCCACTGTCAAACTAATTTTAATGTCAATATTTTTCCCTTTTCGGCCAGGAGAATGACAATGGCTTGACTTAGGGGGTACAATAGGTCTATTTAATGTTTATCTGAAGTCGAGCACTTTACCGACTTGTCAGTTACTCGTGCTCTCGGCTCTGTCAACACTTCAATGTGTTAGGTGCGGTCTCCCCTAACACAGGTTTTTTGTAAACTTACCAGAGGGGAGCCATTATTTGCGTTAAAATCTGACTTAAATAAACGTTTTTTTTTTTTTTTTCAATTTGTCATCATTTATTTTCTGGCACTTCCTGCCAATGTGTACTTTTCTGTTTCATCTGGTATACATAGTTTACCGAATGCTCAATTATTTTGGGATGCTATCAGTTTTCTGGGTTAGACGTGTGTTAATTTTGAGATAAAAATTCCTCAGTAAGACGGTACCACTAGGTATCCTTACGCCACCCACACAACACGCTCCCTGGAGAAAAACAGCCGGCTTTACGCGATACCCGTAATAAAATAAAACAAAGCGCTTGGGCCTTGCTGTAAAGTTTATCGGGCCTTTACACGAGCAAGTGATAAAATCAGCCCTATATACTTAACGTGTTCAACGTAGGGTATGATTTTGATATCGGCGTAAAACGTATTTTGAGCCGAGGCTTCTTTGATTACAGCTATCCAGGTGAATTTGTAGCAGGAATTATTTGTACAGGCCGTAGTTTAAACTGAAACAAACAAAACTGAAAACAACCTTCTATAACGGCCGGTTTCCGAAAGATTGATTACCTAATCGATTCAAAATAGCGGCACGTTATTGAACGAAAAAACTATTGGAAACCGCAAGAATCTAAGTAATCAAACACCACCCCTTCTTTCGCGTAAGGACACTCTTCATACAAACTTTGACAGATGATACCAAAAGGTCAATTTCTTTCTATTGCTAGGGAATGAAAACTTAATTTTGTTTTTTAGTAGTAAGTTAATTGTATATACATATCAATAATTTTATGTTACTAAAATAAATTATCAATTTCCCCTAATTTTAATGTCAAATACTTTTCCTTTTCGGCCAGGAGAGCAATCCAAAGGGGATTCATTTTTAACCGACTTCAAAAAAGGAGGGGGTTATCAATTCGGTTGCATGTGTTTTTTTATCATCAACATTATTTTTAATGTTTGTTACATCGAAACTGGTTACTATTTATGAACCGATTTCAAAAATTCATTCTTTGTTCGAAAGGGAAGTCTAATAGTTTAGTCCTGTTTTTTTTGAAAATCTGGAATTGGTCCAGTAGTTAGGTTTCTACATGAAAAAACTGTGAAGTTTAATTTGATTTTACCTGGATGACATTATACAGTCAGTCTTTTTGGTGTTTATAGTTATTGTCGCGAGATAAATTCTGGCTGTTAGGATCGTATAATCGTTTATAATATTATGTAATACATATGGAATTCACTGTCAGTCAGGAGACAGATTTCGTAGGCTCTTTTTCGGGTCTATAGACGACATTTGTGTACCGAGCGGGGAGGACCAAGTGATAGGTCATGAAGTAATTAGTAATTTCGTAATTTCTTTATTGTTCTCACATGATGACAAACCTATATCTTATAGAAAAATCGTGTAAAAAGGCGAGCTAATCTCTGTTTTTTAAGTTTTTAACTTGGTGAATTAGATCGTATCGGCCACTCCCCTTCTGCATTGAACGGTACCACCCACCCGTTTAGTAAAGACGGCAACCATTTTGTTCTAATTTTGGAGTCCTTTCCGAGTGCTTGTTCAAATCAAACTGAAATCACGCGCCCCACTGCAGCATTTACGCACACACGCATATCGCAAATGAAGAAGTGGGGCGTGTCATTTCAGTTTGAACAAAGAGCATTATCTCTCTCTCTCAAAAATATAGAAGGTATTTAAATATGTATTAGTTTATTTATGTTAGGTTTTTATATAAATATATATAATATTAATGTACTTCTTTATGTAGTATATTCAGTAGATTAGTAATATGATTTAATTATTTTTATTTTTCACTTATTTAAGCCCTATGTGCTTATCTGTTCTGTATTTTAATATTCTCTGTCCATCCTGGGTCTGCTGGAAGAGATCTCTTTTTAGAGATAAGCTTGCCTTTGTACATTCATTCTCTGTATCTTTTTGTGTTTTGTCTTTAATGTGCAATAAATATATACGAAATATACGAACAAGCTCTACCATTGTTCGACGACGACGGTCGACGCATTCTCGGATACAAAGTTTTCACTGTATATGCTTTGCCATTAAAACTGCCACTGGAACTTGATTAAACATTCCATTTGGGATTCCTCGCCCACCCGTAAACATTACTTTTTGGAGCCGTTTCAGTAATGCGATCCGATTTGCGTTTATTTGTTTATGACCTTCGTCCTGGGATTTGCGGTAAATTTTGGAAGTATTCGAGTTTCATTTGTGGCAGAGTTAAACAGGTTTCAATAAAATTGTTTATCTCTAGATACATAATGTGAATATCTACATGTTTTTCTAATTCTTGTAAGCCTACATACTCGTAGTATAGATAGATTATTCAACTAATCACTTTACGTTTACGTTTACGTTTAAATCTTCTCTCAGTCCTGAGTTGCAGATTCAACTGTAGCGAAAACGTCATTGTGACAGCTGAGACAACGCTCAAGCTGAGAATAGGATTGTTGTTACGGGCCTAAACGTAATTTAGGTTGAAAACTTCTCAATGGAAACAGAATAAACGCTTACCGCATTTCTTCTTTGTCTAAAATGTGGAAAGTCTGGACTTGGGATGACTTGAATTGCCTTAGTTACAGAACTTCTAGAAGTTTTGGCGCATGCCTTTGTATACGGTTGCAAGCTAACGTAGAAAGTTCATACTGTATGCCTGAAGTTATTTCATTTTCTACTTCAGGTTGTATGAAATTTGGCTGAAACTTCGGAAATTCGGAATTGCATCTTGGTTCAATTTAGCAATACCTTGAAACACTTCATTTAGTTTTATTAGAATAAGATATAGGTTGTCAAAACCAAACAAGTAAACAAAGGCACAGAGAATAATCAATAGCCAAGTAAAATTCTATAATATCATCCAAAAATAATATGTACAACACAAAAACCCGCTTCTTTGTCTGGGCGATATTTTTATCCAATGTGTGCCAATTTGGTAGACAGGATGACTTTTGGGTCGTGACACTAAGATATTGTTTGTAACTCGGTAAATGATTGCGGTTTCAGCTATTAGGTTAGTATTTAAATAATCGCAACGACGCGTTAGTAATTTAATAAATTAATTATCCTTATTGTTTGGTCACCTTACAATAGGTTTGTGACCAATAATCCAATAAATCTAGGAACAAGTTGAAGCATTATGCACAAAATGGCTTGACATTCTCAGAATTGTATATTTCCAGCAGATATATTTTATAAAGTCAATTTTGTGCAAAAAATACAGTATTTGATGGCACTTTTACATGAAGTCATTCTGTTGTTATTTCATAGAACTCAGGAACAAAAGTTCCGTTTTGACAGTTCATAAAAAGTATCTATTTTGACTTGACAGGCCACAAGCCTATTCATGTTAAATTAAAACCTTTTTCAAATAAACTAAGTATCAAAATCAAAGGCCATAAACAATTATATGACAAAGTCAAAAGACAGTTGCGCTTGTAAAGTGTGTAGAGTGCCCAACTGACCCGGAACCAAAATAGGACCAAAAAAAAATTATGACTTAGCGAGCTCTCATCTACAGCATAACATTCCTAACCAATAGGCAAATCTTAGGTTACTTTGTTGCTACATGACCCTGCAGTCACCCTGTATATTATAAAGACGAAAACTCAGTAACATTTATTAAAGCAATAAACTTAAATTGCTCTGTCGCTCGTTCGCTCTGTTGCTTTCAGTCCCAATCATTTAAATTACTTTGGATTTTAGGAACACTGTTAAATTTATCATTTATGAACCATTGGCGCGTCACCGATCCATCAGAGATCTATTTCAAGAAGTTCTGCAGGAACCTTTTAATAAATGTTTGTCATTATCGTCTACGATTCCTGTTTGATCTGTCGTATCTCAGCTTATTGCTAAGTTAAATTGAGTGATACTTAGTTTGTGCTCAAATAATAGGCAGACGATTCGGTCATGTAACTAAGCAAAAAATAATATTATTCTAAAGCTGAGCAAAGGCTCTACTGAGTTTTTCCTCAAACTGACCAATAAGTTGACGAGATAAATAGCTTGCCGAGAAAATGGACCAATATATAAATACCTTTAGCCAATGATAAAATATTTGTCATTTGGCGAGAAAACGGAGGTGAAATGTCGCCTTTAATATCGGCTCAAGCCTAAATCCTTTGGCCAACATGACATTCAGAATTCTCACAAGAAAGGCGAAAAGGTAAGAGAAATTAAATTAGAGAAACTATAGCTACGAAACGTCTTGGGGAAAATTAGGAAAGTCTAAGTAGGTAGTTGATGCCCGGTGTGCTATAAAGCATAAACACTTTGTTTATTCAACGTCCGGAGAAAAGAGCTTTTAGCTCTAAATAGGTTTAGTGCTGGAACTACATTATGCGATAACCAATATTATGGATACTCCTAGAAACTCCTGGAAACAGAAAACAAAACTTTCGTGTGATGCCGATATAAAAAGTTACTGTTTCAACATTGGACATGCGGCATATCATTTTCAATTATTTTAGTAAACAAGTACAAAGTCCATTTTCCACAAGACATACAAGCGTCTTCTAAACGGCTCGTCGGTCGTCACGGCCAACCCATACATCCCCATAATCACATCAGCAAACATACTCCCCTTACACACACAGCCACGCACACATTACCATAATGTGTTTGACATGTGAGATGGCCTCTCTCATATTAAACCCACGTATTATAAATATTATAATCCAACAGTTGTTTACGCCTTATCTGAGAATATTGAGATACTTATCTATTTTTGTAGCGTCTATCTAGGTAAAGGATTGATAAATAATGTCATACATATTAATGTCGCCGAAATACCAGGACATTGAACGAAAACAACGAAAATAGATTAGCATGGCGTCGTCATAACCATAAGGGTATACGTTGGCAGGAAATGCTAGACATTAAATAATGGCAACATTTACAAACTACTGCGTGTTTTTTCCCCTTCAGTCAAGAGATTGTCATTCTCCTGGCCGAAAAGAAAAAAAAATACATTAAAATTAGGGGAAATTAAGTTCTCAACCCCTTACAATTGACATTAATTGACGTCTTGGTACCCACTGTCAAAGTCGAAGGACTCTTCTGTCCTCAAGCGAATGGGCGTTTGACATATTTGGCTTGTCAATCAAAATACGCAGTGGTGCCCTAATATGTCATAATGTTGCCATTATTTATTGTCCAGCATTTCTTGCCAAAGTATGCGAGTAGGAGCCTCGTCCCATTATACAGCCGCCTCCTTTCCTAAGCGGTATGGAAGAGGCGCAAATGTTCAAATAACCTGCAGCTTTCCAACAATCTTTTCGCTCGCGGTGACAGGTGGAATTAACGCTTGGTGACCAATGAGGAATTAATGTTCTGTGTTGATGACAGGTTCATTGCATTAAGTTGCGTAGAGGTGGCGCCCCCCTGTAAACGTCACTTGCGTGCCAAAATATCGTTGGAAGACTGTTCTTTAGGGCCGAACATGAGTTCAATCTATCGATTCCTTCAATGTTCCTGATTAATGATTCCTCCAAGTTCTGTATGTTTGTGTTATGTTAGTTATACTTTTTCTTCCTCAGCCCAATTTTGTTATAGGTAACGCCGTCCACGACGACGCGTGACGTAGCTATTTGCATCTTTCTTTTTCATCGGGGCACTCTGCTGAAAGACAAAGATGCAAATAGCTACGTCACGCGTCATCGTGGATGGCGGTACCTATATAGAAAGGGCAAAAATCAGGCAGAGAAAACTTGCTTAGTATAATCAGGTAGAGATATTAGAGATGGTTATTTAACATTTTGAAAATATGTGTGATATATATTGCGGTCTCGTGATACGTCGTCGGTAACGTATGCAATGCGAGCAAGGTCATACGGTATGAGGACTTTAGAATTACTAACATTCTAGAGTAGTCTAGGATATTGTGCGAGAATGTGGCAGGTTCTGTGAGATGATTGGATGATAGTGTTGTCATGTAATTATTATCCCAAATTACAAATGGACATAATGTTATTTAATAATCGAATGTATGTAATTGTAATTGTGTTTAATGTAATCTATTTTATAGTTTGGATACTTTGTACGACGAAATGGATTTTTCTGTCATGTTGTACGAATTTACTTTAAATAAATAAATTTTTCCAGATATCTTTCAAACATAGGTAGAGACAGTAGAGATGATAAATGTACGAACTTATATACTGAATGTGAAACTTATCATTAGGCTGTAAGCTCTACATTATTCAGTGAGTCTGGAGGGCTGTGTAGAATATTCATCTTAGTTATTACAGAAGCCTTGTGTGAACTAAATAAATTGTGCAGTATCGCTTTATGTACTCGTATGCCTGTCCAAAGTCCACTGCTCGCGTTTTTCTATCTTATTGAACGAGGGTACTATACGCCGTTCATAGCATAAGGGTGAAGCCAGACGAGCGTAATTTTGTGAGTTGTGAGTCGCAGAATTTTGGTCGCGTAATTTCTGCTGCATTCGGTTTCATACAAAACTCCTGTTTCGTTCACACAGGCGTCACAAAATGAGTTGTAGTTGATGTAATGATGAAACCGAATTACGCGACCGAATATCTGCGACTTACGACTCACAAAATTACGCTCGCCTGGCTTCACCCTTAGAGGTGTCATGGTTTCCTCTTTGTTGAGGCATAAAATACTGTTACGAAGATTTCATATACAACTTTGATCATTTATTTATGGTATATTTTTACTCGATATACTATCTGTTTACAATATAGTAAAGAATAATCGATATATTGTATATAATAGACCACCTTTGTACGTGTATTTTCCATTTTCCATTCTGTAGATATTGTATTGTTTTTCTTTCAATAAAGTATATATATAATAAATAATAATAATATCTAATAGTTTATTCTGTAATACGTGTCAGTTTCTTGTTTATTCCAGTCTGCAATGTGCGAATATTTTTACACATATCACAAATATTGTTTTTCAACTTGTATAATATCTGCTTGCAAAACTTTGAGTTGGTTGAGTAAATCGTTAAGTTTTGTCCCTTCTTGTGGGACTATAAATAATGTAAGTCTACCCCCACCCCCTGTCTACCCCCGCTGCTAACATAACATTTTCCTCTAAGCTTGAAAGCTCTACTTTGCATAAATAACTACTTGTTCATAAGTACTTTTCCTAAGCGTAAAATAAAGACTAAAGGGTCAATTCTAGCAATTATAATGGATGATTCCACAAACACATTTTATGTGTAAAATAAATAGAAAAATGTGTAAAATATCTCGGAGTGGAAGAAGGGGAGAGAGGCCTTTGCCCAGCAGTGGGACATTACAGGCTCGTAATAATAATATTTTTTTATTATTTTATTAAAATATTTTATTATTAGCCTATAGCATCCCACTGCTGGGCAAAGGCCTCTTTTCCCCGTTTCCATGCATCGCGCTCCTGGGCCGATTCCCAATTCCAAATAATAATTATTGAAATAAAAATCATCATCATAGCTAAACTCGTAAAAATATAAAATAACAATATTAATCGAAAAACGTGACGTTAAATCCGCAAGTTAGAGCATGATGCCATCGAGAAAGAAACATGAAAATTCAATTTGATATACCATGTTTTGTTTTATACCTACATATTTATTTTCTCTTTGCAAAGAAATGGTTGGCATACTTACGTAGGTGTATGTAGACATGACATATACACCAACAGAGTGTTTAACTGGGTAAACAAACGTGGACACAACCTGCTTCCCTTTCTGGCAAACGCAAAGCAAACTATATATGCTTCAATTAAAAAATAGTCTTCAACCTTTGCTTATTTAACGTGATATTCAACAATTTGTCAGTAAAATTCGACCAAAACTACTACTACATTCGACTAATTCTGTGCTCGGGCGGGCGGGCACGTCTGTGTGCCTAGTTAGGGCAAATGACAGTGATATTACAGATTCGCAAATTGTGGTTGGTGTTATTTTATCGGCTCTAAACTACCATGTTGTGAAGTCTGAGTTATTCTCAAAGATTCGATGGGTATTGTCAAATGAAATATGAAAACATCCCTGTGTTTGTAACATCATTAAGTCGATGGAAACTACATCTTATCTTAGATGAACAAAAAAATATTTTAAATATACGTTGTTCATGTAAAGACAATTTTAGGTGGAAAACATCCCAAAAATTAACATATTATAGTCCGGTTATATGACAATTACATTGCACTCATTTATTCTATCGTGTTTTGCCACATAATTTATTCTATTGCATTTCCATGCGAGGTACAAATATGCCAACGTTTAGTCAGTTATTCAATACAGGGTGCTAACTCATCGCCGCTGCTATTGGGATTTAATGTTTCCATATTTTATAACATTCTCTTAATTGTTTCGGCAGCGGCTATTACCAGCCATTACGATCATTAACTCAATTTAAAATTAAAAGAATATTATATTTCAAAATGTTTAACTCGGCACTTATCCTAATAAGTTGATTTTAATTAGAAGAACATTTAGAGGCCTTTAACGTGATAAAAAAATCCTTTGTTACTTTCCTTTACATTTCACTTATATAGAGCTTAAGAGCCCTGAGCTTACTGGAACCAGGCTCTAAAGCTTTCTCCCTTTTTGTTTGCGCTCATCATGAAGGATACAATAGACTCGGTAGAACGTACAAACGTATAAGACGCATGTAGTGGATAGTAAACAGATTCTTTGGGCTTATAACAAACGTACTCGTATATTACGTAGTGTGATTATAACGTCTCGGTCCAAGATGCCAATCGATTACTAAAAGTTCATATTTCTTTCTGTGTTTCTGTGATATATCGTGTATGGGTAAACGAAAACTCTTAAAGGTATTGCGTCTTATTGCAGCATTTTAAAAATGCGATTTTTATTTATTTAATTTGCTATCTAAGAAGTTGATACATATACCAGCACGTAAAGCGTCACTTAACACAGCGTCACGCCATACGGAGTCTGTTAAGGAGGCACCAGTGCGTATATCTGACCTTTCTATTTCAATTATCTTTATTTTCAGGAAGTAACAAGTCATTATCTCGTAAAACTTTACTGGGACGTGTGTAACTTATCTTTTAAGAGGCACTTAAGCTTAGTAGTTTCCTGTTGACGTTGATTGCAAACCCGTTACGACGTAGCAGAGTGGCGTAGCATCGAACGTAGGCGTAAGAAATTCCAAACGATACACGGTTTTTACACAAAATACGTTGTATATTTTGTATTTGGATTTCTTAATTTACTAGTTCAATTCAAAGGATCAATCTTGGGTTTGATTAATGCATTCAAAACAAAATTAGTGTTCCAAACAGGGAAGGCTTTCGGGGTTCGTTACGTAAAGAAAATGAGGGAATTCAAATCAAATTATTATTTACTCGTAAATTTTAATCCCGGCTCTGACATCATATTAGCATATTTGGAGCTTTATAAATATATGGAATATTCGGAATGTATTTGTGGAATTGAATCAATTACACGCCAATAAGTCTGGAATTATTTATTCGATTCAAATTGGCCATTGACGTTATGAGAATTTGTATTTGGTAAGAAAACGTTGTTTTTAGGGTACCGTACCCGAAGGGTGCCAAACGGTACCCTATTACTGAGACTTCGCTGTCCGTCTGTCCGTCCGTCCGTCCGTCCGTCCGTCCGTCCGTCCTGTCTGTCACCGGGTCCGTCTGCACGAACCGTAATAGCTAGAAAGCTGAAAATTTCACAGAATGTGTATATCTGTTGCCGCACCAACCACAAATACTAAAATACGAGAGATATTGCAAATTAAAGGGGGCCCCGATACAAGAGACGTGTTTAGATACACTTACGCATTTCAAAATGGAGATCTTGACTGAAACTGTTTATTTATTGTCATAGCAACCATGTCATAGACGCATATACTACACATTTAAATATGATAGCGTATTTCGCGTCAACCCACATGGTTGTGGTAGCTCAGCCGGTATGATGTAGACTCTCAATCCGGAGGTCGTCGGTTCAAATCTCGTGAAGGCATAAACTTTTTAAATTTTCTTTTTGTTTATTTTTCTATTGTTTTGAGTGCTTTTGATTTGTTGTACGATGGTACGGTACCCTTCGTGTGCGATACCGACCCGCACTTAACCGATTTTTTTATAAAAAATCTTTTTAATGCATAGTAAGACATGTTTTACCATTTTGACGTCCTTTCTCTTGACATCTCTTCCATACAAAATCTGCACTTTGTGGCCGAAGTTTGAACCTTTGGGAACTTTACATAGTGGTTCTCTGAATAGAACTGAACTATTTTCGTCTGGTTTCCCTTCGCGCAAACACCAGGGTAGGGAGGGGGGAGAAGAAAGTACGGTTCTCCCGAGCCTCAGACATTAAATACTAGGTGGCCTAGTTTTAATACTAGGCCATGTTTGGTATCGTTTTCTTATACATAGTTGAAAGAAGTGCAATCTGTTTCTATCCGTGGCTGCTGAGAGAATGCGATCCTGACACATGTATATCTCCCTGTCTGTCCCGCGCTACTTTATCTCACTTGTCTCTCTTCTCTCAGCGGCCACGGGTATAATAAGAAAATTTAAATAAATGAAATTAAAATGAAAATAGGTATGTCAATATGCACCTGACGAAGACACAAGATAAATGACGCACACAGACGCCTAACCACAAATGAGATCCGTATGTGCATTGTGCATGTCATACGCAGGCACTGAATTATATGGATAGTGCAAGTAGTGTACACAATATTGATATTTCAATACAAATCGAAACGGAATTGATTTATAGATGCGAGTGCGAATGTAAGCGATTTAAACCATAGGAGATAGAATAATAATAAATAAATATCTTCTGAATGAAATAAAAAGATTCTTTCTTTTTTATTCTTAATCCCCAAAGACGTTTCTGAATGCTATGAAAGAATTTCATTGCGGAGAAAGTTTTTTAATCATCGTATTATTTTTCGGGTTAAAAAATGTTGATCTCTTTAGCGTCTTTGTTTAAGCAGATTATATGAGATTATTCTCAAAATACTAGAAGTCATTATTCCATCGAGACAAAGAGAGTAAACGATCAACTTTATCTCCTTGCGTTTTAGAATGTTAAATGAAATTAATTCCTTTCACGATGTTCAATCGTTCTAGAAACTTTGGAATATTTAATTATTTTATTGAAAATAATTTATTTACTTCTACATTAACAAAGAGGAAAGTAATACATGGAACCATGTAACCAATTTCATCAACATAGCTGTTATACGCATAATATTTGGAAATTTCGTAATTTCTTCATTGCACTCACATGACAAGTATACAGATATCTTAAGTTCAGTTCAGTTCAGTTTTTTATTTCTTTAAACAATGTACAATGTATTAGAAAACTTAATAATATAAATTAACTTAAACTAAGGCATTAATGAAGAATAAAGTCATCAAGTACATACAGACATTTCTTAAGCAAGTATTTCCTGAGATCAGTTTTAAAAATACTAGTAGATTCGATTATCTTCAGACTTAGAGGCAATTGTAGAATCTAATAGCTTGTTAGCGAGCACTATGTTCAACAACTTTCATAGAGGGGGTCACAAGGCAATATTTGTTATTTTTTGTAGTTACAAATGAAATAAATAAAACATTGGAATGTGTCGCCTACTACGCCGTAGCAAGCGTAGCAAGTGGCGTAGCACAAACCATCTTCTAATAGCTTAGGGCTACAAAGGCCGGACAAAACAAATTTTGTAGACCAACACTCGTTTCCGGAACCGCCACGCAATCTGTCCACTATAGCAGGCCACTTGACTTAGACACCTCGCGCCATAGTAAGTTATATTCCGTTAGGTATCTAAGTTAAGTTGTCGCATTTAAACGGGACTCTAATTGTGTAGTGTTGTCACGATGACGACATGCAATTATGATGACGCTTGTTTCAGCGACGAATGGAACTTTCTAGATACTTATGTTATTCCAACCGAGTGTGGTGCTCGTGTAACATAGATTAGATTAGAGGCACTACAGCCATAGCTTTGACTGATTGGGTTTCTGTATATAATAGATAGGATATAATACTTTCTTTCCTCGCTAAAACAGGAAGCGATCTAATAAATTTTTTCAATTACAAATTCTTCATTCGAAGTCTTTCATTACAAATCTTTTAGTGCCAATAAGTAATACCTATTAATTTGTGAGTCGTTTTTACTTCGTCTTAATCGTACAGTTTACAGTCCGCTATCATTTATTAAAACCTAACCTGTACGCAGGTCTCTAGAACGAATTTCTAGAGGTTTCTGGTATAGGTCTCGTTTATTAGTATGACATCAGATGCGAGTCCAATGAACTACCCGCATATATAGCAGCACATATCGTGCACTCGATTGTGGCAGTATTGTGTGATCTTGTGTTATCTGTCACCAACAACCACTCGATCGTCCGTTGATTGTCATATCGACAATCTACTCACGAAGTACTGACGGAGGTTACGGTATGAATAGGCTACGCGTACGCGTATACACTGGTGTGTGTACGCTGAATACAGATAAGATATCTTCGTAGCGTAGCACTGCAACAGAGCTACTACACTCAGAGTAAGGTCTACCTATACAAGATAGTGGGCAGAATAAACCTTTTCAGACTTTAGTTCCTGTAGCTCTAAATCAGGGAGCACTTATCCAGTGGAGAGCGCATAGATACATTTTCCTTTGAAACACAACTCACCAATTTACGGGCGGCGGAGGACGAGGTAAGAGAGCTGTGATCGGTCAGCCGCTGCGAAACTGTCTGGCGGCCTGTCATCGTGCATAGGTTGCGTATGGGAACGTTTGTTGAATACTACAAACGTTTGGCGAGCCGCATTCCCCCGCAGGCGCAGTCAATTGGATATATAGTCTCTGCTCTAAATCTGTGATATCAATCCCGATAGCTTTCCGTGCTTTACTTTCATAATAACGGAGAAACACCAAGCCAAATAAACATACATACATACATACATACATACATACATACACGGCATATTTAGATTTTTTTATTTTAATTTTCTCATTTGGCCCCTCAATAGTGGCCCCCATATTCCATATTTAGATATTTACATTGCACCTCTATCTTTGGGTCACAGATATTGATAAGTGTGCCAATTTTCAACTTTATCGGTCCAATATGTTCTGAGTAAAATGCCTGTGACGGACGGACGGACGGACAGACGCACGAGTGATCCTATAAGGGTTTCTTCTTCCGAGATACGAAACCTTAAAAACTACCGCCCAAACAACTATGTCTTGTTTTACACATACTGCTGTTTTGTTATTTCTCCAACGCGTCTTGTTCCTACGACTCCGTATCACAAGCAACGTAAGGACTGTTATCATATCACACTATGAACTCATCTGCTGTCTATACCCGACGACGACGTGCCTGAATCTCGCCGATGCATCATGGAAAGGTCAAAGCATCAATATCAGACAAAGAGGCCTCCTAGCAACAGGTCTAACGATCAAGGCCCCGAATTATAAACCGCTCTCATCTCTAATAGCTATCTCAAGCTCGTGAAAATGACAGATTTGATATGGCGAAATCGTCATTATGCCAAAACATATCTCAGAGCTGAGAGCGGCGTTTATTTATATGGACCTGAGAGCCTTCCATCCCGCTGAATATCACCTCATAGTGCGTCACAAACGAAAGCGTACAACACCCCGCAATCATGGAATATTACAACATATCAGGTTACTCATACAGAAAGCAATCAAAATACTATTTGCTTGCTGACGCCAAACCCCACATAAATTCGGCGCCGTCATATGCAAGTGTTTACTTATAATCACGTGGCGCGTCACTCACCGGGCCAAGGTTATCGAAGCCGTGCTGGTTAGCCACATCATGGGCTTCCTCATGACGGACGGCTCGCTTGAAGCGGACGAGGAACGAGTTGGTGAAGACCTCCCGGGAGGCAGTTGCCGCGACCAGAACAGCTGCGATAGTCAGGAGACGCGGCCACATGATAGCTCGGCGGCCGGCGGCTGACTGACTCCTGACGGCTCTTGACGTCACCTGCTATCGATTGGGAGCCCGCGCCGGCGCGAAGGTTCCCATTCACGCCTCGATCTGTCTTAGTCCAGTTGGGTACGTGAGGATTGTTAGGCTGTCTTCGGGTTAAGCATTGTTAAGGACTTAGGGCCGGGCTGGTACACTGTGGTGTATTGTCACCGTAAAATTGTGATAACCAACCTGTCGATAAAATGTAAACAAGATCGACGGGGTTTAACATTTATGTTTTTTTTGGGTTTTTACAAGTCAACCTAACACGAAGGATAAACGGGGATTCGCTTCCCTCCGCCCTTTTATCCTTCACCTACCCTGACCTACCTACCACATTGCCCAATGATTCGTCATTTCAGTTTATCTACTAACGCGTTACATTGTATGAAGTCCGCCCACCGTAACACATAAACGAGTACTGATTTTAATTAAAAAGTTAAGGCAACTAATGCTGCGTCTGCGTTTTAATAATCCTCAAGATTCACATCAACTTCGAAGTTTACATTGGATCTTTAAGTGGTGGATACTTTGTGTCAATAAGGGTGCTTTTACATTGACTAGATTATCTCTCGGATAATAAAGTGATTTCGGTGAATTACATTGGCCAAATTGTTTTTTTTTTTGTTACATTACTTACAGTTTTTTTTGGTCTGCAGCCAGAGTTAGCTAATAACAACTGTGCTTGCAAAATATGAAAGAATATGACGTATGAAACCAAAGACAGTGACGTCAGAACGTCGCGTCAGGATGTCGTATTCGGGACGGCTTTGAACTTGAAGCCTCACCATTGCGACGTCAAACCTCAACTCTCCCCCTCTCCTCGAATTTATTTTGATTCGCAGCATCACATAAATTACGAAAGAATATGCTTGTGGCCTGTCAAGTCTTAACAGATACTTTTTATGAACTGTCAAAATGGAAATTTTGTTCCAGAGTTCTATGAAATAACCACAGAGTGACGTCATGTAAAAGTGCCATAAAATGCTGTCTTTTTTTGCACAAAATTTACTTTATAAAATATATCTGCCGGAAATATACAATTCTGAGAATGTCAAGCCACTTTGTACATAATGCTTCAACTTATGGACTAGTTCCTAGATTTATTGGATTACCTTGGACGCAAGCCTATTAACGGCCGGCTACCAAACCAGGCCAAAACTTGTATTTCAGAAGCGAACTGCCTCTAATATTGATTTTGTTCTTAAAATCATGCTCTTAATTAATAATAGTATTGTCACATAGTTTAGACTTGTTTGACTGGATGATATTTGTTAAATAATAAGAATTCCAATTTTATTATTATGCAAGATTTGTTAAATAATAAATTATAATGTTCTTTGAGCTAGGTCTTCTATTCTGTTTTGCTCCGAAAATTTTACTACCACATATAACATTAATATTACCCGACCATTCAACATCATTAAATTTTACTCTTAAATCAGAGTAACAAGAAATAAACGGTCAAGTGCGAGAAGGATTCGTGCACCACTCGAGGGTTCCGATCACACATGGAGATTGTTGTCTCGTAGCTGGTGTAGTTAGGTTTCTACATAAAAATAAAAGTATGATGTCATCCATGTTTTATCAGAAATACAGAAATTCACTGTTTCAGATTTTTTTCCCTTTTCTTATGCTTTGTACCGAATTTCATGATTCTAGGTCAACGGGGGGAAGTATCATATATATAAGTTTTGAGTCCATTGTGATTACTATGAAAATCCAACAATTTAATAGCTTAAACGGTCGTAGCGTTTGATTGCGTTGATCTAAAAGGTTGATTTTTTCACTGCTTTATGGGCCCAGTCCACAGACCTAAGCAATGAATATTTTCAGCTTGATACCTCCACGCGTTCTCGATAAAAAAGGTCTAGCCTTTTGTACCGTCTATCTGTCTGTCTGTCTAGACCATAGAGGTCTAGACAGACAGACAGATAGACGGACAACGAAGTGATCCTAGGGTTCCTATTTTTCCTTCGGGTTGGAACCCTACAAGACGTTATTCGACTGACTTTAGCTCAATCGAAATTAATCTTAGCAAAGTATACTACCTACCTAATGAGGCACTTTCAGTTTTATGTGCGGTAACTCGCACGCATAAACTTTAATTGAAAATACACGTGAATGACAGTGGGTGCTGGAGACTGAATAGATAGATTGACACTTGAAATTACCAAAAAAAACTACACCCTTTCCTAGCAATGAGACTCTTTAAAATTAAATTAATTGTAGTTCTTATTAGTCAAATCAGTCATCCTATCATGGGTAGTAAAACCAAAAAGTCTATGGAGCCCCGTGTCGTTGGGGGAAGCTTTGCTGATATCAAGAATTATCCTCACGCAGTCTTTTTGAGCGTGAACTGTAATGGAGCATGGATATGTGGCGCCTCAGTTCTTACACAGAGGTTGGTGATAACAGCTGCGCACTGCTTGGTAGATTGTCACAAAAACCATAAAATACATGCTTATGCTGGTAATGCGAATTTGGAAAATGTAAGTTTCTATCTCAATGCATGCATGATCAATAAAATGATATGTGTTGCTAGATTTAATAAACGGTCAAGTGCGAGTAGGACTCGCAGACCAAGGGTTCCGATCACAGTTGTATGTGTAAATATATGATTAGATTCTACATAAATAAATAAAAGTAAGATATCATCCATGTAAACCAAATTACATATTTTTGCAGAATGATAGAAATTTACAATTTTCAGATTTTTCCCTTTACTTGTGCTATAAGACCTTACTTTGTGTTGTGGCTTTCATGATTGTAGGTCAACGGGAAGTACCCTATAGGTTTTGAGTCCCTTGCGATTACTATTAAAATACAACAATTTTACAGCATACCTAAACGGTCTTAGCGTTCGATTGCGTTGACTTAGAAGATTGTTTTTTTCACAGCCATGAGGGACTACAAACTTCAGCAATTGATATAATTTTCAGCTTGATACATCCACGGGTTCTCGATATAAAAGGTCATGACAGACGGACGTTCAGACAGACAGACAGACGGACGGAAAACGAAGTGATCCTATAAGGGTTCCTTTTTTTTCTTTTAAGGATCGGAACCCTAATGAAGTGTGGAGTAAAACGACTGTCTCTTGTAAAGATAGTTTATTACTGAACTCTTACGCTAAGACTTACACCTCAGATTAGCCACCTGGTCATAAATCCCGGCGATTTTTGGTGATTAATATTTGAATTGATTTAAAAAATTTGGGGGCAAACATTTGCTGGAAAATCTACTATTTTGCCTTCAAAACTATTATTTACCAAATAATATCAGTAATATCAAAACTTTAATTGGCGATCGTATAAATGACACCCTACATAAACTACCTTACCCCTACACGACAAATTACAGCTTCTTAAGTCAAGTTTATCTTCCATAGTATTCGTGATGTACTCAAAATCTATTGGGTACTTACACTTACACTTTATACTTTATTGCACAAAATAACACATTTTACAATTGAAAGTGGACAACACATGACAAAGGCGAGCTTATCTCTATTAAGAGATTTCTTAATTAATAGTTACTTCTCGTCGACATAGAATTATAAGGCACAAAGCAAGGTCTTATAGCACAAGTAAAAGAAAAAATCTGAAAACTGTTTCTGTCTTTCTGTCTTTTCTATATGTAATTTGATTTACATGGACGACAACCATACTTTTAATTGTTGTATGTAGAATAGCTCTGTTAGAATAATCTAACTAATGGCTCTGTAAGCTGTGGACCTTGCGAGTGACACCGGGATTTTGAGTGTTTTTTTTTTTTCATTATTTTACATCCCCTCACCGCTCACATCGAGTTTTTCGGATGAACAGATGGAATTATTATTGAAAAAAAAATAACCCGACTGTATTTTCTTTCAATAACACATGCATGCTTATGAATGTACCTGGTTACGTACGTACATAGACGTACGTACGTATGAAAGTAGCCGCACCAATAACTTTGTAAACTACATTTTGCGATTAATAATACAACCTATTTACTTTTCACTAAAATTATTATAGTCTGTTTCACTCTCACGGTCTCCACAAATCCAACGACACTTCATTTGTATCCGTCGAGTCGTTTGGGTTGTAGCGATTTTTTTACATTTTAAAACCCCATATCTCCGCCTATTTGAAAAAAAAACTGAATCGACAAAAAAAGAACCATTTAATTATCCAACCTGCTCACAAAGTTTCACGAGAATCGGTTGAGAAATGCGACCTGTAGAGTAGAACACACAGACAGACACACAGACAGACAGACAGACATAAGAAAGCATTTTTGCCCAATCCTGATACGAGGTAACAATCTACAAGTGTGATCAGAATCCTTGGTACGCGAGTCCTACTCGCCCTTGACCATGTATTAATATTTATAGATTGACTACTAACGAGCCCAAATTAAATCTACATACAGATAAACGTATTTCGTACTATCAAGAGATTCCTGGTGAACAGACGCTTCTCAATGGTAAACGTCCAGAACGACATCGCTCTAGCGTATTTAGATCGAAACATGCCTCTAGGAATCAACATCAAGAGGGTCATCGTACGAAATACCTACCCAGGACTCGTAAATGCTCATGTATCAGGCTGGGGCATTACCAATGTGAGTAAATATTCCGTGAACATGGCGCCAAACCTCATGGCAAACGGCGCTGGAGACTTTTTCTTCGCGTTTTACTGCCCTGGGTGGCGATCACGCTTAAAATTTACAACTGAACCGTAATTGAACCATAACCGGAACACGACTATGCACCTTTAGTATCGCGCTAATATTTTGACAGATGGTTAAACCGTAATTCGATTGGAATTGAAACGTAACCGCTGCTGTCAAACAACAGGAGGGCGAACGCGCTATTGTCTTAAAGTAATTTTTTATCGCGATCGCCCTCCAAGTGAGTTACTTCCAACTCCTATGGTAAGCCCTTAACAGTAAAGCTCTGCTTTTTCATATACATTTTAGTATGAAAAAGCAGAGATGTACTTTAAAGGTCCTGCTTCAAGAGTTGGTAGCAATAGGTCAACAAATTGACACATTTTGACGTCAATGCGTCGGACGCAACAGGCGATATGGCAATAGCCATAGGATTGAAAGATTGAATATCTATGCCTAAAACTCATGAGGAAAACTAAATGCGTGTTTACACACGCTGTTTAAAAACATAACAGCATATTTATTGTGATATGCAGTCTGATGAATATCAGTTATAAATCTTTTACTGTATTTCTTATTTTGTACCAACCAATCTCGGTCCCCAGATATTTATTATTTATTTCTGGATCGACTTTTTTAATTGCTGTGTTTTTGTCTTTTTGTTTTTTCATTTTTATTATGATTTATAATAAAACACGTGTTCGAATGTGTATCAAGTTTGCAATAATTTATTTAATATCTACTCGACCGTGTTACAGGAAAAAACGGAAGCGGAAACACTGAAATTAAAGTCTGTTCAAGCGAAAGTACAGCCTGCATCGGTGTGTGCCAAATATAACAGACAATTTAACGCTGGCATGATGTGCGCAGGCGTGGTCAGCAACAGTGCTGATCACCCCGCATCGTAAGTATTAATCAGCTGACCAGGGTCATGATCTCCGATTGACGACCTCTGTGGCACAGTGGTTGCGCATCTACTGTCATGCGAGAGGTACCGGGTTCAAATCCCAGCTGGGGATAAAAAAAAACCAAGTCTTGGATGTTTACATGTTTGTGATGTCGCCGTTTCTGGTTCCCACGACACTGGGTATCCTAGTGTGGGGCTTTAGAAGCAATGTATGTGACTGTATGTAAATGTTTATGTTTGTGATAGTACCCATCCCTATTATGAAAAATGTTAAAAACAAACGGTCAAGTGCCAGAAGGACTTGCGCACAAGGGCCGATCAAACTTGTAAATTGTTACCTCATTCATTACTGGTGTAATTTAATTCCTACATAAAAGAAAAAAAAACTATCATGTCATCCATGTAAATCAAATTAGATTTTTTTGCAGAAAGACTGAACTTTACAGTTTTCAGATTGTTCCCTTTACTTTCGTGCTATATGACCTACGTGCCAAATTTCATGATTTTAGGTCAACGGGAAGTACCCTGTACGTTTTGTTCGAATCCATTGCGATTATTATGAAAATCCAACAAATATCTCTAAATATCCACATAAATATACAAATGCGCTTATATCTTATCCTCATTAGAATGTCCCATAATTAAAGCTCAGCTGGTGTTTACTGCTATTCGCACCTAGGCAACTTTTTCTGCTGCTGAGTGTTGTTTTTCAAACCTTACAGCGGTGATTCTGGCAGTGGACTTGTCACAGACGATTATCAATTGATTGGCCTGGTCTCATACAGAATAGATGCTGTGCAAGCCCTTGTAATTTATACCAACATATCATACTTCTATGACTGGATTTTACGCAAAACAGAAGTTTTAAATTGTTATCAATAAATTATTGTTACAAGTTACAACTACATTGTATGTTTGCTTAAGTCTCGATTACCTATTTAGTATGTAAATATACATAAGTTTACTTATTCCTTTGAGTTTCATTCATCTGGGGGCAATTCAGCAAGTTATCGTGGTGGCACTAAGGGCTATTTTGGATGTATCAAAACCACTAAACAGGAACTAAAGGCACTAAACTGACAACCTCAAATCCGACAGCTTTTGTGCGGTGGCCACAGATTCCATTTTCAAACACATCATTTTAGTATAGTTCGTGTCGCGTCCCAAATTATTAACCACTGTGCCGCAGCTTTGTCCCTTCCACTAACGCTGATCTTCAATAAGTCGTTCCGCACAGGGACCTATCCGAAGAGCTGGAAACTGGCGTACGTTGTGCCCATCCGCAAATCAGGAGATTTAAACAACTGCGGCAATTACCGACCTATTAGCATATTATCGTGTTTCTCCAAGGTGTTCAAGTCGTTCATCTTTGACGTACTCTACAACCACGTCAATCCACTAATTGTTCCTGAACAACACGGTTTTGTAAGGGGAAAATCCACAGTGTTCAATCTGCTTGAATACATTGATTCAATTTATACCGACTTCCGGAAGGTCTTTGATAAAATTAACCATCGCATCCTTTGTCACAAACTGTCCTTACACGGTGTTCATGGTAATTTTTGACGACATGGCGACTTGTCGAGGCTAGCTAATTTCCCTTCGTGTATCCCGCAAGGATCCCTATTAGGGCCTTTATTTTTCATAATTTTTATAAACGATCTGGTGCATAAACTCAAAAGCCCATGTTTATTGTACGCCGATGATCTCAAAATCTTTTCTCATATCCGTACGCACCGCGACTGCACTGCACAACTCATCAGGAAGATTTGTGTTCCCTGTCACATTGGTGTACTGACAACCGCATGTTACTGGCTGCGGGTAAGTGCTTTGTGATAGCAATGACTCGTTACCACAGACAGACCCATAACCCAGTCCAATTTAATTACACCTTAGATGACGTCACATTGAAGCACGCGAACTGGGAGTAATATTCGACGAGAAGCTAATCTTTAACCAGCATTTCTCCGCCCTCTTCAAGAAATGTAACCAACTACTTGGTTTTGTCTTACGGGTCACTAAGTCGTTTAAAAGTCCAGCAAGCATAATCCTATTGACCGTCTTGTTGTAGGTTGGAGTATGCGTCCATATCGAACATGTAGAGTCGGTCCAGAAGCGTTTTCTTCGGATGCTATGCGCTCGTTCAGGGCTTCGCCGTTCGCTAAGGTTGTAACGTACTACCTCTTTGACCATATTGGCTACTGGCGTATTAGCCAGATAAAAAGTAAACTGTAGAAATTCGTAATTTAGAGTCTAGAATCTTGTCTGGCAGCTGATTGTTTTTTTGACGCAGTCCTGGTTTGAGCTCTGATACGTGAGGACGTATCTGCACAGCTGAAAAGTTGAGTTGCTGTAAAGTGCAGATGTTGCTATAATCTCTATTATCCCCAACCTTTGGGGTTCCACGCCGAGGTGTAAAATTCTCCTGGCGCTAATCATATCTCTTGTTGACGTCTGGAGAAGCGGACCAGCTGGATTTGTCACGAGTCTACCAAGGAGCTGAAGTCTATCTACGAATTCCCGGCGAGTCGCTACCCAGTGTTTCAACGATATCACCAATATTCGACTCACGACCCTGAATAATAAACGTATCTTGAGCCTGCCAACAATCTCTTTTGGTCAGGATAGAGTCTAACTGTTTCAAGGTCTTACGACAGCAGCAGGTGTGAACTATTCTAGATAGAAACCCTTGAATCCCTTGAATGAATGAAGTTTCAGGACTTCATCTATTTGCACAAAATAATTAACGGTACCATTAGCTCTGTCCTTTCGGACAGTTAGAAAGCCACGTCCATTCTTCATTCCGCGGTGCCAATCCAACATCAGCACTAACAACCTTTCGACGAGCTTTCTGCCAGCGAAGACGACGTCCCTGGTATCTGCCACGATTCGCTGCCTTGTTTTAAGTTTAAAATGCGTGATGTCCTCTAATTCTCTTTAAATGATTTAAAAATCTGTAGCTTTTTTAAATTATTTTTAAACGTATTTTTCTTTAGTTTACACAATTTGTAGTGTAATTTGTGTGCATAATTTTAATTAAAAAATTACTTTTTAGGGTTCCGTACCCGAAGGGTGCCAAACGGGACCCTATTAGTGAGACTTCGCTGTCCGTCTGTCTGTCTGTCTGTCTGTCACCAGGCTGTTTCTCATGAACCGTGGTAGCTAGACAGTTGAAATTTTCACAGATGATGTATTTCTATTGCCGCTATAACAAAAAATACTAAAAAATAACAGAAATTTAATATTAAGGGGGGCTCCCATACACGTGTTTTTTTTTTGCGGTTTTTTATAGATAATGGTACGGAACCCTTCGTACGCGAGTCCGACTCGCACTTGGCCGGTTATTTTTATACGTCTTGAAGGCAGCCGTTCACCCGTTGTCATGTTATCAATCAGTCAGCGTCAGTGGTTCCGCTTTGGCCGTTCTAACATGGTGGCTCTGTAATATGTACCAATATAAGGTAGGTACCCTATGATGTGTACGAAATAAGGAAATGTTAAAAGTAGAAAGGATCGAACAGAGAATACACTGGTGTGTGGAATTATAAGTTTGAAAAAAAGAAGGTCCATTTTCTATCTTACCTACCATTTTCTACCTTTCCATCGTTATTACTTATTTCAGATAACTATTCAGATAGTGACGCCTGAAAGATTAAATACTTTATAGAGTCACTATCGCTACACCAATGGAAAATTAAACTCCCAATTAATAGCAACAATCAAATCAGTTTACACGATTCCGGCTAATACCAATAGAAGTAAAACCGAACTTAAATAATCAGGATAAGCCGGTTTTAAAACTGTCAGAATACTTAGAGGTTTTAATTTTACATAGTTTTTAGTATTTGGCCGTGTGCTGGTTAGCAAGAGTTTGTCCCACGTGTGTCCAATTATAACATTCTAATATTTATTTCAAAGATATAATAATTAAGTACTTACTTATTGCCTTTACCAAATGTTAGCAAAATGGGATTTTTTTATTCTTCTCAACATGATCTTGATATCTAGAAGTTATCCTCAAGTCATGGAACCACATATAGTGGGCGGCAAATACTCCAGAATCGAGAACTTTCCGCATTCAGTACATCTGGCTCTAAGTTGTTTTCCAAACGGGAAGGTAATGTGTGGGGCATCAATAGTAAATCAGCGGTTAATAATATCTGCTGCCCACTGCTTCGATGATTGTGAGCATTTCCAAGAATGGGAAGCGCAAGTTTACGCTGGCAGCGAGGATTTAAACAAGGTCAGTCTATGCAAAACATTATTCAATAATAACCGGCCAAGTGCGAGTCGGACTCGCGCACGAAGGGTTCCGTACCATTATCTATAAAAAACCTCAACAAAATCACGTTAGTTGTATGGGGGCCCCCTTAATATTGTTGTTAGAGCGGCAACAGAAATGGCATCATCTATGAAAATTTCAACTGTCTAGCTTCCACGGTTCATGAGATACAGCCTGGTGACAGACAGACAGACAGGGAAGTCTCAGTAATAGGGTCCCGTTTGACACCCTTCGGGTACGGAACCCTAAACACTAAAACCCAACCTAAAATATCACGCTGGTTTTTCAGTGGTCTTTACGGTCGTTGTCATTGGGATAATGGAGGTGGAGCTAACAGTAACTATTCTATTAATATAGGTCTCAGACCGTTTTATAAATATGTTACGGCTAATGTTAGGAGAGCGGTTAATTTTATAAAAATAATATTAGTTTTTCCATGTAGGGCACAGAGGTAGGTCAGGGTAGGTGAAGGATAAGGGGGGTGAGCGAAACGGATTCCCCTTTGTCCTCGGTGTTAGGTTGACCCCATACATTAACCGGCTAAACTTAAGTTTAGCCGCTCTCCTAACATTAGCCGTAGCGTAACTATTTATCTAATCTGTGCCGTATATCTCATTGTAACATTTCTGGGCGAGTGGGCGAGGTCACCCTATTTTCAACCGACTTCAAAAAAAGGAGGAGGTTCTTAATTCGACCCGTATGTTTTTTTTTCTTTTTTTTTTCTATGTTTGTTACGCGATAACTCCGCCAATTATGAACCGATTTGAACAAATCTTTTTTCGGCGTATAGGTAATACCTCAAGGGTGGTCCCATTGACACCAGGTCAGGATCTGATGATGGGATCCTGGAGAAATCGATAGAACTCTTCAAATATTATAGGCAGACCTATAGTGATTTTTGTGTTTTTCATAATAACTCGTGCAAATGCACATAGCATAATATTGTGATGCGGAACTGCTGATGAAGACCACATATGGCCACCAGATCTGCTCAATACTAGGTACAAATACAATGCGTGGCTGACGGGCAGGCAACGCATAGCCTAAACCGGTGGACCTAGAGCCATGAAACTTTGTACAGGGCCAGGGGTTCCTTAGTCGCGTGGGGTAGCACTGATATAGGATTTGACAAAATTAATTCCCCAAGGGGGGGGGGGGATAAGGGGTTACAGTTAGTATTAAACTCAATCTAATCAAATAGGGTTTGTGGAAGTCGGTTTTTTCTAAAGTTTACTTTTTGTTTCAATTATTATCATAATACCTAGCATAAATAAAACTAAACCTAACATATTTAATACCTACTTTTATAAAAGAGAAAGATATTGCTCCTTTACATGATTTCTGAAAATAAAGAGAGATGAACTGGGTTGTCTGCCGTTGTCTAGTGCTTACTCTTTTGGACAGATGAAGGGAAACGCCAGGTTCCGTAGACATATTGTTGTCCTCATCATACATTAAATAAAGCGGATTCCTTTACAATTTTTAGGTGACGATAACAAGAAAAATAACGAGATTCGTGATTCATAAAAAATTTGATGCTGCTGAAATGATTAATGACATCGCTTTGGGCCGACTTGATAGGAATTTACCCTTGGGGAAAAAGATCAAAAGAGTCACGATTTCGAGCATATTTCCCCGATCGACTTATGCTCATGTGACAGGATGGGGAGTATCAGACGTACGTATTTATCTGTATACTATTCATTACCCGTAATACTTGAGGATTGACCGCATTGAAAATTTTAGAATTCATTGAATGTGCCAGGATAGTCTACTCTATCTATGCTTTCTTAGCTATATGCAATTATAGGACAAAGGATGTGAAAGGATGGTCGATTTTTAAAACAACAAACAACGGACTCCAGTGACAATAGTGATTTTACGAGTCGCTTTGGTTGGATAAGACAAAAAGATCGTAGTGAATATTACAGGCGGACAAAAAAAGTCGCGCCCTCGATATACGGATATCGAGACCTATACTGACAGATTCCCATACAAAATCACTCGATATAGGTGTATCGTATATCGAATGCGCGAGAACATGCCACTGATCTCGCGGCAACAACGCAGGGTTGCCACTCTCCAATCATGATTTTCGAAGTCATTCTTTTCAGGCAGCTAGCATGCGCGCTGGGAGCCGAGCGGCAACTTTCTGAGTATCAAAGATCTGGGGCCAAAGTCGCGTATAAAATAGAAGGGCAAAACCGGAAATTTCCGACCTCGTGGGAGACTATTGCTGTTCGATGCTATACGCGTCTTGGGCCCCTGAGCGGGGAGGTCCGCCGCACCGCTACCCCGGCCCATGCTTGTCTAAACAGCGAAGTTACACCCCCAAACTACTACGTGTTATTGTAGGTGCAGTATATGTTAGTTAGAACCGTAAGAACATAATATCTTGTTCTTACTAGCATATACTGCACCTACTAAAGATACTAATCTTCTCGTTGTAGAATGCACATGTTTATTTAAGACAAGTATCTAAATACGTGCATTTTATACTCCATTCCGAATAGCATTGGTTTTTTTTTTACTTTTTTCTTGATATTTGTATGGAATTCAGTTGTAGAAATGTGAGAGGTAAAACTCCTTGACACATAAAACACAATGCAATGATATACTAAACTTAATTCTGGAATTAAAAAGAAGAAAAGTTCAAGAAAATTCCAATGTGTATGAAATTGAGTATAGTTACGTGTCAGCCTTTTGCAGGAACACAGGGATGGAACCATTAAAATGAAATCAATTGGTCAATATGTCCAGAGATCCTCTGATTGTCAACCAATAGGCAAAATGTACCGCGGGATGATGTGCGCTGAAAGTGACAGTGGATATCCAGCAAAGTAAATACTACTTTGTCTATCATCCGTGAACTTTCCGTAAAGGATTTGTCTTCATTTTGAAGTATTGCTAGATCTATGAGTATAGAGGTACTGCGCGTTCTGCTTCCGTTGCCATTGGACTTCTTACTTGCTTATTTCGTGCGTTTAGTGCTTACGGAGTTGATCGGAGACACGGAGACCCCTGATTCTACAAACGACCGATGCCGAGACAAGCCGCGTCGCCGGCTACACACACAATTAGTTTCTGCGCCCTTGCTATAGCAATTAGCATGCCATTCGTTTGTAGAATTGGAGCCAGTAGTAGAAGTTAGCGCAGACCGTAAAATATAACCGGCCAAGTGCGAGTCGGGGTCGCACGAAGGGTTCCGTACCATTATCTATAAAAAACTTTTGTCGTATGGGAGCCCCCCTTAAATAATTTAATTTTAGTTTATTTATTTTTTTAAGTAAATAATATACTCAATATATTGTGAACATTTTAAGCGTCTACCTACTACCATTATCAATATCATATATATATATATAAAAATAAAACCGGCCAAGTGCGAGTCAGACTCGCGCACGAAGGGTTCCGTACCATTATCTATATAATTGGAACAAAAAGTAAACTTTAGAAAAAACCGACTTCCACAAACCCTATTTGATTAGATTGAGTTTAATACAAACTGTAACCCCTTATCCCCCCCCCCCAGGGGAATTAATTTTGTCAAATCCCATATCAGTGCTACCCCACGCTACTAAGGAACCCCTGTACAAAGTTTCATGGCTCTAGGTCCATCGGTTTAGGCTATGCGTTGCCTGCCCGTCAGCCACGCATTGTATTTGTACCTAGTATTGAGCAGATCTGGTGGCCATATGTGGTCTTCATCAGCAGTTCCGCATCACAATATTATGCTTACCATGTGCATTTGCACGAGTTATTATGAAAAACACAAAAATCACTATAGGTCTAATCGGTCTAATTTTCCAAATCGGTCCATCCGTTTAGGCGCTATCGAGGCACATACATAAAAAAAAAAAACAAACATCCGGACGAATTGTAAAATTTGTAAACCTCCTCCTTTGGGAAGTCGGTTAAAAAAACCGCAAAAAAACACGTTAATTGTATGGGAGCCCCCTTTATATTAAATTTATTTTGTTTTTAGTATTTGTTATAGCGGGAACAGAAATACGTCATCTGTGAAAATATCAACTGTCTAGCTACCACGGTTCATGAGATACGGCCTGGTGACAGACAGACGGACGGACGGATATCTTGAGATTTTAAGGTACTTTCCCTCCAGGGCCCATTCGTTTGTTCCACCCTGTATATGTGTGATCTGTAACTGTATTTTTCATGAAATACCCAAAAAGTTTTGTTCAAATTATCATCTTATGTCAGAATAACTTTGTAGCTAGTTGAAAAATGGCAACACACGATAGAAGCCACAGATCAAAAACTTAACTTAAAATAACATTTGAATTGATTCAAAGCTTGCCGCGCTTTTAGGGCCTTTAGTACCTACTAAACGCCGCCGTAAGCAGCACTGTCTACAACCTACTCCTACTGGAAAACGTGAGACACCCATCTACAATTTCCGTACAATGAGGTTCACTCACTCATTATGTCAATGTCATGCAGACTGCAAAACATCATTTCAACGCACCAAAGAGTATTTAATTAAAACATCACTGGCAGCCAAACTTGAAGTGGCCAAAAGGAAAAAATTAATTTCTGTGCTCTGAGATTTGTATGAAAACAAAAGTAATTAAAAACTATTAATTTTATAATTATTTTCTAAAAGTTCTACATAATAAATAGAGACGTCGTAATTCATCAATTAATATTTAAAGTCTTTGTAGAAGTCCGGGGACGACATTGCCATATCATTTAAATTTAGTTTCATTAAAAGAAGGCTTACCTACCAAAACAAAATGGCCTTGGTATAAACTTTTCAAGCGTGTTGTGAAGACGTATCTTGTACCGAGACCACTTTCAATTTGTAATATCTCTCGTATTTCAGTATTTGTGGTTGGTGCGGCAACAGATATACACATTCTGTGAAAATTTCAGCTTTCTAGCTATTACGGTTCGTGCAGGCGGACCCGGTGACAGACGGACGGACGGACGGACGGACGGACGGACGGACGGACGGACGGACGGACGGACAGACGGACAGCGAAGTCTCAGTAATAGGGTCCCGTTTGGCACCCTTCGGGTACGGAACCCTAAAAACACGTTTGTTGTATGGGAGTTGGGAGCCCCCTTAATATTAAATTTCTTTTGTTTTTTAGTATTTGTTGTTATAGCGGCAACAGAAATACATCATCTGTGAAAATTTCAACTGTCTAGCTACCACGGTTCATGAGATACAGCCTGGTGACAGACAGACGGACAGACGGACGGACGGACGGACAGCGAAGTCTCAATAATAGGGTCCCGTTTGGCACCCTTCGGGTACGGAACCCTATACAATGGCGTACTCACTGAGGCCTTTACTTAGTATTAATATTAGTATAAATATTATAGTATCTATGGTATTAGTAGTATCGCACTGCATTGGAGTAGCATGACCTACATACACTACAACTCTAATATTTTTTTACAGAGGGGATTCTGGCGGTGGTCTGGTCACAAAAAATTATGAACTTATTGGAATAGTCTCATTCACGAATCGCTCTGTTCTATACATCACAGGTTATACCAATGTAACTTACTTCTACCATTGGATAGCAAGTCAATCTCGACGTTTAACATGCTACAAAGGCTAACCTACAAGATTTATTCTAGTTACTTGAAAGAAAGAAACAAAGAAAGAAGAAAGAAAGAAACGTTTATTACAAGGACAGAAACACACCAGACAAAAGAAAAAGAAAGAAACCAAACAGAAAGTAGGACACACACAATATCATTAATAGTTGAAAACACACCATCAATGACAGTCGTGGTGTGTCACTGTCATTATAAATGGCAACTGACTCAGCGATATGTTGAAAGCCAAGCCTTCAGCGCTGATTTTCAGTCAGCGCCAAGTAACTTAGTCACCTAAAATATTTTTTGCAAATACTTTTTGGTTTTTCAAGTAAAGCTTACTCTTAGGTGTATTTTTTATTTATATGCAATGTGATCTGATCATCGATCTGTGAATGTGATCCCATGTAGGATTTAAGGGCAGGCCTTAGGCAATTAGAACTTGGAATTTCATCCTTAACTTATTTTTAGAGGAAATTAAATTAAAAAAAAAAAGTAAAAAAAAAAATAAGTTCAAGTCTAACTGAGGATTATACTGTGCTATTTTTATAATGATTAGATAAATAACAAGAACACAAATTCAGATGCGGTGCGAAATTGTAAAATAAAACATTGTGACGCACAGATTTTCTGGCAACTTCAGGGGACTTTTATATCGAGCAAAATTAATAAAATTACGTTTATGGGAAAGCAAATTCACGCTGACACTCGTGATAAACAAGCTAGTGAAAAAACGTCAACAATAATACTCATCATTCGGAGCGATTTGTGTTTTGCTAATGGCTGTAGTTGCCTTAGGCGCCGTCTTAAGGTAAGACCGCACTGGCGACAGCGGAGCGGAGCGACCCGAGCGAGACGCGATAGTTTTTGATGTTGCTCCGCACTAGAGCGGAGCGACTGTGGCGCGACAGTTTTGCCCGTCTCATTCGACCAAAGAATGAAAGAGAAAGAGAGAGGAGAGGAGAGGGCGGGGGCGTGAGGGAGCGACATCCGACACTGCGATAGTTTTACCTACATAGTTGCGAACTTTGTGCGGGTCGTGACGCTGCGCTCCGCTGTCGCGTAGTGCGGTTTGCTTCATGTGTTTGCCTTGAAAGAATATTTTGTCATGGGCAGTCGCGTCGGGTTTCTAGTGCGGTCTCACCTTTGATTTGTAAAATATTCCAAAGAATTTGGGAATAAGATAATAGCAAATAATGATGGGGATAACTTGCAAACTTAGCTATTAGAGTAACAGTCATATAGAAGTAACGTTAGAAGCATAAATTAATTATTAGATTAAGGCCCTGTCTCAAAAGTTCACAATAAGCTCCATGCGACAGATACGTACCTGTCATTTTACATACAAAATGTATGATTTATCTATACGATATGGCTTATTAACATAATGTCAGGGGATTTCGGTAGAACATCGAACATCGTTTGGTAAGTATTTGGTCTGATTCTCGTCAAAATGAGCGGGTTTGAGAATTATATGAGAGCCGGAGTTGATGGCAAATGACATCTACCTCGCCATGAAGAGTTTCAATTCAAGGTGTTTCATAAGGAGAGTGACTGCGGGGTCGTGCAGCAACAAAGTAAGCTAAGATTTGCCTATTGGTTAGGAATGTTATGCTGTAGATTAGAGCTCGCTAAGTCATCATTTATTTTTTGGTACAAAAAATAATTAAAATGTATGGATGTATGTATTCTGATTCAAGGTTAGTTGATTACCCTCACACTTTACAAGCTATTTGATGGCACTTTTACATGACGTCATTCGGTTAATATTTCCTCAATATTTCATAGAACTCAGGAACAAAAGTTCCGTTTTGACAGTTCATAAAAAGTATCTATCTCACATCTATCTATTTTGACTTGCCAGGCCACAAGCCTATTGTTTATGGTCTTTGATTTTGACACTTCTAACTCCTCTGATTAGTTTATTTGAAAAAGGTTTTAACATGAATTGTAAGGTGACCAAACATTCACAATTAATAAGGATAATTAATTTATTAAATTACTAACGCATCGTTGTGAATTTTTAAACACTAGCATAATAGCTGAAGCCGCAATCATGTACCGAGTTAAAATACAGATGCAATAGAGAAAACGGTCGCATTTAGTTGAAAATTATAATCAATCTCCAAGGAAGACTGGATGGAAAATGCCATTTTAAAATATATTTCTCTCGTTACTGATTAAATTCAGGTACTTAATACGTTTATTCGCAAGAAGCAATTGAATTCGATCGACAATAAAAAATCTGGTACCTACAGGTTCAGTATCGGCGCACAAGCGAAAATAGTAGGTAAACTAGATTACGGCTTAATATAAAAACTTCTCGCTTAAATAAAAACTGAATTAAGGCAATATCGATTAGTCGGTTGTAAAAGTGAGACCTAATTAGATAATATTTTAGTTTTGTTTTGGTTTTACTTCACGTCTAGTACAGCTGCGCAGGTTAGAGAGCTAACAAGAAGGTTGTCGCACGTGCATCAGGGAAAAGTTACTCCCCAATTATAACGTGCTGATATTGCTTTCAAATACAATAATAATCACTACACTTACCAAATGGTACCAAAATGGGTAATTTTAATTCTATTCAACATGATCTTGCTATCGAGAAGTCATCGAAAAGCCTTAGAACCACATATATATGGCGGAAAATACTCCAGCATCGATGATTTTCCGCATTCAGTGCACCTAGGTTTAAGTTGTGTTACAGGCGGGATGGTATTGTGTGGGGCATCAATAGTAAACCAAAAGTTGTTAGTAACTGCTGGTCACTGTCTAGAAGATTGTACGAATTTCAACGACTGGAAAGGGCAAGCTTACGCTGGCCACGATGATTTGAACAAGGTAAGTAAGAGAGTAAGAAGGCTCATCCTGATACACGTATTTGATGTTGTACACTTGGATCTACTTATTCTTGATTTATTTCTCCTTTCCACCCTGGGTTTGCTGGAAGAATTCTCTTGATAGAGATAAACTCGCCTTTGTACGTGTTATTTCCACTTCGTGTGCAATAAAGTATATTGAGATTGAGTATTGGGAAATACCGGCATTCAGTTCCCCGTTGAGTCACCTTATTGTAAGTCAAAGATACCTGCGTAACAATGTTAAGCTGATTTACTCACAATTTGCAGGTGACAATCACAAGAAAAATAACGAGATTCGCGATTCACAAGTATTTCAATGAAGGAAAAATGATGAATGACATCGCTGTGACGTTTCTAGATAAGGATTTGCCCCTGGGGCAAAGGACCAAAAGAGTCATAATTCCTAAGAGATTTCCCAATACGAAAAGTGGTCAAATGGCAGGATGGGGAGTATCAGAAGTATGGGTCTATTAATCTGCCTAGTATTTATTACCCGTGATACTGAAACCACTTGACTGGAATGAAGTTAGTTTTTAGGATTAACAGAATTGAGCTAGGATGTAACATATCACATTAACTCTGTGAATATTGTTTATATTTTAATGTAAGTGTTTGCATTGTTGATGTGCCTTGTTATAAATAAATAAATAACATAAATGAATGCATGATGTATGCAAGTTATCAATCAGTGCTGTCAATCTAGGAAACTAGTAATGTAGCATTAACTTAGGATTAGTATGTGCCAAAACAAAACATTATTCTTTCTACCTTAGCCTTACAACTAGTTTGGACTCGAGTTTATTAAGATATGCACAACACAAGTGAACCTTTTACAGGAACACCGGGATGGGACCTTGAACATGAAATCAATCAGTCAATATATCCAGTACGACGATATTTGTCACAAAGAGTTGCGCTATAGACAGCAACCCGGGATGATGTGCGCAGAAAGCGGCAATAGGGGTGATTACGCGTCACAGTGAGTCTCCCTGTACTACATAATTATCCGCGAATTATTCTCTTGATATAGAGTGATGCTAGATATACTGTGATAGATGCTGATAGATGCATAGATCATCTATGGTATGCGTGAGGTACAGACATGTCATGTGTGAAATGTAAGAATTGAGAACTACGACAGCCATCTTTGAAACGCCATTCTATGCTCGGAATTGCGTCCGAGCATAGAATGGCATGCCAAATATAGCAATACTCAGCCACTAGCGACACGCGTTGGCAGATCTGTACAGAACAGTCTGCTTCAGTTACCTTTGGACTTTGTACTTGCCATTTCGTGCGTTGTCGTCGGCTTATGAGATGGTCGATCAAATACATGGGATTGGGGACTATGCACCCGATGCTTGTATATTTCAGGATAGAGTACCTAGATAAGGCCTAAAGTGTAAAATGGCGTAATTACTGAAGAGGTGGCCCGCACTGCATTGGGGATAAGGAGAAACCTGACCTACAACTTTAATATTTTTTTTACAGAGGAGATTCTGGCAGTGGGCTGATCACAGCTAATAAGGAACTTATTGGAATAGTCTCCTTTACTCCTTTCCATTTACCTTATATCACAGTTTATACGAATGTGACATATTTTGAACGCTGGATAGCAAAACAATCTCGCCATTTAGCATGCTACGGCTAACATATTACAATAGATATTCATTATGGTTACTTACTGCCTATTATAGTGTTTTTTGCAAATATTTTATGGATTTTATGTTAAGCTTTTTCTACTTAGGGGCACTATTTTATTTGTTAATATCTGATGTGACATAAATAATAATAGATTAATCAAAATACTTCAAGTGGCGATGTGAAATAACCCATCTCTAAGGAAGACTGGTTGGAAAATGCATGTGGCAAGAAATCTTCTCTCGTTATCTTACTTGTAAAATATAGTTTATACGCAAGAACCAATTTTATTTAATCGATAATAAAAAACCTAGATACATATTATAGGTTGCAGCTATCGGCGCACGAATAAAATCACGAGATTCCGGCTTTTATTTACCATTAAAAGTAACACTGAACTAAAGCAATCACGGTTATCCGGTTCTAAAAGTGAAACAAAATTTGAGTTTGATTTATTTTGCATGGTTTTTACTTCGCGTCTAGTGCGGGTTAGAGAGCTAAAAATAAATTTGTCCCAAGTGTATCAGGGAACAATACTCCCCAATCAAAACGTGTAATTACCTTTATCAGATGTTAGCAAAATGGGAAATTTTAATTTTATTCAACATGAGCTTGCTATCAGCAAGCTATGCAGCCATGGAACCAAAAATATATGGCGGACAATACTCCAGCATGTATAACTTTCCTTATTCAGTGCATATGTCATTAGCTTGTATTAAAGACCATATGGTACTGTGTGGGGCATCAATATTAAACCAAAGGGTGCTAGTCACTGCTGGCCACTGCTTAGACGATTGTGTGCATTACGATGATTGGGAAGGGCAAGTGTACGCTGGCCACGCGGATTTGAACAAGGTAAGTAAGAGTCATAAGTTGAGTCATTCTGAAACAAATACCGGAATTAAGTTCCCGTTGAGCCAGTGACAGGGTAATTTATTCATCAGAAAACATAATACAGACAATTTATTGGAAAAAACATGTACAAAAGCGAGAAACATCAACATCCACAACAACAGCTTCGTCAAATAAAAATAAATCATGGATGAAAAAGAAAACAAGACATAAAACAACAAATAAACCGCCCCAAGAATCTCCTGGCCCAAAAGTGCCCATTACACTGGCAGCGTTCCCGCGCTGCACAGCGAGTTTGATTCTTTGGGCCAAGAAAGCCCCCGAGCGGTTGTCAATTGTCATACCCTCCCTCGGTCCCTAAAGCGACGCCCAATGTCCCTGATAAAGGCCCTACCCTGCGAACCCCATACCCCTGTAGTCTCGACGGCCAATACATGAGCCGTATTTTTTTGTAAGTCGAAGATACCTGTCATAGAAATGTTAAGCTGAGTTTACTTACAAATTTCAGGTGACAATAATAAGAAAAATATCGAGATTCCTAATTCACAAATATTTCAATGAACGAAATCTGATCCATGACATCGCTTTGGCCTATCTGAATGACGATTTGCCCCTGGGGCAAATGATCAAAAGAGTCATGATTCCTGAGTATTTTCCTGCAGGTTTTGGTTATATAACAGGATGGGGAGTATCAGGAGTAAGTGCGTAACTATTTATCTGCCTACTATTTTATAACCCATTAACTGGATTGAATTGCTAGTTTTTAGGGTCACATACAATATTTTTAACAGGATAGCAAATCAAAAAGTAACATAAATTAATAGCAAGTTAGGTAGGTATCTATAGTATAGCCGCTGAGAGAATGCGATCCTGACATAATGTTAGTTTGGGATAAAATCCCCTTTGTGGAAGTAAGATAGAGTGAAAAGTAGCGCGGGACAGACAGGGACATAGACATGTGTCAGGATCGCATTCTCTCAGCGGCCAGAGTTTTTTTTTGTCAATAGTGCCACAAACTGACCCGGTGCCGGTGACGGGGACTAGAACCTCTAAGGTCGCCCCACGGTCGCCCGTATGAAATGTCAATTTGACGCTAGCGCCGCCGCCGCCGGTGCCAAAACAAAAAAATCTTGCTATCCTCAAGCCTCCATACAACCCCAACTCTCCAACCTTTTGCAGGAACACCAGGACGGGACTATTAAAATGAAATCAATCGGTCAATATATCCAGAACAGCCAGGTTTGTGAACAAATTGGACAACTGCAACCCGGGATGATGTGCGCTGAAAGCGGTGATGAGCATCAATACCCTGCGCAGTGAGTGCTCTCTGTACTTTAACCTATTCAATATAACAGGCAACTTGACAGCTAACCTAAAACTTCATAAAATCCTTTTTTTACACGAGGGATGTTACCAAAACAATCGGAAAGAATCGAAATTGTTTATTCAGTTTAACTAACCGAAGAGTTGTCATCGCCATCACTGCCATCAGCACTTAAAGATATTGGAGGCTATTATTATTTGAATATTATGAAGTTTTAGGTTAGCTGTCAAATTTCCTGTTATATTGGATAGGGTAGGTAAACCTGATGCTTGGTAGGACAGGCACCAGTTGACATACGGTCCAATGCGACTAGCACTCGCGCACTGGTTCCGAACACACTTTTAGATCGTGACTGCTGTAGTTAGATGTCTAAGTACTTAAAATAAAAAGTCAAGTGCGAGTAAGACTCGCGCACCAAGGGATCACAATTGGAGATTATTACCTCGTAACTGGTGTAATCAGTTTTCTCTAAAAAAATTGTATGAAGTGTAAACCTAATTAAGTATAACCTAATTAATAAATACTTACATAAGTATTTTTGCAGACAGACAAACAGTTTTCAGAATTTTTCCTTTAATTGTGCTATTTATAACCGCATAAGACCTTGTTTTGTGCCTCATGCTTGTAGGTCAACGGAAAGTACCTATCCTATAGGTTTTGAGTCGATTGCGATTACTATGAAAATCCAACAATTTTATAACATAAACCATGGGTACCTATTGTTTGATTGCGTTGACCCAGAAGGTTGATTTTTTTTCACAGCTCTAAGGGATCACAGATTTGAGCAATTGATGTCAATTTCTGCTTTATACTCCACGCGTTATAAAAAATCTTATAGACGGACAGACGGACGGATAACGAAGGGTTTATCTTTTTTACTTTTAACGATCGGAGCCCTAAACTACTTTAGTAAGTACTTTCTGAAGAGGAGGCCTTTACTCGGTGGAATCGCGATGCAATGCTAAAAAGTACAACTCACTAAACTTATGCTTTGTTTACAGAGGGGATTCTGGCAGTGGTCTGGTCACAAATGATGATGAACTTTTTGGATTAGTCTCCTTCACGAGTATAAATTTTCCATACATCACAGTTTATACCAATGTAACTTATTACAACAAATGGATAGCAAGAGAAGCTCGCCGATTAGCATGCTACTAACAAATTTATAAGATTTTCTAGTTACTCCCTAAAATAATAGCATCCTAAAAGATCTGTCACCTAACTTGTATCATCCAACGATACAAAAATGGTTTAGCAACAAAATAAATAATAATTTGATCGCTTTTTTTTCTGTATTAGTGCCCATGTAAGAGCCATGTGATGGAAGGCATCTGCCCTTTCGCGACCTTGACAACAAGCCACAATTTTCAGGCTGTCGCTCAATTGCTCTGAAAAGATTTCACGCATTAGAGATAAAATTTAAGGCAAGTTTACCTTAGTGACTAAAGTATTAGTGTCCATGTTAGAGCCATATGATGGAAGGATCGTTGTTCCTCTGCCCTTTCGCGACCTTGACAACAAGCCACAATTTTCAGGCTGTCGCTCAATTGCTCTGAAAAGATTTCACGCATTAGAGATAAAATTTAAGGCAAGCTTACCTTAGTGACTAAAGTATTAGTGTCCATGTTAGAGCCATATGATGGAAGGATCGTTGTTCCTCTGCCCTTTCGCGACCTTGACAACAAGCCACAATTTTCAGGCTGTCGCTCAATTGCTCTGAAAAGATTTCACGCATTAGAGATAAAATTTAAGGCAAGCTTACCTTAGTGACTAAAGTATTAGTGTCCATGTTAGAGCCATATGATGGAAGGATCGTTGTTCCTCTGCCCTTTCGCGACCTTGACAACAAGCCACAATTTTCAGGCTGTCGCTCAATTGCTCTGAAAAGATTTCACGCATTAGAGATAAAATTTAAGGCAAGCTTACCTTAGTGACTAAAGTATTAGTGTCCATGTTAGAGCCATATGATGGAAGGATCGTTGTTCCTCTGCCCTTTCGCGACCTTGACAACAAGCCACAATTTTCAGGCTGTCGCTCAATTGCTCTGAAAAGATTTCACGCATTAGAGATAAAATTTAAGGCAAGCTTACCTTAGTGACTAAAGTATTAGTGTCCATGTTAGAGCCATATGATGGAAGGATCGTTGTTCCTCTGCCCTTTCGCGACCTTGACAACAAGCCACAATTTTCAGGCTGTCGCTCAATGGCTCTGAAAAGATTTCACGCATTAGAGAGAAAATTGAAAGCAAATTGTAAGTTCAATGAGGAATACGTGAAATTCATGAAAGATTACCTGGAGTGTCGACATATGTAGGGAGGAAGTAAATCCGCCTCCATCAGACTTTGGGAAGTTTTTCTACATTCCACATCATGGAATTTTATGTCCCGATTCTAAACTACCCCACTTCGGGTGGTTTTCGATGGTAGTACAAAAGATGGGCGGGGCCAGTCGCTAAACGACACCCTTTTGTCGGACCCCAAACTTCAAAAGAACATCTTCGATTTCCTGTTGCGTTTCAGGTGGCACTGGAGACATCAAGCAAATGTACCGGCAGTTCCTGGTGCCTCCGGAAGATGCAGGCTACCAGCTCATATTGTGGCGCGATGCTCCTGATCCCATACGGGATTACGATTGTTGACAGTCACGTATGGAGTATAGTCTGCGCCATACCAAGCTTTGCGTTCTGTCGCACAACTCGCTGAAGACTTGACTGTGGTTCACGTGCAGCAACTGTTCTTCGTAGGGATATTTACACCGATGATATTGTAACCGGTGCGTATAATCCTGACGAGGCAGCGAAAATTCGTTCCGAATTGTTGCAAATTTTGTCGTCAGTTTGTTTGAGTCTGGATATCTGTATCAACATTGAACAATCCTGCGGATTGTGGACTCCCGGCCTCCTTCCCGCTGAGTTATTCAATTTTGATGCCAGGTGCTGGGGGCCTCTGTGGTTGTCGCTTGATGAGTCTGAATGTCCAAGTGAACCTTCGCCTGTACTGGAGACCACTGTTTGCGAAGAGCAGAAAATATATACATTGCTCAAAGAAAAACCTGACAATTTGGTAGAGTCACTACTCACTAACTGTCGAAGTTCTCTTCATTAAGAACAGTGTCGCGCGCTGTCGCTCTTTGTCGTAGCTTCATTAATAACCTTAAAAATTGTAAGAATCAATTACCGTAACAAATAATGCCGTTAGATTTATCTTCAGTCATGCTCAGAAATGCTCTTTCGCATCCGAAATCCGCATTCTGAAGGTCGGCTTTGTCGATGAGGAGGGTTTGCTGAGGGTGGGCGGTCGCCTATCACATATTTCGCTAAACTGATGCTAAGCACCCCCTTTACCAAGGCGATTTATTTGGAGCTTGTCTCAGAGCTCACGTTAGACAGAAGCGTTTATTGCTGGTCTTTGTCGGTTCGTCGCTCGTCGTGGACGTTTTAGCCGATTGGTGTTAGACCAAGGAACGAATTTTGTGGCGCCAGCAATATCTTCTCTAAGCTGTTGGCAGATGCTTCGTACGCAATTGACATTGACTTTCACTTCCATCCCCCAGGCAGTCCTCATTTTTCGGGGTTGGTTGAGCTGGAGCGAAGTCTAGACGCATTTGAGTCGATTCATCGGTTTGCAGAGGCTAACTATCGAGGAGATCTACACCGTACTCACTCAAATTGAAGCCCTGCTCAACTCTTGGCCTCTGACACCTATGAGTTCAGATCCAAGCGATCTGTCGGCCCTCACACCCGGTCACTTCCTGACATTAGATAGAGCCGTTGGGTGCCTGCCCGAAGAGTCGCTCCTCGACAAATTTGTTAGACCGCTACAGCGTTGGAAGTTAGTCCAACGAATGCACCAAGACTTCTGGAATAGGTGGCACGTGGAATACATCCACACTCTCCAGCAACGTCATAAGTGGACTGACCGAAAGTCGGAGCCGAACAGTCGGCATTTTAAAGCTAGTTGTAAATGAGTGGCGTGGCCCCATGCATTGGTAGAGTTATCCAGCTACACCCTGGGTCGGACGGAATCTGTCGGTTTGTCACCGTTAAAACTGCCGTTGGACAGTTTAAACGCCCAGTTGTGAAGTTGGTACCACTGCCACTTTCAAATTAATAAATTCAAACCATATTTTGTTTGTTAACTTAGTAATTAATGATAGGTGTATTATAGTGTTAATTAGTGTATTTCGTTCAATTTAACTTAAGTACGCGAAAATACTGTGTATTTTGGTGGGCGGAATGCCCATGTTAGAGCCATCAATGGACCAGTCAGGCAGGTTTATATTGCTTCATCTGCTAAGAGCTGTCACTTTTTGACAAATGGAATGTCAAATTCAACATTGAGATGATCTTATCCTTTGAGTTAACGAGGAGTTAACGATCAGTGTCCACATTCTAATCTATGATCAGTGTCATATACATTGTAATCTGTGTCAGTGTCCATCTGCATACTGCGACGTCACGACCACTTGTCGTTTCCTGTCTCCATTTCGAGCCGCGCGCGTAGTAGATAATTACATTCAACATAATCTAAAACACAAGCATTCACATCACGAGGAGCATATACAGAGGAAATCACCCCGCCGGACCCAAACAGCTGGTTGCCTGCCCAGTAAGGAGGTCACGGTGGTAGAGCCGAGCTGAGTCAGCTGACGTTGGTCACCGAGCTGGTAAATGATGATTACCTTCGTCTATTTGTTCCGTCCCCTGAGTAAACCACTACACAATAAACAGAGCATCCCATAACTCATAAAGTCCACTTCATTAGCTCGCCCGGACAGTACAATTAGTTTGGTCATCTGATTAGTAGATTCGTCATCTGAACAGTAGATTAAAAATAGTAAGTGGATCTGTCACCTAAATAAAATAGATTGGTTACCTACATAAATAGTAGATCTGTAACCTGAATGGTAGACTGTTAATGTAAATAGTCACTTAATTGTATCAATAACAAACAAACATAGCGTCTCGTTTAATCCTATACGGGTTGGCAGAGGAACAAATGTGACCATTAATGTCCTCATTGAGGGGCGTAGGCCAGGTATGGTAATTTCAGAACGGATTAATCTCCTTTTCTTTGTTGTTACAGTTTTACTTATTATATCAAACCAAAAATTAAACTGTCAGAAATATAAAATGAAGCGCTAGTTTTGTTTTAGGGGGACGCCCTCTTTGCACCTCTTCATAAACATCAACATAAACACTCGTTAATCGTAACAATAGGTAGAGTTTAATTAATTATTGAGTTACGGCAAATTTTTCGATACCTACTAAATTCAGATATTTATTCCGATCATTTGCAAGAATCAATTGAATTCGTTCGACCATAAAAGTCATGTCGCTGGAAATTGTGTGCCTGCCTACTATTGTACGTTAGGTTCACTATCGGCGCACACGCGAATAATTAAACCCAAATTATTACCATCAATAAATAAGTTAATGCGATTCCGGCTTTTACTAATTAAAATTGAAACTGAACTGAAACAGGACACGTCAAAACTGAAATTGGAGGATATTTGTTTGCATGGTTTTTACTCCGCTGCTAGCGCCTAACGAGAACGTTATCCCCGGGGGATACTTTACCCCCAGAAATTAATTTAATACTACGTTAACCAAATGCTATCAAAATGGGATTTTTTTATTCTAATCAAAATGATCTTGCTATCGAAAAGTCATCCACTATCCATGGAAGGAAAAATTGTTGGCGGACAGTACGCCAATATACTTGACTTTCCGCATTCAGTGTATCTGAATATATATTGTATTAAAGACCAGTATATGATGTGTGGGTCATCAATAATTAACCAAAAGTTGTTAATAACTGCTGCCCACTGCTTGGACGAATGTGCACATTTCAGAGATTGGAATGTAGGGGCGTACGCAGGGAGCTCGGACATAAGAAAGGTCAGTAAACAGGATCAGTAAGTGTTAGAGATTCAATGCTTTTGGGCCTACCCTGAAACAATTTCGGAACTATTTCCCGGTGAGTCACTTAGGGAAGATTTATATTAGGAATGGACGTGCCCGGGGCGGGGCACGGATTCGAGACGTTTTATAAATTGTATATGAAGCAGTTTATATTACGCAGTGCATGATCCGTGCCCGGGGCGTGTCGTGGACGTGGCTGGGACGGAGCAAAATGTATGGAACGTCTCAAACGCTGGGCACGCCCTGGGTCCGTCCCGCTCTGTCTGATAGGTATAAATCATCCCTTATTCGAGGATTACCCGAGTCAGTCGACGATTTCCCGCGTATTAAAATAAACGGTTAAGTGCGAGTACGACTCGTGCACAAAGGGTTCCGATCACACTTGGAGATTGTTTTGTTACCTCATATCATAACTGATGTAATTAGGTTTCTACATTAAAAAAATTTGATGTCATCCACGTAAACCAAATTACATGTTTTTGCAGATAGACAGAAAGAAGACCAGTAATTTTGGGCCTTGGTATAACCCAATTTGCCAGCCAAGGAATAAAATTTAATTTAATCGATCACAAATACCAATACAGTACAGGGCGTCTCAAAAGAAAGTTCGCATTTAAAAAATCGATTAAAAAAAGTAAGGAGTTTATTGAAAAAATGTTTATTATGTTACTGTAAAAGCCCGAACTCGGTAAATCCTAACCGGTAAATCCTAAGATTAACCAACTACCTACCTGTGGTAAAAGCCCAAAACTATTTGTTACCTTCGTTTATCTCTATTTTATTTTTCACTTCTCCATAAATATCAACAGGGTCGTGATTTTGAACGCGAATCGCATGGCAATAGCTATTGCCGAGCGCAAAATTCCGGATTTGGCTGTCGACGGCGTCACCACGCACCCGGCCATAACCCTAGGGGTAAGATGGGACTGAACCTAACCCCCATAGTGCAGGGGATGTATTTTTTAATTTAAAAAAATATGGTAGCAGACACAAATATTTATTATTAAACCATTAACTTCTGTAAGGTACTCAATTATAACCTTTATTACCAGTAGATCCGCGGAACACCCATGAAGTAACAGGGCAACAGACTGTTGAAGGAAATTCTTAATATTATTATTATTATTATTATTTTTTAAATGAGTAAGTATTTTTATTTCAATAAAAGTACACGTTTTAGATATGACTTTCCAACTTTAAAAATTAACCTCCTTCAACAGTCTGTTGCCAGGTCATTGAACTACTATTACTAGCGTATGCCAAGTAGGTACTTTATGGAAAGTTGAAATGACGGCGAGGGGACCACCAAAAAATTCATAAATTACGTCATTCGAATTTGGGGGGGGGGGTCTGGTCTGCGGATGATGGATGAATGACGTACGAGGGGGGGGGTACCAAAATTGACGTCATCCTTGTAAAAACCAATTACACAAAAATATGTATAATATTATGTTATGTTCATATAAAATTAATAATTATTGAGCGCATTTATTATATTTCAATAACAGAGTGAAAATAGTTCGATATTAGGCAACACTGAAGAAGTTTGGCGAACGCGTTATGTTATGGTCGGCGCTTTTGACCAGAGTCGGCTTCCTTTGACGCTCCCCGCCGCCGCCGCCGCCGCAGCGGTCAGCGCTAGTGGTGGTTAATATAACGTAAAGCCGTTTAAAGCAGCACGTTATTTACTTGTAACGAAAAGCTTGTGCTATTAATCGAATCAGATAGAGCTACGTTATCACAACGAAACGGACCGACGCTGTACGCGCTGCGCTGCCAGCGCCATGCGCGCTGCGCTGCTAGCGCCAGCGGACTTTTTGTAGCATTGGGTTAAAAAAAGCACAGCGCACTGCGCTGCTAGTGCCAGCGGACTTTTTGTAGCATTACGTTAAAAAAAGCACAGCGCAGCGTGATCAGTCGACCGGTTACTCGCGACCGCGCGCTTTCTCGAAAACATTCACAATGCGTTCGACGCGTTCGTTTCGATAACTTAGCGTGTAAATTAGCAGGCTAAAAAAAATTAGCTTATTCCATTTAGCCTGTTATCAAAAATTAGCCGTTATGACCACCACTATCAGCGCGGGCAGTTTGACAACAGAAGCTAACGACACAACACCTTTATCCGCGCGTTTTTGCAATTAATTTAATTCTGTCTGAAATGACGTCATTTTTATGAGAAGGGGGGGGTTATTTGATAATGACGATAGGATGATTGTAAGGGGGGGGGGGGTCGAAAATCGCCAAAAGCTATGACATAATTTGTGTACGGCCCCTATGTACTACAGCACTATGGGGGTATGATCCCGTCCCACCCTACCCCTAGGTGTATGGCCTAGGTTATGGTGAGCCCGCAGTGATAATTTCATGCGGGTGTACCGACACAACCTGGGCGAAGGCATTTTTACCGTGTATTTGAAGTAAATCTTAGGATTTAACAAGTGAATGCCTGATTTTAAAAAATATGCTATCGATAAATTGGCGAAAAAAAATATGCGAACATTGAAAAACGCTACGTAAAATTTCGCGATGTGAAAAAATTGCGAATGTGAAATTTTAGGAATGTTAAAATATGCGAATTGGGAATACGCTATTATGAAATTAAAGCTTTTGGGCGGACAACAAAGTGATCCTATAAGTGTTCCTTTTTTTCCTTTTATGGATCGGAACCCTAAAAAATATAGGATTTGTGTGTTCTATCCGAATATTAAACTATTTTTTTTCTGCATGACCGGCACTTTCACGTCTGGCCCAAAAATTAATGAAACGTAAATGATCTCTTTTCTGGCTTTCTGCAAAAATATGTACTTAACTTGGTTTGCATGGATGACATCATACTTTATTTCTTCATAATTCATAATTCATAATTTCTTCATTGCACACAAACAGTTACATAGGAAAATAAAAAACATAGAAAACGTGTACAAAGGCGAGCTTATCTCTAACAAGAGATCTCTTCCAGCAAACCAAACCATTTTTTATGTAGAAACCTAATTACATCAGTTACGCGAGGTAACAATCTCCAAGTGTGTCTTCTTGCAAAGGTGTAAGTTAAATATAATCTGATGCACACATGCATGACGCACACTTCACAGGTGGTAGCACACAGAAGAGTATTGAGATTCGTGGTTCACAACGATTACGAAGAACATAAAATGAGTCGTGACATCGCTTTGGCCTATCTCGAAAGTGATTTGCCCCTGGGGAATAAAATTAAAAGAATCATAATTCCTTTGAGTTTTCCTCATACTTTTGCCTACATCGCAGGATGGGGAGTATCACAAGTAAGTAACTACGCTATCTACAATATCTGCATTACATACCTACTATTTAATACTCCCCCCTACATAATAATACCCCTCTACACAATGGCCCCTGATGGGCGATTACGGGCATGCAGAACAGGCGCCCAATAGGCTTGTGGCCAAGGTAATCCAATAAATCTAGGAACAAGTCTTAAGTTGAAGCATGATGTACAAAATGGCTTGACATTCTCAGAATTGTATATTTTCAGCAAGTATATTTTATAAAGTCAATTTTGTGCAAAAAAAGACAGCATTTGATGGCACTTTTACATGACGTCATTCTGTTGTTATTTCATAGAACTCAGGAACAAAAGTTCCGTTGTGACAGTGCAAAATAGTACATTACTTCAGAGGGAAGAAAGTGACAGTTCCATACCGAGATTATGGCATTTGCGCCACGAGCTTGCGAGGGGCGCAAACCATTTGAGGTATGGAACTGTACTTTATCCTGAGGTATGTATAGTGCTTTTTATTACACCTACGAGGAAAATTATAGACATAAATGCATAGAAATCTGCAGTACTTATGAAAATTTCATACGTTGGCAAAAGGAAAAGAAAACGACTTCATTTTCTGAAAATGTATTGCTCGAAGTTTTTGCGAAAATGCGCGGGCTTTTCCTTTTTTTATTCGCCCGTTTCTGGAGTAGGCTAAGATCATAAGGTCATGCAGCCAAGCCACTTCTTCCGTGATTCCGCGCGTTTTATATACAAAAATAATTTCGTTTTTGATTTTCTGTATGCACCAAGGAGGTTGGTAACTGGTAAAAAAAAACTGTATGTGGCCAGTAACAATTTACTTGAAATTTAATTAGTAGACAGTTAAAAGTCTCTTTGCAGTATGACTGCTGACAAATAAAAATAAAAAAAACCGGGTATGTAATGGAATTTCATACATACTTCCCACCCTTGGGTCGGAAGGATTTTCATACAAACTTCCATACCTTGGGATGAAAGGATTTGAAGGGCGGGATAAAGGCGTTTCTTCCCTCTAATTGGTATAATTAGTATGTATTTTCAGAGCAGGTGTGATAAAAAAAGTATTTATTTTGACTTGACAGGTCACAAGCCTATTCTACAAACGAATCGCATGGCTATTGCAATAGCGCAAAATTCCAGTTTTGGCTTGGCGACGACGCGACGACGACGGGGCGACCGGCGAGACGTGCCGCGCCCGCCGCCGCCGCCCCGGCTACAGACAAACCGGTAGTTCGCGTCATCGATAGCAATTGGCATGCAATTCGTTTGTAGAATTGATGGAGCTCGGAGATGGCAAAGGGAACCCTAGGATGCTTAATTGTAAGCCCGTCGAGTTCAGGCTCATTCGATTCGACGTGACAAGTCCAGCGGGTCGATTCTCGCGCCTTCGAGACCTATATTGACAGATTCCCCTACAAAATCACTCGATATAGGTGTAGATATCATATATCGATGCGCGAGAATCATGCCGGTTCATATATTTTAGCGAAGCTCTTATTAGCGACACCTGATGATGGAGCCGGACGGTGGTAAACGGAACTTGTAATTCATCGTGATAAGACCTCTAGATTTGAAAGGGTGGTTTTAGTTTTTAAAGTCTTCACAAAACTAAAAGGCCCGTTTTGACAGTTCACGCCCATGAAGTTTTTACCCCTAATGCGTAGGTAATAAAATCTAACTGTTGCGTACAAGCACAGCGTACAAGTTGCACCTAGGAAAACCGCTTCTATTACCTACGCGTTAGGGGTTAAAATTAAAACTTCATGAGCGTGAACTGTCAAAACGGGCCTTTTATTTTGTGAAGACTTTAAACTACTATACTTTCCTTTTACGTATCGGAACCCTAAAAAGCAGTGTTTCGCCTTCACATTTCAACGAGTACCTAACTACCTCTTATCTATCTATCTATCTATATATATAAAAATGAATTGCTGTTCGTTAGTCTCACTAAAAGTCGAGAACGGCTGAACGGATTTATCTTATCTTAGTCTTGAAATGTTCGTGGAGGTCTAGGGAAGGTTTAAAAGGCGAGAAAAAATCGAATAGTTTCCGGGAAAACCCTAAAAACAGCCCTTTTCTATTTCCCATACAAACGTTTTCTAGAGTCAATTTGAACTTTATTGCTATTCAATAAAGTTCATATTAAATTGAGGCAGTACGAAGTCTGCCGGGTCAGCTAGTTAAACATAAAAGAATGTTTCCTGTAATCGGTATATACTCTCTTAAGGACATAGGCCGAACAAACTTACAATGGAGCAAAATAGACATCGGGGCGAGAGAGAAAATTATTTAGCAAAATTAGCTATCCTAAAGGATTTCGTTTCCCTCCAGGGCCAACGGCGCCCATGCATAGATTTTTTCCACTCTGCATCAGTTTTGTTTATTTGGCTTATTGTTTTTGAGAAACCTTTAAAGCAACCTATTACAGGACTACGAGGATGGGACCAATAGAATGAAATCAATCGGTGGATTAATCCAAAGTCCCGATGTTTGTCGAGCAGTAGGCGACCTGCAACCCGGGATGATGTGCGCAGACAGCGGCAATGACTTTGAACACCCGGCACAGTATGTATTCGCATTGAGTTCGCGTCACATAAAAAGACACGTATAACAGGGATGGGATGTGTTTGCCATGGCTAAAGTCGCGCCAGAATATTATTACCGCAGGCGTGTATAATAGGCAGCATTATGATTCTAAAACCAGTCATAAGGGTCACTTTACGAGCAGGTGTGTTGAAAAGTATTATTATAATAAAATAATACACAAATCTTTTTTATGTTTTTGTGCAATGAATGAAATGAATGAAATCTGGGAAATCCCTGCAAATCAGTGTCTTTTTACGTGACGGGAACTGTACATCCGCAAAGGAGTGTTTCTTATAGAGTAGAGGTATATTATATACCATCAGGTACACCGCGGTCCGCTTCAATACTCTTCTGGACTTCGTGTTTCATACTTCGGAACCATGGGGACTATTGACTTTAATACTATTTACTTACACCCGATGCTCGGATATTGCAGGCCACGCACCAGAAGATGAGATTAGCGCAAGAACGTAAAAATGGCGTACTTAGGTACTTACTGAAGAAAAGGCCTTTACTCAGTAGCATCGCAACGCAATGCGTTGGAATAACAACCTGATAATGATAACTCTACTAAACTAATGTTTTTTTTTTTACAGAGGGGATTCTGGGGGTGGTCTAGTCACACAAGATCATGAACTTCTTGGATTAGTCTCTTTCATGAATCCCGATGCTCCATACATCACAGTTTATACCAATGTAACATATTACCACCATTGGATAGCAAGTTATTCTCGCATTTTGACATGCGGCTAACTTAACGACCAAATGCATTCTCGTTACTGCCTAAAATAGTTATTATTAGTTATTTGCAAATATTTTGTTGATCCTTTTGCCTGTAGACAATGTTAAACGCAAAGGATAGCGAAACGAAACGATAACTTTTTATGTATGCGATTTGACACTTGGAATCGCTACGTGACGTCACATACATCGCATACATAAAAAGTTATCGTTTCGTTTCGCTAGCGTTAACGTTTAACTTCGTCTAGGGGGGCTGTGCAATGATACTTGGGAAGCCTCTGTGACCGAAACCCAATGCGGTGTTAAACTGTAAAGTGAAATAACAGACTATTGAGAAACAGTGTACCTATTCGTAAAGTTGATATTTAATTGAAGAAACCTACAGGCCCGACAGATACAATGCGAGTTAGCAATATTCTCAGAGTTATCATTGACACTTCCATAGAAATTGATATCAGAATGTCAACGTGGAACCGAGAACCGTTCTATCTGTCGGGCATAAGAGTGCTGTCAGATCACGTTTAGCCGTTATGTGATTGAAAATGAAATAAGTTACGCCTCAACTCAACTACTGAGGTAGAGACAAGAAGGACAGAACAGACGGAGAGTAGACAGGGAGGAGGTTGCAGGCAGGTTTAGGTAGGCTCAAGACAGGAACAGGCAGAAGGAAGAACGGTATACGGGACAGGAACCATTTGAAGTAAAGGCCAGGCTGCAACAATGTGTGCACCCGTCTAGTGGCCATCCAAGCACATCCGTTATTTGGAAAAGGACCAGACTCCACTCACAGGCGTGGATAATACTTGGATAGCGTTAGACAAGAAATGACTATGACACCTGCATAAGTGGCAGCCTCTTTTATTACTATGCAGCCTCTGTTAACTGTTAACAATTAAGGGAGTTTGATACTATAGGTAGTTAGGTAGCCAATGGTTTACTTCAGTCCGAGAAATATGCAGGTCCCGTAATAATAAACGGTCAAGCGCGAGTGGGACTCGCGGACCAAGGGTTCCGATCACACTTGGAGGTTATTACCTCATAACTGGTGTAATTAGGTTCTACATAAAATAAACGGTCTAGTGCGAGTAGACCATAGAAGACCATAAGGGGGGTATCAAGATCAAGATTAAACGGAACTGCACTGCAGCGGAACTGCGCGGCAAAGATGGGAACTAGGCAAAACTGACGCTACCTCACGCCCCCCGCCCCTCTCTATATATCTTTCGTTCTTTGTTTGAATGACGGGCGAAACTGTCGCGCCTGTAGTTCAAGTGCGGTTTACCAAAATATGACGCACCGCCGCGCCCCGTGTCGCGCAGTTTCGCTGCAGTGCAGTTCCGCCTACAACTTCGCCAATAAGACCGCTCTTATAGCATCAACTCCACAGGATAGTTGATATTTTTGATAGTCTATTAGCTCGGCTCTCGGAGTGCACGCTGGTCGCGTGAAAAAGGCCCAATGGTCCACAATCCACAATTGAAACCAGGATGGCTATTCTGGGAGAAGCTACAACAACCCATGAGCTATTTGAACATCCAGGCCTCCTGCTCCAGCTAGTGCTGGAGTTGGGATGGCTGAACTTAAACGAGCGGGAGAAGGGGAAATGCACAAAGGCCCCGCACATGTAGGCCATTTGCAGGCGCTTTGACCCCCTTAAAGAAGATTCAAGAAGATACAAGGCCCACTGGCAGAATGAGGAAGTCTACTCATTGGTGTGTCAGCGCTAGGCGCATGCTGGAGACGCAGGCGGCGCAGCACAGCACAGACTGCATGGCAGGGCAGTTGAGGCAGACACAGGCGCCCAGCGCATGCTGCGACATGCGCAGAGCATCAGTCGCACACAGCACGCGGAGTCCATTCGCGTCCTAGCTACCACAAGGAATAGACATTTGATGACAAAATCAGAGTCTGATAATTTAGAGCCTTGCCAGATAAGGCGTTTTACGCGCGAGTCCACTCGCGCGTAGGCACTCGCGCGTTTCCGAGATGTGAGAAAACGCGCGGCTGCCATCTGGACGGGATATACGTAGCTCCAGTATCTCGGAAACGCGCGAGTGCCTACGCGCGAGCGGAACTCGCGCGTAAAACGCCTTATCTGGCAAGGCTCTAAATGTACGAGTTGTTGCTGCTTCAAAAACACGTCTCGACCTGGGCCCCAATTCTGCTGTACACAAGCATACCAATAGCCTGGCACAAACTTGAATACGACGCATTTGGTATTCTACTAAATCTCACAAGCGCCAGCGAGACGCCGGCGTGACGCCAGCCTACTTCGTATTCTACTGTCCGCTGGCGCCGTTCCAACGCCGCCGGCGTCTCGCTGGCGCTTGTGAGATTTATTAGAATACCAAATGCGTCTTATTCAAGTTTGTGCCAGGCTTGTGGTATGCTTGTGTACAGTAGAATACGGGCCCTGCACGCGTGTCGCAAAAATCTGTGCCGGCAGTCGGCACTCTACAGCGAGACGCAGAGCAGGGCAGACACATGTCTGCGTCGCAGGTGCCTGCGTCGTAGCATACCACAGAGTACAATGTACACAGCATACGTAGCTCAAGGACGTTCCATACTTTACAAAATCTGCTCTGCCCTGCGCTGCGCGACCTGCGCCGCCTGCGTCTCCAGCATGCGAGACTAAAACCAGCCTTAGCTCAGCAATATCAGGGAATGGATGGGAGTAGCGTAAAACACCTCTAATGCTGGGCGTAGAACAGAGTGGAGGATGCAGAGCTGACCACCAACCTTTAATAGTGGAGAAACAAAACACTACAGGGTGTACATAATTTAGGGGGTTGTTAGGGACATCATTCTAAGCAACTTCCACTATGAAACCGATTTGATCAGAGCAACTTTAATTTTCACTTCTCTACATATACAAATCAGCTGACCACCCGGACCAAAAACGTATGGAGCAATGAAAAATAAAAATGCTCTGATCAATTCGGTTTCATAGTGAAAGTTGCTCAGAATGCTCTCCCTAACCCCCTAAAATATGACTACACCCTTCTTTTACACCCTGTGAAAAAAAAATGCAGTAGACGCCAAACAACTTGAGCAAAATGTGACGTGGTGGGGGAAAGTTTGCGCATGTACACTTACGTGCCAAAAAAACGACGCACTTAAAATTCTCAAAACAAATCGTACCTACAGTATACTGCATGAATCTTAGTGCACAATACTATATACTTACTTAGTTCAATCGATAGAAAATGAGAAAATATACTGTACCATTTGCATGAGGGACTGAGCGGTAACAGGTGCACAATAACTGTTTGAGACACGCGAAGTAGGTAGGTACATTTGCTGCGAACTATACAGATTTAATGGTCTGTGGATATGACTATCAAAATAAAACTGTAAATTATTTAGCGACATATGTCGTCTTTATTGGTGTCTATTAACAAAGAATAATGATTTGACAAAAGACAAGATTTTTATGGGATACCTACGATTGAAATTCCCTAAAATTACGTTTTTCCACGTACACCAATAAAACATAATAATATCTCCATCGATAGAAAACTCATCATATACCATCTTTCTGGCTTGCCTTTTTAAAACTACGTTAGGACGTCGAGGCATTTTTTATCCGTGATTTCACTGCACGCAAGTGTGAACTCAAAGCGGGAAACGATGGTTGAATGATCTACCAATAGCGTGGCTAGGCGCGCTCGATGCGATGCTCCTTCCGCACGCCGCGTCCCGCACCCCATACCGTGGTGCGCAGTTTCATATATCAGATGGTTTCTGCGCATGCAAGGTCATTTGTTCAAGTTGTTTGGCGTTACCTATAGAATGCTTTTATCACTCTGGCTCCACCATCTATTGTTCTCTTTTGTTTTGTCGTATGGAACTCTGCTTGCAGGAATGAACAAGTTAAAGTATTAATATATCAAATATTCATTTCCTCTATATTTGTAAATTGTTGATGAAAAACCCACCCATAATATTTAAATATACATTTTATTTAAACAGTTTCAACAAATTAATATAAACTATTGTTTATTAAACATACCAAACAGATCAATGATTACTTGCACTTGAACTTGCATTCTCCTTCTCCACAGAGTGGGACGGAGGATGCTCCAACACATTATCAATTAAACCAAAAGACTTTGCTTCAAGTGGTGACATAAAATGATCCCTCTCCATGGAATTCTGAATTTTCTCAACTGGCAACCCTGTATGCCTCACATACAACTTATTAATCTGTGCCTTTAGCTTCAAAATCTCTTCAGCCTGAATTTGTATATCGGTAGCTTGGCCCCTCACTCCTCCAGAAGGCTGGTGGATCATGATTCTTGAGTTAGGCAATGCGTGTCTCATCCCGGGCGCACCAGCAGCTAGTAGTAATGATGCCATGCTACATGCCTGACCAACAACCCATGTGGCCACAGGAGGCGTGATGTACTGCATGGTATCATAGATTCCCAGTCCTGAGGTAACATTCCCGCCCGGCGAGTTTATGTATAAGTGAACAGGTTTCTTACTTGATTCTGACTGAAGGAAGAGTAGTTGAGCCACAACTAAGGAGCTTATATCGTCGTTAATGGGTCCCATGAGGCAGATGATGCGTTCCCGGAGCAGCCTGGAGTAGATGTCGTATGCGCGCTCGCCTCTGCCCGTCTGTTCGACCACGATCGGAATCATACCAAGTCTTGTTGGGTAACTCGTACATAACCTCCTCTTTACACAACTGATAGGTCTACTCAATTGGAGGGTGCAAGCGACTTTGGTGGCTTGCCGTAGATAGCTCAGAGCCATGTTGGTGGAAGATAGTTCGGTTTACAGATACGGAACTTCGATCTTCACAAAAGTTTGTTTTGACTGTGATTGGAATGGGTATTTTTAGTAGCGGGATGAGTTTTACTACCACAAAGTACTGACTGACTCCAATCCAACACTACAACGTGTTTCGCTTTCGCTCGTGAAAGTCTTTCACACAAAAATTTCGACAACTTTCGGACTTTCGGCTCAAAAAAAATCTTTCGCATTATTTGTTCAGTTGACGTTGACGTTCACAAATTCACAAATGTCAAAAATAGCAAAATCAAATCACAGAGTAGCATCACACACACAGCCAGCACAGCATACACTTTACACACTTGACAAGTTGACACTGCCTTAAACTCGTGCTAAAAAAAAACTCTCAGCGCTTTTTAAAGTAGGTACCTACGATCGGTGAACGAACCAGATTTTGAAACGCACCAAACAAAAGTGTCAACGATCATAGTCGAGTTCCGTCCGTGACATCGCCATCATAATCGATTACATACAACGTCTACAGGAGTGGGTCGTCTTCGATTTTTTCAAAGACGAAACGAAACTGGTTTTCCCGATTCGAACACGGGTATTCAAAACGGTTTCGTTGGCGACTGGTTTTGATTTGAAGAACGAACTCGAAGCAGTCGGCCTAAACACAGATTAAATATTAGTAATACCTAGGCCTAAACCGGTCGATTTTGGCGTGACTCGGAACGGGGGGCATGTCCCCGTTCCGAGTCACGCCAAAATCGATTACAGCATCTACGAAGCCGTAACGAGTCAGTTTTGGCTTTTGGCGATACAAAACGATGGCATTGTAGGCTAGGTAGGTAGTAGGAGTGAGCGTTTCGAAGACGCACCGTTTAAAAATACTGTTTACGTTCCAGGAATGACAAACTCGTTTTTCGTTCTCAGGAAAAGCTGTACTTCTAAACCAGTCGGCGCGGGGCGGCGGCACCAACCGGTAAAGCGTCGCCCCCATTAAGCTCATTTGTCTCGTCCGCGCACCAACTATTTTCGCGCCGACCTGTTTGGCAACAACCGGTTTAGCACCGACCGCTTTCGTTTCGTCCGCGTACCGACTATTTTCGCTCCGACCGGTTTAGGCCTAGGTATTATTACTAATATTTAATCTGTGTTTAGGCCGACTGCTTCGAGTTCGTTCTTCAAATCAAAACCAGTCGCCAACGAAACCGTTTTGAATACCCGTGTTCGAATCGGGAAAACCAGTTTCGTTTCGTCTTTGAAAAAATCGAAGACGACCCACTCCTATGTAGACGTTGTATGTAATCGATTATGATGGCGATGTCACGGACGGAACTCGACTATGATGGTTGACACTTTTGTTTGGTGCGTTTCAAAATCTGGTTCGTTCACCGATCGTAGGTACCTACTTTAAAAATCGAGAACTGACTCGTTACGGCTTCGTAGATGCTGTAATCGATTTTGGCGTGACTCGGAACGGGGGGCATGTGTCAACTTTCACTTGTCAAAAACCAAAAAACGAGCGAAAAATTACGTTACGGGCTTACTTACGGCAAGCAAACAAAAACAAGCATCGCAAACGCGAAACAAAATTAAAATTTTGTGATATTGTGCCATCTATCTATCTATCCACAAAATCTCGGGTGCAGTGAAGTTCATAAAAAGATGTACGTGATTTCGATCCTTGTTCGCTATTATTGACATGTACCACGCTTTGTCGACGTGATGCCGCCCAGAACGAGAGCAACGAAAGTTTCAAAAGGACTGAAAGAGAATATTGACACAAATAACTACAAAAGCAAGGCTAAAGCTGTTGCTAAAGTCTCCAATGTAGTGAGGAAACCCCTAGCGGATAAAACGAACTCTGCATCGGACGATAATGGATCGATTGAGGTTACAGAGCTTATGCTGAAGAAAAGCATCAACAGTAGACAGAAACCTGATGCTGTAGACAAAGCCAGGCCTCGCCGCGAGCGAAGAGCTCCCACACGTTTCATTGAAGGTGCAAAAGCATTGCCCAATCAAGAAAATGTACAAAATATCAGCCAAGGTAAAATAAAGTTGACAGATCAAGACAAAGCACCTACTGCTAGCCATGGTAAACAGAAAACTTCCAAGGTCCAAACGCCTACAAGTAGTAAAACAGATACCAAATCTATAACTACTAACTCTTGTTCACCATTCAAGTCACCACAAAATATAAACAACAGCTTAGTAGCAAATAGGCCTAAAAGGATCCATCGGCTTCCATCAAAGTTTGAAGACCATTCAATAAGCCCAAGCAAGTTCATTCCAGTACAGCCATGCTTCGCCAGCACACCAATTGGTAAACAGGTCACTGCTAAAAAACACAAAACTACCCCAGTCCTAAAAGTGACTAAAAATGACATTAGTAATAAACCCAAAGTACCTGTGAGAAATGGAAAAGTGCAAAAGTCTTCACCAGTCCAAAAAAAACCAGCAAGTAATTATGAAACTACTAAAAGAACACTAAAACCAAAAGACATAGAACTTACACTCAGAGCTGATACTAATAACAACCCTAAAAATAAAATCCCTGCAAAAAATTTAAAGGATCTTTCTCCTAAAAAAGCTGTCTACTTAAAACTGAGGAACACTCAAGAAAAAAGAATTGTCAACAAGAGCTTCTCACTCAGAGTGCTGGAAGAAAAACAAAGGTCACCTAAAAACCCTCAAGAGAAACTTGCTGTTTATGATTTCACATTTGACCCAAACGAAGAGCCTCCTCCTCAGAAGAAAAAGCGTAACCGGGTCATTAGGAAAAAGGGTCCAGCAAAGCCCCGAGTTGTCAAGCTGAAAAATAACTATGAGGCCAATCTGGCTAAGAATTTGGCCAGTTTAAAACAGGTGGTCAACAAACGTGGCCCTAAAACTACGACCCAATCTGATAAGGTAGCGCTGCCCTCCACTATACCTGAACAAAATAAAGTTGCCCCAACTAATGAAGAAGCTTCCAATATTCCTACAAAAGCGTCATCCACTGAAACTTACATACCAGCTCTGGACACCATGGACTATTCACCAGTTGCCTCACCCAACCATTCTATGCCACTAGCCGGGATGTCTAACATCAATGAAACTAGAGATCAGATTCGTGCCACAAGAGCCAGAAGCCTAAGACCAGAGAATCATGATCCATTAAACTTGTTAGATGAAATGAGCTTCTTTGATGAAGTGCCTGTCGCTAGCAGCAGCATGAATACCTCTGTTCGACATCCAACTGCCAGTCCTTGGAGAGTTGAATTCAACAATTTGCCTATCAAATGGCAAAGCAACACTTATGTCAAACCAAATATGACACCAGCAGTAGAATGCTCTTTTATTAACCTCAGTGAAAAAAAGAAACATGTTTACACTAATATCTTGCCTGAAGCCAATACCAGCTTACCAGTTGCACCACCTGAACCTGAGACCAAAATGATGCAGCCAACAATAATTGATTTCATGAGGGAAATGGCTGAAAAGAGTTTGAACAAGAAGAGAAATAAACATTCTTTAACTCCATCTAAGAAGACAACTGATCAGCCAACCAATAAAACTCCCAACAAGAATGATATAACAAATAATGTCACACCAATTGAGAATATGTCTCCGCTCCCTCCACCCTCCAATTCAAGCAACAGTACTATGAGTGATGCAGACAATTCAGGCCCAAATCAAACTCCTCATAAGCGCAAAAATCTTGAAGATCTATCAGAACTCCCGGCTAAGTCACCATACCTCGAAGCTAACACTGAAAACTGCTTTGGCTTTGATGACAGTGGAAACCAAGAGAATGTCTCACCAAGGAAAGTTGACAAACAAAGGGTCAGAGCTCTCCGACCTAGATCAAGGGCTGTACTCAGTGAAATTAATGCAATAACAGGACCACTGCGCGCTAAGATACCTCTTGCGGTTAAAAACAAGTTTGCCCCAACTTCTGAGGTAGTGAACAAGTTGTTTGATGAAATGAAAGCCTCCAATGTACCAGAAACTGTTGAGACAGAAAAAGATAAAGAAGTTCAGTTAGAGAAGGAAAAAGAAGTGGTACCTTCTGATGTCAGTGACCCATCTTGGCAGGAAAGTGCTGTGGAGGACACAGATTCACAGTCTGTCCATTTGTTTGAAGATATTGATGTGGTTCATCATTTGAAGGTAAGTCAAACAACAACTTAAGTACATATAGGGATTCCAAGAAATTAAAATTCCTTCAATTTTAAAGTATTCTAATCTAACACAGACTATTATTATTATAATTATTTTATTATCACACAAGATCCATAGTTTAACAAATGCAATAAAATTATACTAAATACCTAAATAAGTAAATCAATGACTAGGCGAATGGCACAAGGTAAACTGGTTACAGAGCGCGCAAGCAACAGCTATGGCCAGCGAACGAGCTCCTACATGATGACGCGATTAATAAATAACCTACCTACCGACTTTAGGGATTCAATCAGCCAGATTAATATTAAAAAAAAACTCAAATCATACTTTTTATCAAAATTAGAAAGAGATAATTCTTGAGAAATGCATGCCCTATTGAATATTGAATTTTATGTCCATTAAATAATATGTATTTGCGTAATTGATTTATTAATGAATTGAATATTTAAATTATGTTATAAATAAGTTACTATAATAATAATTAATGAGTAGATCACACCGCACACAAACCCCAGTGGTTTAAGTGGTGTTCTGATGTACCTTACCAAGTTAAAATTATTGTGTAATTAAATAAATAAATAAATAAAAAAAAAAAAAAAAAATACCTATATCAACAAATGACACAATTACTAAGTGCCAATCTTTCTTTCCTCAGATAGGGTTAATCTGTCTGTTTATCTGTGACATTTCACACTACATATTTCAAACTATTTTATGGAAAGTTTTTTGTAATACATAAACCTTTTCATGTGGCATTATTATTTATTAGTAACTGTTCGTATTTACTTTCCAACAGCCAGTTAGAAAGAGTTACGGCAAACCCAAAAAGGTCACCTTCTGCCAAAAGGCTGACAGTGTGGCTCAGGAGACAGCTGACCATGATGAGGATGACAGTGCGGAAGAGGAAGATCCTCTGGACCTGCCCTTCCAAGTGCCCACAATCAAACAGAAGAAGGTGACAAGTAAGAAGAAGAAGAAAGGGCTAAAATTCACTAAAAAGGAGGTATGTGAATCTTCGTAATTCGTAATTTCTTTATTGTACTCATGTGATATAATCCAGATAACTTATGATAGAAAAGACGTGTACAAAGGATATAAGAGATATAAAGAATCCTCTGCCGAAAACCACTATCTATTACCCTTTTGAACTCTGCTCTTGCCAGCAACTGAAAGACGTGCCACTGAGACGCCACGGCAGCTATAGCCCACACAAACTCAGTACATTGATCCAATCAGCTGATGACAAGTTACATTAGGTGACCCAAGAAGTTAAACATTAAAGGAAAAATGTACATAATGATGGGTACTATCATTCCCCAAAATATGTTCAGCTAATTAAATGTTGTTTATCTGATGCCAATGTACATGGATGGTGATTGCTGTGTTAATTCTGCTAATACAAAATCTCTATTTCCAGGAGGAGGAAGTAGAAGCCTGGGCAGCTGCCTTCAACTCCATGTGCGAGGATGTAGATGAGTTTGCCTTGGTCCTGGAGTAAGAGTATACTTAAAATATTTATCATTATCCCGGTCGAGTTAACTTGAGACCTGAATTGTGGCGTCGGTACGGCGCTTTTAAGACAATTGCATGTCAGTATTGGCGCCACCGCCAGGATTACTTTCAGGAGGGTGCACCTGCAAACCTACTATCAGACGCGGTCGCAGCTCAAGATTTTGGGGGAATTTCAACTTAGCTGTTAAATTTAAAACAGTAACAAAAACATAGCTATACGAATACCTCAGAAGAACTCCCCGGAAATTTTACATAGCTAAGACAAGTAACGAGTTCCGCAGAAGAAACTACTCATGGCCGGCGCAATTATTTGTATGTATTTGATTTCTAGGGGGGTGCAACCCCCCTCCCGGCGCCCATGCATGTCAGCGACGCGACGAACGTCTCGAGTTAACTGGACCGGGTTCATCAACAATAATTGCAACCATGGAGACAAGATGAGGAAATTGTTGGAACAATCTGTCTAATTAAGTTGAAACTTATTTTGTTAAAATATCCCGATTTAGGTTGGATGTTTCATGTGAAAGCTTTGTTTAAAACAAAACTATGTTTTTTATATTTATGTAATTGATGCAAATTAAGATTTATTTTAGTTTTATAAGATTATGATTTAAGGTTGCTAAGTTATAATTATAAATGAAAAAGGATTCTTTTTCTGGATTAAGTGGTTTGATTTGAAACATAGCTATTGAAGTGTTATTTGGCAGTTATGAAGAAAAACAAAAATCATTCCATACAATAAATATTCCGTAATTACTTTGTCCAAGTAATTTGCACAATTTTTAATAGCTTTAATACGGTTTTATGATGCTGGATGCTCTGTTCACCATTTAAGTGTCATTTTGTGTAATGTTTAAGATTCAAGAACAAAAATCTAGAGATTTGTAAGAGTAACTAATTTTGTTTTGAAACTACATTATTTTAGTTACTTTAATTATGTTTTAAAATATGAACAATTGTATTGCTTTACTCTACAATTTTAGTTTAAGCACTTGTGAGTGGGAATTATGACATTTTATTTAAGTAAAAATAGTTTTAGGGAGACGCAGGTTTTTCGTTTCGAATAATGATAATTTATTACGATAAGTCGGATTTTATTAGAGGACCAATAGATCTGTAACAATCTAGCTGGATTACTGACAATACTAATTTTAATAAACATTTTATACAAAATACCTAGTTTTATTTTTCTAGAGTATAAAAGAAAGCAGTGTCTCAATTTAGTTCCAAAATATATTTCCTTTAGATGCCTAATATACAAAAAGAGATAAAACATCTCCAGCTTCAAACAATCAAGCAAAAGAGCTTTGAAACGAAAATGTTATCTGTTACCTATACAGGCTGCTTGCAGTATGGTGCGATAAAAAAACTGGGGAGTACCTACAGTGCAAGCCCCTGTACGGGTATTATTTCCAGAAATCTTAAAAGGCATATCTCAACCAATATGCAACTTAGAACAGAATTTCAAGCAGAAATGTATTCAGTAAAAGCCAACTACTTCCCAATATTTTTTGTCTCACCATACTACAAACACCTGTACAGGGTGTAACAGAAGGGTATAGTCATATTTTAGGAGGTTGTTAGGGAGACCATTCTGAGCAACTTTTACTATGAACCCGATTTGATCAGAGCAAACTTTAATTTTCAGTTCTCTATACAAATCAGCTGACCGCCCACCCGGACCAAAACATGGAGCAATGAAAAATAAAGTTGCTCTGATCAAATCGGTTTCATAGTAAAAGTTGCTCAGAATGGTCTCCCTAACAACCTAAAATATGACTACACCCTGTATACTATCAGTAGGTATCACAATTTTGTCTGATTGGCAATAAATAGCAATGTCATAATATTTTCTTGCTTATTTTAGGTACACATGTTACTTAACGCTCAATGGTTATATTACATTACTGAAAATAAGAGCACTTTCCTTTCATGATAATGTGGCGAATTATCTGAGAAACTCACTAGTCAAGCTGAATTAATTTACAACTTGCTGTCTATGCAAACTATGAGGTCACTGGTCTAAGTTAAATCTACCGTGATTGTTTACGCCGCAATTTCATTAACGCTTCCTGCCGTTTCTTCTCAATCAGTTTCTTTATATTGTCAGCATCATTAGGTGCCACACTCGTCTTCTGGTTATTAGCATTATTAATTTTTAGGCACGGCTGCATATTGGCTGCGGCTGTGGCTACCTTCGGCTGAAAGCAAGCCATTTTAGGTGCTGTGACTGTGACCGTTTCTTTGACTTTGTGCTGTAAGCAGGCCTTCTTTGTCACTGGTACTGCAGATTCTTGATTGGAGTTCTGGGTTGAAGTAAAAGGTAGTTGTCTCTTAGCTAATAGCTTCTCTCGTGCTTGGAGATGTTTTTTACGTATTTCATCAGGTGTACATCGTATCGGGGAATCATCTGGACCTGAAAATTAAATGTGAAATATCAGGAATAACATTTACCTTTTTCCAACAACACTGGAGAATTTATGACTTTACTCTTTAGGAATATCTATGAACCCATGTTTTATTCCTATTAGTCTTATTCATAAAAACTTATGAGAGGTTTATTGGCTTGTTATAAGGTTGATCATGAAAAACAGACCTATTATGAGGGATTTTTATGAATAAGACTGTAAAGGTTTACCACCCCTATGTGGCCTATTGTTACTGCTGCAGACTTTGTATGGACAGTTCTTTATTAACTGAGCAACAAATTTTGGAAAACAACCTACCAGTCTCTTTTTGATCATTGTTGTTATATGGCATAGAATTATATCTGCCAAAGATTGTGCCACTGGTTGAAGGCTTGATCATATCTGTCACAGTGGGAGACTCTGGCATTGAACTGTGCCTGCCAAATATGTTGGAAGATGGACTCTCATGAAGTTTCATCTCCTGTAACACCCAGCCAGATGTGCTATGAACATTCTTAGATTTGTTTCTGACTGGGGTGTCTGTTTTCACTGGCATCTGAGTCAACCGTTCCAAAGCGCTGTCATTTAAATTGCAAACAAAATTATCAAATGAATCATTGTTGATGTGTGGTGAGCCATGGTTTTTCCTTCTGCCAACTGGTGATTCATTTCTGATGTTGCTTAGTATAGTGTCCATGGAATCTTGAATGCAATGAGATCTCTGTAATACTTTTGTTGGTTGCAGCATATTTTCTTCCACAATCTGACTGGCTTTTATAAGGCATTCGTTCATAGAATCATCTGATTCTAATGCCGTCTCAAATTCAGGTTTGCTGAATTTGGAACTTAAAAGATTTTTTCTTAAACATCTGCTGCTACTTTTTGGGCCGCTTTTTGGTGAGCAGTCTGAAGAGGAGTTGTTAAATATATCATCGTCACTACCGGATTGTTTGTCCGACATGCAATCGTTGGGTATTGGTTTTTGCTCCAAGAGCTTGTGAATATTTCTGTTTAGTTCCAGAAGGTCTTGGTACAGTTCTGAGTTCTTTTGTGTTGAGCGCAGTGGTCGGTGTTTTGGTAGTGTCTTCTCAATTTGTAGCTTTTTTATAGTTCTCTTAGCTTTTCTGCTAAGTGGCGTGGAGTTTTTTAGACGTGACTTTGATGAATGTTCTGCTTTAGGTGTGTAGTAATTCCAGACAACGTCAGTTTCGCCCTCAGTGCCATCCTGTGTGCAATAGAAGGGCACTGGGCTGGCAGCCTCGGAGCCGCACAATGAGTCGCTGTCTCTAGAAGGAGAGTCTTGGCGCATCGGCTCTGGTGTGGAACATGATGGAACTGAAAATAAACAATTGGGTTGTAATTAGAATATTGCTGTTTACAACACTCCGTTACTAAGGGAAAATGCGAATCAATCGAAGCAGAAAGATTGCTTGGAATTGTATCGATGTAGATGTACACGCATACATACTATTATTAGGGGATATTACGATTTACAAACCTTTACTTCGGCTTTTTGATGAGGATACCATGTTCTTAGTGGACAATGACGTGCTTCTCCTATTCATTTAGCCCGCTTAAAATACACAACACTTGACAACACAACACAAGTCACAGGATATATAAACAGCTAAAAACTATTGAAAATCACGAAAAACATACATTATTTTAGTAATTCTAATTTCCAAAAAAACCTGAACAGGGCTGGGCAAACTGGTAGTGATTACTTTCTCTGTGGATTGGCATGGCAGGCAACGCAGGCAACACACAAGTTGACGTTGTCAATAGTTGTCATTCATTCTTATGGCCGTTCTACACTCTCGCCGAGACAACACGAGACATGCCGAGACGGAGAATGTAGAGGGTACCTCTCGCCGCGCTCGGGGTGTCTCGTGATGTCTCGCCTGCTCTCGCTCCGGCGGCGGTTTTTGGGCCCGAGTCAAGGGTCTCGGCATGTGTCGCGAGGAGCCCGAGAGCATTGCACTAGAAGCGGTGAGAGTGTAGAGGGCACCTCTCGTGGCAGGCCTCTCGGGCGAGAGTTCTCGCCCGAGACATCACGAGACCACTCGGCGAGAGTGTAGAACGGCCATTACGTTTCAATATCGAGGTCATAGTTCTTGGTCTGAGATCGAGGTAGAATTTAGCATGATCAAGAAGCAAGAAACCAATTTAAATTAAATGTCCGGCCTTATCGATTTTCATGCGTTTTAAATATTTGTGATATTTTTTACTGTTTTTTCATTATACCTACAGTTTTTTGGATCGACACCGTCGATCGTGCTGCTTGTTCAGATAATATTTCTATATTTTCTATTCATTCGGTCTTCCCCAATATCTTACTCGATTCACACTCGATTTATCTATCAGCATAGATGGGCAATCACCCGGAATTATTCCACTTTTTGGAATAATTCCGATATCCTTCCTGAATTATTCCAAATCCTTCCATTTTGATGGGAAAATATGTGTAAATATGGAAAAATTAAGATGTTTTACAAAGATATTGAATTGAAACCTGCACAAATCGATGTAGGACTATTAGACCAACAACTTATATCATGAATCATGATGTTTTTTTTTCTTAAACGTCACAAAAGCGAGATATGATGATATTTGATATTTTAGATTGCCAAATGCTTTTTTTTTTGCAAAATCATTAAATCTTAAGACTTGGTGATATGTTACTTAACAATGTTGACAGATATCACTTTGTTGACAGGGGTCACTACTTTTGACCAGTGTTGCCATTTTTTACTGGGGTCACTCTAACATCTCGCTTATGTGACACTTTAGGTCGATTTTCATCATGACATAAATTGTTGGTCTAATAGTCTTGTATTGACCTGTGTAAGTTTGAATTCGATATTTTTGTAAAACACCTTTATTTTAGACTCTTTACACATATTTTCCCATCAAACGTGCTTTTAAAAGATATCGAAATGAAACCTGCACACGTCGATAAAGGCTATACCAACAAATTATGTCTTATGGAAATCTGTCCTAAAGTGTCACATTAGCGAGATATTTGAGTGAATGATTTTGCAAAAATAAACTTTTGGCACTCTATGATATCAAATACAGGTTGGCAAGAAAGTCTAGAAATTAAATAATGGCAACATAAGTGATATATTAGAGCACTATTGCGTGTTTTGATAGACAATCCAAATATGACATTAAAGAAAACACGCAGTAGTCTGTGAATGTTGCCATCATTTAATTTCTAGACTTTCTTGCCAACCTGTATCTCGCTTATGTTTTAGGAAAATGTTTTAGGAAGAAAATACTCATTACATAAAATGTTGGTATAGTAGTTTTATATCGACGTGTCCAGGTTTTAATTCGATATCTTTTCAAAACACATTAATTTTTCCAATATTTCCACTTATTTTCCCACCAAAATAATTCTAAAATAATTCCAACTTTTGGAATTTTTCCAAACTGGGCGATTCGGTATAATTCCCAGCGCCCATCTATGTCTGTCAGCAAACAGCAAATAATGTGGCCGATTCTCTAGGTTACACTCACTAAAATTACTTGACAATATTAAGTCCGACAGTTCTTATGCGGTCGCCATAGATTCCAATTTCGAACTTACTTTTGAATTATTTTAATGTACTGATGAACTAATTCAAAAGTGGGTTCGAAAATGGAATCTATGGCAACCGCTTAAGAGCGTCGGAGCTAATGTTGTCAAGTAATTTTAGTGAGTGTGCCCTAGAGAACTATTTTACTAAAAATTTAAATTTATCCATTCTGGTGGCAGCCGTCAGCCGTCATCATTTTACAAAGCCGTAGAATAAGAGATTTTAAAAAAATAACTTCAGTTGTTCCAAATTCGTCCCTAGATGTCGTAGGCGAGACATAATTTGATTATAAAAAGGTGCTATCCATCAGGATAACTGGCAGTCACTTTTCATACCAAAGTGAGGAAATGCGTAGTTTTCTGGAAAATGAAAATGAAAATTGTAACAATTTGGGGAACGAAACGTAATTTGCTGACAATATTATTGAAAATATATGCAAATTTAACTTGTGTATGGTCTCGTCGACGTATAAAGAAGCCGATTTTTAGGGTTCCGTAGAGAAACAAGGAACCCTTATAGTTTTGTCAAGTCTCTCTGTCCGTCCGTCCGTATGTCACAGCAACTTTATTCGAAAACTATTAGGACTACACAGTTGAAACTTGAAACGTAGATGTATTCTATGAACTGCTTTAAGATTTTATACAAAAAACGAAAAAAATAAAAATTTGATGGAGGGCTCCCCATACATGAAACTGAAACATTTTTTTTTTCATCAAACCTACATGTGTGGGATGTCCATAGATAGGTCTTCAAAAATGAAGTGGAGGTTTCTAAAACCATTTTTCCTCAAAGTCAATCTTTAGAGAGACAGACCCATCTAAAGTGGAAAAAATTGTGTCCCCCCCCCCTTCTCTAACTTTTAAAGTAAGAGAGTGATAAATCTATAAAAAATATATGCTGTGTATCTCAATATAAACTTTCGATGAAAATTGGTTTGAACAAAATATAATAAGCAGTTTTTAAGATATAAAACATTTATTAAAACCGCAAAAGATAATTTTGTCATTCATACAAACACTATGAAAAACAAAGTTACAACACAAACATCCAGTCTTATAATTACTTGCTACTACGGAACCCTTCATGGGCGAGTCCGACTCGCACTTGGCCACTTTTTTGCGTTTTGGTGACAAATATTTTGGAAATTTAAACTTAATTTTCCGGAAAAACTACGCATTTCCCCACAAAAAGCAAATCACTTTGGTGAGGAAAGTGACCACCATCTATCCAATAAGCACCTTTTATAATAATAAAATAAAGGATGAACGATACAAAAAACCAACGCCCCATGTCAATACAAAGCCACCTGTTGGCAGCTTTCAGAACTATTTTTAGCTGTCAGAAAATCGCCTAAAAAAAGACAGGTTTCATTTCGTCGTTCATTCGATCGGTCGTTGTTTGTTTGTTTCGTTCAATCAATCTGTCAGTTGAACTTCTGCCTTCGTGGGGTGTGCGTTTCGCTGTTATCCGCCGCAACTTGTGCTGATAAAACTGGTGTCTGATGTGATGACGCTCGCGATGTGCTTCTAAGAGTGACTTTTCCTTGTGCAGTGTTCATTAGACTGGTGCATCATGTTGGCGGACGGGGAAATCGTTGGGGACGGGTCATGGAACCTCACTGTTTATGTGACGGACATGAATGTAGAACGCACCATGGTCGTCAAGGGCGATATGCACATTGGCGGCGTGATGCTCAAACTTACGGAAGGTTTTGGTAAGTGTCTTCTCTTTCAGATGAAGGTTCACGTTTCGTCTCGTTTTGTGCATGTTTATTAGTGTAGTGAAGTCATCAATAAAAATTGTTAAAAGGAGATGATGCTGTAATTTTCAATAACTGTGTTTGTCGACTTTTGATAGAGAATTACTGAATTAAGAGGGAACGCCTTTGCCCAGCACTAGGACACAAACTAGGCCACCTAAATAAAATCATAATGGCTGCTTCTGCCCCCTTAGTAATTAGCCAACCATGAGCTCATGAAAGCGTATGCCACAACATTTGTGGAAAGATAAATGAAGATCACTGCAACAGGTATGAAAAACATCCATGAATGACCTGAGAAATAACACCAGTACAATACAAATGTTTATTGTTAAATAGGTTTACAACTTTTTACAGTATCCCTAGACCCCACACTAGGATTCCCTGTGTCGTGGGGACTAGCCTCTTTCGCCTACACCACCTACCTACCTTTGATGATGGATAGAGACCTATGACCAATGATGAAGATGTATGTATGCAACATGTCATGCATCAAGCTACAAGTCATATTTATTTTCGATGTTGGCATTAATAAATAATATGTATTCAGATCAGGGCAACCTACACTGTATTGCCGACATAGTCTCTATAAATTGGACTCAACAGTAGAGGCCCCCGATGTCATCAGACCATCTGGCGAACACTCTGCCCACACTTCTTAGATTCTTTAGTCAGGTCTTCTAATGCCTATATGCTCACACTAAACCAGGGCCAGGCTGCATACTTATTATTCCATTTCGACAAAACTGTCAACATTTAATCTCTCTTGAATCTATTTATTTCATTAAACTACTGTAATTATCTGACCCTGTCAGTCCTCTGAAACATAGGACATACTATGTTACTCAGGCATTCTTGATGTTGTTATAAATTAATGGATCAGCTTAGTTACAAAATTATTGTAACTATTTACAAACATGTTGTTGGATATAAATGGCTGATTTTTTATCTTCAATCAAGAAAGTTTATGCAACCTAACACTAACAGCATTATCTGTAGTATTTTAGTGCTTATCCTAAAACATTTTAACCAAATCTCTTATGATGATACAAAAGTTTCACTCGGTTTTATGGAACTCAGTCAGGTTTGACAAAAAATTGCACTAAGAGTACTAAAACCACTTTGAAGAAATCATCTTGCCCATAATCAACTATGACTCCAGTTTATGTAAAGTTACTTGCATTTTACATCAATATTCATCATAAAAACATTATTCATCAGCAACCAGTACAGAAACTGCCACCTATGGGTATAGTAGAGATCATATAACTACCTATAATAAATACCAATATTTTATACAAAGGTAGGTAGGTATTTGTTATAGACAATCAATATACTAATATGGCTAAAGTATTCCAATTAGGAAAGCTCAGCAAGTCAATTTATTATGAATTATGAGCCTACAATGTTCCACTGCTGGGCAAAGGCCTCTCTCCCCCTCTTCCACTCTATTCGATCTTGAGCGGTCTCCCTCCACTCCTACACATATTGAAATAATGAACACAAAGCACCTGATCTACACAGTCAATTTGAAACAAACTACAGGACAAACGCAAACAACTCCTCTTCACTTTATATCTTAATTTCGTTTTATTCCCCCACATACTCCGAATGCCATTGCGAGGCGGGTCATTTTGCCCGTAACGTCTCTATGTGAGAGACAGAGAGCGTGCGAGCGAGATGACCGACGTCCGTACGCATGCGTCCTTCGCGGCCGAGGACCGAGTTTTTGTGCGCACGCGCAGGTGAACTACCGATCGAGTATGCGTCGCCAATAACTCTTCTTATTATACGCCAGGGAATAACTTTGGACATACCTAAGCTGTTGGAAGTAACTGTGGAAATATACCAAATTGTCCAGAAGAAGGTAAAGGAAGCGACTAGAGATTAGCAGGCTTGGCAGCATGATGAGGTATGATATGATCATGATCAAAATAAGACCTGTGTTTGGACACAGAACTGATAAAGGTGACACAAAAAGTAGGCGATTCCCCAACATTGTGGCGTAAACGCTTCCATCATAAAGCGTAAACGCTTCCGATAATTAAATACCAATTTCACTTTAATTGTATGGCATCAAATTCGGAAAGCTACATGACGTCATGTGTGACGACGACAGTCATGTAAAGACCGTTCACAGTTATTTTACCTCCAGAAACCTCTTTGCCTCTCTCCTCTTTCTCTCTAGCTGTACGGAATCCTTACAGCTAGAAAGAGAGGCAAAGAGGTTTCTGGAGGTAAAATAACTGTGAACGGTCTGTATCTAACTTATTGAACTTAGACAAACATTTGTGTTTGTCTATGCCACCCTAAATGGGAAGTGATGTGCGAAAAACAAACTAACAAATAACAGAGAGATGGCCGATCACTTTGCTTGATCCTATGCCAGGAATAGATAAAGTTGATGATGTGATAGGATGACTCTATGATATCATACAATTCAAAATACGGTGACAAAGCAATTAAATCTACCACCTACTTAGGTTGCCAATGACGAGTTATCATCACCTACGCGTATCGTGGAAACAACATTACAAAATAACGTTCGATATATTCGCCCACTAGTCGCCGAAAACAGCATGAATAATTGAATAATTCTAGACCTTATTTGACTGCACTCAGTACCTATGTCTGATGAAATTTAAACATGAGCAGGGTACAGGCAGCATTCGCTACGATGCAAATTTTGCAGGAAGCGTGTTGAAATATTAGTGTCTAACTAAACACACTATGCCGAAGTTACACGACCGAAGTTCCGCGCTGATTTTACGTTCCGAGTAGTTGCGACGTATTCGGCTGATATAGAATAGAGTAGAATTGTTTATTTTTCAGGCATACACCCATAATTTACAAAAAAAATAAAAAATAGTTACACATTTGCAGATTTACAAAATTAATTAACACGGTAAAAATGAATGAAGCAAAAGAAAATAACAAAATTTACAAAAATTATACAAAAGCAATGTCAAAAATAATTAAAATAAAATTGAAATTAAAATATATTAATAATTACAATAAAATTAAAATTAAATTACAATAAAATTATATCACTTCGTGCTCGCAGAGTGGTGCACAGAGTTCCAATGTTGGAAGAAAGGCCCACTGGTGCTCTCCATAATAGTAGATAAGATGCCGTTGTCTGAGACACGAAGGCGGTCCCAGAATGACGCGATGCGTGACCTGATAATGGCGCGAAAGTCCAGGACCCTGGCGTCCGCAAATATTGCCGACCCACTGCAATACCTTGGATGTCGCATCAGTATACGAAATGCGTCGTTGTACAGAATCCGCAAGGTATTATAGGCGCGTTTAGTGTAGTCTAGCCAGAGCTGACTGGTATAGAAGCTCTGGCAGTATGCTTTGAAAAGAGTAATTTTAACTTCATCAGTACAACGAACAAATCTTCGTGCAATCATATTGCAGCGGACGGCCAGAGCCGACGTTCACGCTCAATATCAACATCATCACACATGTCCCCAGTAAGGATATGCCCGAGGTATTTGAACCGCTCTGTACAACCCGCACCGGCGAGCCATCCAGCAACAGAGGAGGAATCCTCTCTGGGCCCATCCCCGATCTAAACACCATCAGCCTTTTTAGCATTATATTTTAGCCCATGCACTTCGGCATAGCGAGCACATAGGGCTAAAAGACGCCGTAGACCCTCAATCGAAGGACTGAGGAGCACCATGTCGTCTGCATAACTCAGATTGTTAATGCACACATTACCAATATGACAGCCGACCCTGGTGCCCCTCAGACAGACGATCAAGTCATTTATATATAAGTTGAATAGATCGGGGGAGGTGAGCCCACCCTGACGCACTCCACATTCTAACATATACTCATTAGATGTGGTGTCGCCCCATCTCATGGCGTTAGTCTGGTTCCCGTACCAGTACCTCAACAGATTCACTACCTTCGGGTTTATTCTGGCTCGCTGGAGTTTCTCCCATAGTAAATTATAATTTACTTGGTCGAAAGCTCTGCTTAAATCCATGATATGATATATGTATGACACACCATAAATGCCGAACTTACCTAGTAGTTACCTACCTTACTTAGTTGCCGCTGAACTTATGCCCGACCGAAGTTATGCTGTACGCTATAACGCAAAGTAATTTCTGCATTATGTGCCGTCATCAGTAATTCAAATAGTATTGCAGGCGTAATCATGCCAAACTTCGGTCACGTAACTTCGGCATAGTGTGTTTAGACATTTAGACACTAATTTTAGCTGAAATATCACAACTCCTGCAATTCTTAAATTCAATCGTCAAACAGATTGCCGATTTCCGCCAAATGGAATACTTTTATGCTTTAATTTCCTCGTTATTTTCACCAAATTCCCAGAACCATCAAGCCATCAATTTACTAGGAAACAGATTCATTAATCCCAAAATTCCCGCATCTTTCAATCTCCAATCTAGAAAGGTCTCTAAGCAAACACTCTTCTGTCGTCACGCGCCACCATTATCCCTAGATGAACGTAATTAATGTGCGTCAAACAAGCCAGAAACAGAGAGTGTTCAGCGTCCAAACCTACTACCTAATTACACCCCGGCAACGATATTTTTGCTTCTGCAACAGCGTGTCTTTCGTTATTCCTTTCTGGATACCATTAAAAACAATCATCGCTACACTAGACAAGAGCCCTCGTTATTTACCCTGGTACCTTGCACTGACTGACAGACAAGAAGTAAAATTTCCTGTCAAACAAACATTCTCGTAATTGATCGACTGAGATCATTCAAACTGCCTGCTGCAACAAATCAGGTCACGACGCTGCAAGATAATTGGATGCCCACATAGAAAATAGTGGGCAAATCTTTGCAGTTCGTAGTTTCGTTTTATATTATTGCACTGGATAGATAAACTGTTAATCCGAAAGACAAACGAAAAGGCGTTGAAGATAACAATAGTAAGCGATAAGGCAATCACATTTACATAACATCTGCTAAGCCAGACAACCGTGCAAAATTGTCTTCGTCGTTACGTAAAGAGTTTCTGGTACTGATAAATATGTGATCCAGAAATGAACAGAAACGTGAGTTGATTCTGAGAAACAGAAAGAACGCAGGCGCAGGTTAGGCCGGCCATGTTGACTCTACACTTCCGGCTGCCCCCTCCCGCGCCTCGGTTTGTAGATAAGGTATTATCATCCGCTCATTGTTCCTCCGGGCTGATGAGGCGCGTAGTGGCAACTGGAGTGCGTTGACATGGGCATAGTATATTTTTAGCAGGCGTTTTCAATGACTGCAGAATTCTTCTGAATCTTTTAGCTGGTATTTTTGATCCCTGTGCTCGTGGCCAAATTCCCTGGCAGATATCGAAGTCCTCACCTAATGCGCATTTTATAACAAAGCTAAGAGAAAAGATAGGATTTTTAAATTACCCTTTCTGCGTATTCCAATATATTGAAACTATTGTAAATCGCATAAGGAGTTTCTCTTAATGGAAAAAACAAGCCATTGTGTTCAACCATTCAGGAATACAATAAGTTAAATTAATCCTCTATCTATTCCAGTTTCGATGCCGCCATAATTGGTAAAATTCCACGCGGTCTCATTATCCTTGTAAATGCTAGGTTGCTGTACGGTTTGGCAGTATGGGGCAATAGCGTAGACATAAAAGTATTCGTTTTGCAAAAGTGCGGATAATTGATGGACTCAAGTCAAACAAGATTTCATGTAGAGATTCCTTTGTAAAACTGAAAATCCACACAATCACAGCTCTGTACATAATAGAACTCTGCAAACTGGTGAGGCGATATCCACTGAAGTTTCCAATGAGACCCCTTGGAGTCAGTGAACGTCTCAACAAGCGACTTAAGGGCGATCTGGACGTGCCGGTTTGTAGGACTGTCGCATACTCACGATGCGCAAAGATGGTTGCCATAAGGTATTTAATAAGCTCCCCGACGAAATATTTTTTTTGAACACAACTTTTTTTAATACTCTTGGACAGCATTTAATAAAAATAGGTATGTCCCTATGATTTGAATTCTATAATTATAAATTTTAATACTGTACCTATGACATTTTGATCATTTTGATTTACTATTTAATTGCGGTGGGTTGACTAGTTTTTGAATCGCCTGATTTTTATTATTCTGATTTATAACGAAATTATTTATTCCTTATTTAACATGTGTATAGTCATTACCGCTATATTCTTGTAATTGCTATGCCCCAAAGGTAAAATGACATTGATTCCAACCTATTATATCTGTAAGACCTTGTATGTAACATGACATTTATGGCTAGAAATCTACATACTGAAACTGAAATGCGTTTATTTTTGTTATCGCCGGGTTATCGGGAAAGCCAACTAGGGGAGCTTCTGCTATCATATCACCGCAAGTGCCCTGATAGTATCCACAACCTACCTAGCCCTTGAACCAGTAAACCCTTGTAAACATGCCCTGCTGGTAGATAAAGTACACCCGTTGTGGGCGATCTGGACACAAACCGAACAAATCCTTTGTCAGGGATATTTGATACGGCGTAATAAATTCCACACAGATAATATAATCAGAAGTGGGCTCGTGCAATGTTCTAGTGACATTGTTGCAGAAAATGGAGCATCAATGATGTTTAACGGTTTCTGAAAATGGTTTCTTTATGATGATACCTAATTTAATACAAAGTAAGAAGAAGGCACATGTGTTGATAAGCTTGTTTCAATGTCATTTGCAATGATGATTCAAAGAACATAAATATGAGAATGCATAAAATGCTTCCCAGGTTTCGCGGCTATACGATTGTTACAAGAATTGTTTGTATAACCATAGACAAATAAATACCTACTTATTTGTCTATGGTGTATAACCCATGAACTAACTTTCAATTATGCAGATTCTACTACTAATCCAAGTTGATACTCGCGGCTCCTGAGTGTAAAGTTTCACCGAACCGGAATCACTTGTCTCTGAAAGTCAGCAGCATTTATCAAAGCAGTATGGAATCATAGTACAACCGATGATCAAGACCGCAATGCTGGTCAGACCAGTGGGCAGATCAACGCCTGTTAAGGACCAACCGGACACTAACGGTCGCTTGCATTCCGGCCCTGCGTCGCAAGCGACTAATTGCCGACTTAGCACTCGTACGCATGTCCAATGCGAGTATGCCTATGTTAATGGACTCTCCTCCAGCTTTCACCTGTAAGCTGACGTGGTTTATTACGGCAGTTAATATGCTGTCCCTTTACTGTCACGGCTGGTAATCTTTACTGCTGCTGTTGAATGTGCAGTACAGTCGGACGGTCCAACAGTTTTTGTCAGAAATGGAAACAATGTGTCTTTAATCCAATGTAATTAAACTGGCTACAACCCAAATCTAAAAATAAAATATTCATAGACATATTTTACATGGAAGAAAATCTTAAAGGATATTATGTTAGTTCCGTTTACGTAGGTATTAAAGTTTGCTATCCTTCAAAATCAATAACCACTCCAAGGTCCAACAGAAGATAAGTAAGATTGGACCCCTCCGACACTTCTTCACCGCATGAATCTAATGACATCATTTAAGTATTTCTCGCCGTAAAGTCGAAAGGTTACAGTGTCAATTTAATACCCCAGGTGCGATGCTACTGTCTTAAGTATACAAGTCTTTGCAATAACAACTTTGTGAATGGAAATCGCAGACCTTATACAGCGTTGTCCCAAATATTCTATCAACACTCTTGGGTAACGTATATTTGTCACGGACTACTGTTTGATTCCTTTTCCATTTACTAAACATAGCTCATTAATTTTGGTCGAAACAAAATGTGCAAGCGACATTTGTCAATGGTTGTTTCCATTAATTTTGCCATCAGTGCTAATAGCACGTAATGTGTCTCGTTACATATCATTGGCAATAAATGTATGGCGCGATGACTACTAATGATAGCCCAGCCTCGCATACAACAGCCAGCCTAGTTGTTAAACATTTAGCACGGGTATTGCTTGCTTCTGAGCATTGGAAATTTAATGCCTTGAAATTTTCTGGCATTTACTCGATGATATATTCTTTAGTGTCAAGACTCGCCTCCGTGTCTTTTCTATTCTAATTTGCCACACGGGCTTCTCAACACTTTAACATAACACGGCTGTCATTGTTATCTCTAAATTATTATGCATGGAGGAAACTGTCGACATCGACAAGCAGCAGAATTCAATGGGACTAAGAAACAGTCTTGTCTTTAGTTTCTTGACAAAGTGAAAGTATTCAGCTATGCTAATCTTTCCCTAGGAGTAATTTGCAGAGGTTCTTTGATTTGAATAAACTTAAATATGTTCATGTCAAGTCGTCTCATTGGATTGCGGATGACTCTCCGTTAGTGGCCGCATCATTCGAGCGAATGAACCGGTTTTTCTGCCTCGCCACAAATGACGTCAGGCGAGGGACTGATTGTAGTGTTTTCGATGCTTTTATGGTCATAAAGTCAAAGCCTCACTTCGCTGCTTTCGAAAGTTACACCATAATATCTTTTTCTTGTTTTCGGAATGCCAAATGTGTATTGGATTGGAAAACTTGTCGAAAGAGTTTCCAAGTTGTATGTGAAATATTTGCCGAGTGTGTTACTGGAATGTGAGCATGTAAATACAGAGTCGCGTAAGAGCTTCAATTCAATATTTGTCGACATAAAATAGTAGAGCTGATATTATTTGCTTTGCTGAATTGGATTCTAGTGCGAGGAATTTGTGTGGCAATCTAGCTTCGCAGCTAAATCTTTTTTGTAAAATATGAATAAACTTTTTTGCCCGGTATCACCATTATTCATGCCATGTTTATCATGTAAAATTGTAAACAAATACATACAGTCTGCGCCTTATTGTACAAATTTAAATACTTTACAAATGATGTAATAAATTGTCGTGAATCATCTTGTTATGCTAGTAATACCTGTATCGGCTACATTGCGAGAATCACGTTTCAATCCTGTCATGCCTCATCTTCATCTTTAAAGCCTCTCTAGATTGAACAAGTGAATTCATTCCATCTACTTTTGTACCTTCAACTCTGTCCATGGCTATTTGCGAGTACTTGCGCCTGGCGTCGGGTTACTTATTTAATTTCCTCCCGTCATGTTCTTCTCAGTTTACAGCATCGGGCACTGGCGGTATTACTCACGCATTTCGCGTGTATTCAGAGGCGACCACTACGCTCGTAAATCGAGAATCGTGCCGTGAAAATTCAACTTCAATGCCCGTTCCAATTCAAGTTGCTATTTATATTCCGCTGACTTCACTCCTAGGGCTCGCTACACCTAGATGTTTACGTCGAACGGAACGCATTAGTAGGTATATGTTTCAATTGATGAGCTGCCAACTGAACTCGAATGTTACCTTTGGGTTGCCACGCAAAGGTGTAGTCCTTCTGTCTTAAATATATTTTCTTGTATTTTATATTTTGTTTTATCGTAGTCTTTATATCTGCATCAATGACACTAGAACTTCTGTCTGCTCTTTGATATGGAGCACGTTACTTGCCATTACAGAACGACAATCGCCTCATACAAGCATTCTCATCACAACGCGGGCCTTGTCTTCCAATGATCTCTTAATGAATCGTGAATGCAATACTAAGATTATCAAAATATTTAACAGTAACATCTGTTCACAACGCATCACCAGATATTAATTCGAAGTACATGCCTCAGTCCACGGCAACAATATGTCCGTAGGTCACGAATTGTCCGACGTCACTTGGTTTTTAGGTCAGGGTCTCTTTGAAGAGGTGTCATTCTGTTTATAGACCCATTATACTTCATTAGGGTCGATTGCTTGTTGTGTAGCGAAACGATATCATCTATCAACGCATCTTCCGACAAGTGTTATTTTATGAAGGAATTGGAGCATATAAAGCCTTTCTATTACAAAGTCGTAAACGTCGTATCTTTGGTGCGTTCGAGTAACTAATCCCATTGGATCTGTAAAAAGCATTCGACCCTGACGAGCATTTATCATTTCTAGTAAATGTTTAACCGGTTGACCTTTATGCTCATCAGGGCTTGGTTAGACAACTGAAATTATAATCAGGTCAAGGCTAGCATGGGTGCGGTGTGAGGGACGCTCCTGTCCATTAAGCTTGCCATGTTTTTGGCATCGAGCATAAGTGCTTATTTTTAAGTTTTCTAGGTGTGTCGCTTTACTCGTAATTAGGTTAGTACGTCATCGTTTATTATTTCACCACAACAACTTTCTGGATTTTCATATCGCCATTACAAACCCCATGATTGATATAATCCGTAGGACAAAGAGTCTACGGGTATACTAACAAAACAAAACTCAACAATGTGAATTTCCCCTAACTAATACGACTTTTGACATTTTTGACAGCTACCTTGTTATGCTACGATAATGGTGTTTTTATCCTTACCCCTCGCTCGCTCATTTGATTCATGTTTGAATTATCTATATTATTGTTTGTTTCAGGTAAGTTCAACTGTTTGACCACCACACGCCTCTCGGGATCATTTCTATGGGTGATGTATTCTATTGTGTTGTCATATGTAGAGAGAGACATTTCTCTTTTCGTGACACCAACAAAAATGTCGAACAACATAACTATAATTCTAAATCCGAGATCACCCAACACTGAGATATATTTTGAAGCAACATGCGTGGGGGCCTACGATATGTCCTATTTGAGAGAATACATCTTGATTCCGATAAATTTTGTTCATGTGGGCTTGAACTTCGTTCGACCGTATTCGGGAATACAAGTTTATATGGATAAAAGAAACTTCCGCTTGCGTGAATTGAACAAACATGTAAATTCAATTCGGAAGGTCAATATGGCACCGATACTATACACACACATATCTCAAGGCTTTTAAAAACAGGATACTAAATCAACGTTTAAAAGTACGTACAGTGGAAACTCGATTTCTGCCTCTTTAATTTAACATCTTTAAGCCTTACTTGGGTGAGATGATATCGTCCATAAGATAAAATTCAAAATGAAATACAACCGGCCCGAATTCCAGTTGCTAATCCTGTCGCATCGTAAAACTAGTTTTACAATACGGTAGCCATTTTGTTTTAGGGTCGTTTTAACCGCTGAACGAATTATCTCGGTTAATATTCTGAGTTGCGTAAAGCTCTGTTCCAGAGTTTTCCAGATGTTATGACTAAACTTATCTTAATATAGTACAGATTTACCAGAATTCTGTATTTCATAACATTTCAGCTCAGGAAGTATAGTGAAGTACAAAGACGCAAGAAATACCGGGTATTGAAAACAAAACAGCTGGTATTTCTCGCGAATCCAATTTTACACAACGGATTGAAATCAAACGGCCTGCATCGTGTTCAATTTCCAGTGAGTCAAATGAAATAAAAATTCCGGTATGAAACCATGAGCACGGAGGACATTTGGGTAAAGTTTCCAAGCATCCCAGTCAAACTTCAGACAGTCAGACATCGGTTGCACTCGCACATGTATAAGTAACCGAATATGTACTTCAAAGTGCACTCGGCATATCAAAGGGTCAGAGTAAAGGTGCCGCCCTGCCCTCTGCTTCTGCTACCGTCTGGCCAATGGTAATCAAGTGACTGATAAATCGACGCTTTATTTGAACATCTATGTCAACCGGAATATTTCAAAAGTTCTATACAAATTGGCCACAGATAACAATGAGAGCGTTGAAGGTGTGGAATGTGGTTGTTAAATAGCTGTTACACGCAGTCTAATTAGTTAAATAAATTCTCTGTCCCTCAGCTTTACAAAGTGTATAACCTTTCCATTTCATAATAACGTGTAGGCGATGAATCGATGATTTTGAATTATCGACATTAATAACCCCGCATGGACTGCCATCTTGCAGTCAAATTGACCATTGAAACAATGCCTGCGATTTGGGAGGCGACACGAACTATACTAAGCTAATTAAAGTAGTGTGTTTGAAAATGGAATCTGTGGCCACCGCGCAAGAGCTGTCGGATTTGAGGTTGTCAGTTTAGTGCCTTTAGTTCCTCTAGTTTAGTGGTTTTGGCACCTCCCAAATAGACCTCAGTATATACTTACAAGATACTTTATCTTTTTATGAGGTTAAATTCGCAAATTGATAGTCCCAAAAATAATTTTGCTCTAACTACAAACGCTCGAATGTTCAGTTACAGTGGAAGCTATCAATTGCAAAATTATCGTTTCCAAGGGGTGCTTGCCCTGATTATGTGCGTCTGGTTTAGGTCAGTCCTCAGTTAGTTCAGAAATAGCAACTACCTCGTCAATATTGCTTCGGACATTTCGTAAGACTGCGGGACCGATCGTAAAATGTATAGTAAAAGTAGTAAAGCAGTTTGTGGTACCTATAACGTTTTTAAGAATAGCTGCTAACTAATCCATGATATTATGTTACCAATGGCTTGACATCTCAAGAATTTGGAGTTAAATGTTGTGTTGAAATTTCCGACGACTGTGCCAAGTCGCACATGTGGCTAGGGCTAGGTATTGGAGTAAACAAAGTAACTATTGATGATTTATTGTTATGTCTATTGCCGAAGTCAAATCGGGATTCGTAAACTGTGGTAGTGGCAGCTTGTGTTAGGAATAGTACGATTAAACACTTAGCTGAGCTGATCCCGTTGGCACCTTGGGGATCCCCTCTTCACAGGAACTGGTTCGTGGACTAGAAGTGATTTCCCGTGTGGTATGGCAGTGGCACAGAGCGATCGGACGGAACACGCAAGCGTTTCGAGGTTAGCAGAGTTTCGAATGACAGCTGTAGTTGCTAGCGTGAAAAATGGTACTTTGCCTAAAAGGTGGCGAATTTAAAATTAGAACTATTTTATGTATTTCGTGCGTGCATTTGCAATGAATGACAGAACTACTACACAAATTGTGATATGAATAACATGGACTATTATCATCGAATCGATGGTTTGTTTCAAAGAATCTTATCATCGAAGGCACAATCGCAACGCCAGAAGTATCATGTTGCAGGTTGACCTAGCGTTGCCAGTCACGAAGATAATATCAAAATGGGGAAGGGTTCAACAAATGCAATCAAGGCTAATTCTATTTGATGAGAATTGAAAGAGCCCGCATGCACCCAACTGCATCGGATTCGCTTGATGAGTGCAGTGAACAAAAAATAACCATGACATGAACGATGGAGAAAATGATTCCGTTGACAACAAGCAACAGTATCAATAACCACATGTCAAAATCACAAAAGATCACTTGACAGCATCTCGACATACACCCAAGACTACTTAGAAGATGTAAATGGTTCTCGTCATAACAACCAAAGGGCTCGTTCGAAAACGAAAGTTGCCGAACCGGTCACGTATCCCAGACGTGCTAAACAGTGTCTCTGGTTCCCAGCATGTCTACTTTATTAGACTTTGGAACGTTCCCACGCGAAAACAGCCCGTCTTGGTGGCAATGGCAAGTGGCGGGATAAATATTTGTATACCACTCTGGCGTCCCCGACCTTGCAGCAAACAAGTACAATCTATCGTGACAACTGCTTGTCTCTGTCTTTCTCCTTCGAAACACCACAGTTAATAAAGCTGTCTCACACTATTAGATGCCATGTTATCGTAAACAAGCGTGGCATATGGAAATAGGATGGTGATCAGATTTTATCACAGTCGCTTTGATTTCAAGAGCCGTATCAGTCCTCCACGATTCTCAGGCTTGATATCTCTAAATTGAATTGGTGTCACAGATATGAGTTTATTTTATTGCTTTACTTTGTTCTATTGATTTGATTGCTGCATCAAAATGCGACGTTCTGTACCATTTGAAGTAACACTTGCTAGACTTGATTGTGAATCGATGGATACAAACTTTCGCCCAGCAAACTCCCTGAGTCAGCAAGGAGAATTTAATTAATCTCCAAATGCAAAGGATCGCAGACGCCGGCACATGGCGGGCGCCGGCCGCCCTGTATAAATAGCGGCATCTATAAATACCGGCGCGTATCCGTTCCCCCTGCGCACGCGCCGCGAACCGCTGGAAGTATGGCGGACGATTTGTAGCTCCTGATGTTTTCACACCTCCAACGGAATGTTTAGAATTTCGGAGTTCACGTATGCTCTCCTGAGATGTTCAGGATTTTTTTTTTCCGGAGACCAGACTTTATGAAGAAAAACTCAATTTAAAAAAGAGGATAATCCAGAAAGGTGCTAACTACTAGCTTCGTCCGTCTGGCCTTTAGAAGAAAAGCAATAGCACTGAAACAGTTGACGCTACATCTGACGTTCATTAATTATTAAAATGCCTGTTTCTAACCACTACCGTCGATCCAAGGCTTTCAATCCCATCCGGTATAAAGCCATCAATCATGACTAGACTGGAACCGTGATAGGAAACTAATTCTTATAGCGCGCGCCGCACCCTTTCCTGCTTTCGTGTTGTGAAAGAGCTTTATAGGTTAACGATCGATGGTCTCAGGAAGCCCGGATAGATATCTATCAGTGCTGCAATCTACACCACTTATAATTTAAAACAAAATTGCATATGTATTTGCGAGGAAATTAACTTGAACCTATACGAGAACCATTTCATTTACATACAGTGTGTGTGACGTCGGTCATATAATGTGTTTCCTGTGAATAAAAATAAAAACCGGCCAAGTGCGGGTTGGACTCGCGCACGTATGGTTCCGTACCATTATTTATAATAACCGGCCAAGTGAGAGTCGGACTCGCGCACGGAGGGTTCCGTGCCATTATGTATAAAAAACCGCAAAAAAAATGTATGGGAGCCCCCCCTAAATATTAATTTAATTTTAATTTAATTATTTATTTTCTAGTTAAGAATATACTCAATATATTGTGAACATTTTAAGCGTCTACCTGCTACCATTATCAATATCGAGCAAAAATGAGCAAAAAAATCACGTTTGTTGTATGGGAGCCCTAGCCCCCCTTAATATTAAATTTCTTTTGATTTTTAGTATTTGTTGTTATAGCGGCAACAGAAATACATCATCTGTGAAAATTTCAACTGTCTAGCTACCACGGTTCATGAGATACAGCCTGGTGACAGACGGACGGACGGACGGACAGACGGACAGCGAAGTCTCAGTAATAGGGTCCCGTTTGGCACCCTTCGGGTACGGAACCCTAGAAACGACAAATACATATCTGTTGTATGGGAGCCCCCTTAAATATTATTTTTATTTTGTTTTTCAACTGTCTAACTATCACGGTTCATGAGATACAGCCTTGTCACAGACGGACAGACGGACGGACAGCGGAGACTTTGTAATAGGGTCCCATTTTACAGTTCAGGTACAGAACCCTAAAAATTAAGTTAAGTTCAATCCGCTATTGTGTGTCCTTTTTCTCGACAGACTGTATACTTTGCTGATTATGTAATGACTAATGAAATGACAGACGGTCAGACGAGACGGACGGACAGCGGAGTCTTAGTAATAGGGTCCCGTTTTACCCTTTAGGTACAGAACCCTAAAAATGAAGTTAAGTTCAATCCGCTATTGTGTGTCCTTTTTCTCGACAGACTGTATACTTTGCTGATTGTGTAATGTTATGAATAACTTCGGCTTCAAAAAAAAAACGACAAAATATTCAATGTAGCTTATTCAAGGGTACTTCAAATGGCTCAGCTTTAAAATTATTGCTACTTTATTATTGGTTTTGGCAATACAAACTCAGGCTCGCCCATGCGTAATGATGTAATTTAGTAACGTGATGCGATGTTTATTTATTTTGGGATATGATGCACAAAAACCTCACACACGTTAAGTTTTAAATTACATAGGTAGTTAACATTGACATTAATTTCTGCTATTGTAAAAATTACATTTGTAAAGACAAAACTGCCTTTTTGCAATATTTGTGTCCTTTATTTAGCTATTTAATGAAAACAACAACAGGCTTTCAAATAAGTTTTTAAATACGTCCGTCCTCGTATCCAAGACGAGACTACAAATAATATAATCTGGGTCACGGTCCGCAGTAAACCTCGCTGTCCACATCTCGATTCCAAAGCACCGAACCGAAACATATCGTAAAATGAATAAACTCGATTATTTTCGACCTATAAATCACTAAACGCGATCTTACCGAGTAAGTGAATCCTCATTCATCTTGCAACCTCAAGAAAAGCTGCAGAACAACATTAAAAATCTGAGCACAAAGATTGACACTTTTGTTTCCAACAACAAATGTGTATGAGCACAGTTCAGTAATCTATTCCACCCAATCGCTTAAACTTAAAACGTGCTCAATCTCCTCTCTTTGTTTATGTATGACTTTGCCCTTATTCCCGTGCAGCCGATTTATTATACATTCGATATGTCGGCCAACGACTTTACAGATGACAATTGCGGCTGCCATGCTCCATTTGTTCGAATAAGCATGTTTTGTTTTGCAGCTCGAACTATTTATTTTGTACTAGTACATCAGTTTCTTAGTCTGCTTTGACCCGAGCTTTGTTTTTATTTCTTCCCGAGACGCTTTCGACGAAGTGCCAAAGCAAAACCGCCGCGTGGCGAATGGAAAATTATCAACGCTCGGAGCATCTCTGTTCCCATTATCAGTCTTCTAAAATAGGAGTCATGGCACTTTAGAAAATTTGTTAGTCGTGACTGAAAAGTTTCTTGCTTCCAGGAGTTTCTAGGAAAATATTTTTTTATCTTACATGATAGACCGCAATTATCCAAAAGGCATTCGAGAATAATGTTGTATCACCGGTGATGTGCTTTCTCCAACTCTGTTCGGTGGGAACCATGTTTCCTATTCTTGGACTGGAAATTATAGGCCGACCAAAGATTGTTTATGGTAAGGCTGCGAAATGCATCGATCAACAGGTCTTGTGAGAGCCGACACCGCAGAGATTGACTCCGACGTCTTAATTGCAGAGATTTATGTGTCGATGTCGCGAAAGCTTTGTGTCGTTTAACTCTCCAAGAATTTCTACATTATCTTGATGTCTTCGGATTTGACCTCCTTGTAAAAGTAAACCAAACACGGGCAACGACATTCACTAGATGCATAATAAAGAGTCAACAATTCAACATGCTGTATCCACATTAGCGGCGCGCGCGTCGCACGCTTAATTAATTTGCGCAAGCGCAGGGAATCACAATAGCAGCTGTCACCACGTACGGTGGCCATATTGGTAGAGGATGTGAATGTAAGTGACGTAGTACATTACAAGAACGCAGGGCTTGCACGGTCGATGTGCACATGTCAATGGATAATGTCTGAGGCACTGTACGTGACTCAGTAACTTAATATTATTCATCTCCTTAAATACTCAATCAATGTTGTCACGAGGAGAAATTAAAGCATTAACGGTAGATTTTTTGTCCATTACATTATCAAATGCTTTTAGGCAGTACGGTGTTGAGTAGAAGCATAAGAATGGATGATCATTCAGAGGTTAACAACAAGATTGGTCCAAGATGGCGGGCGACGACGTGCTAAGTGGAAGATTGAAGCAGATTCGCAAATTGGGAACGAGACAAAATATTATCTGCGCCGAAGAATGTAAGGACCCGATGTTATGAAATACTACTGCACTGAAGGACTCCTATCTGTGTATTGACGCCAACGTCGTGTGTGCCTGAGATAAGATACACTATCACCATTTCTATAGAGCCATTCGCTGTAACTTTCTAGACAGAGAAGCTGAACTAACGACTTTATCGTGGCCTGTCAAACATTTGCTTAGCCGAGATTTTCTCATTACATTACCCACTTGTTGTCGTTGTTGTATAGCATACAGTGAATTACCCACGATTTTATATGCTGTCGTCGGTTCATCGACTTCTTTCATGAAGCAAAAATCGAAACCGATTTCGGCAGTCCAAAGTTTAATTACTTAGCCAGAACATGCTAACGGTATAAACAGACTTTGCGTCTCAGTAATTGGCTGAACACATGATAATTACAAAACACTTTACATCCACAATTCGTGTTACGGTTTCGACTAGCCCAGACTTTAATGGTGAAATTTATTAGACACTAGTCGATATCTTGAGGTACTGAAATGGCGCAAGATCTATGATATGCTTTAATGACTTCTAAGGCTGATGGTATATTTATGCTAAGTGCTTAGCTCTCATTCTGTAACTAGAATTGGACGCCATGTATATTTCGCGACACAATCATTTAGTTAACGGACTATTTAGTATTGACATAGGTGATGATGAATGAGGATCTCTACCCTGCCTATTCTCATCACCTATCCCCAGCCAAGTTGGCATTTTCATATTCAAGCTCGCAAAATGTTATTATTTTATTAATTATGCTAAGTGAGATTGATGCACACAAACATTTATTTGTTTAAGTATTTCCAATGGCGTAGAGGACCACCGTTGGATTGTCTGGTTCTGGTGCAACTCTTCGGCATTAGTACAGAAAGCAATATGTCAAGCTTTTACTAGATCTAATTCCATTTGAGACCGGTCTGGGTTGGTTAGAAATACTGCTAGGCTTTTCAATTTATTAATGTAATCTTTGCTGAGACATAATGCTCCATTTGATGCTAATCTTATATCGCCCTTAAATATAACTTCTTTTAATCTGTGCAGGTAATAAAGTAACTCAAAGTTATGACGCGTAGTTAAGTTAATTCATATTGGCTTGTTTCCCATTCTAACGTTTTAAGGTAATTCTAGGTAATAGATATTCCAATGTTCTCTAAGGCCATTAATATCATGACAAAAGGTTACGCACACTTTACGACTGCTTGAAATAATTGTAAAGGGACTTTCACAAAGCGCCCACCATTCGTTTTCGAGTGGGTGCCAGCGAAAGCTATATGTTAATCAACTGATTTTGAGAGACCCCGGATAGATTTTTCTTTCAAAATACAAATGTCTTCTTCAATGTTTGAATTTTGTTTTTCAGGTAGAGGTGAGAAAACTCATGTCGCTTTAAAAGGCGTTTGATGAGGAGGTATCTTAGAGTAACTAAACTAGTTTGCATTGCATCACGAGTGATTAGAAACTACTAATATTTTTTGTGAAATAATTTTCCACTAATAAAAATTCCCATTTAAATCACATTTCAAAGATCCATTAACGTATGTTTAATAGTCCACGGTGTTAAAAATATATAAAAGTTATTAACATTCTAACCGGCACAAGTATTTAATGGTTATTTACTAATTCAAAAGCGTAATATTCCTTACCTCACTGTGGCATGATATTAAAATTGAAGATAATCAAAATACGAAAAATATCCAAACGGACAGCTTTTTTAAAAGCTCCATGTTATTAATGACTACACCGAAATGCCCAAATGTGATATGTCCCATTTGATACGGTAAATTGTACTACCATGGACGCATTTAAATTTCTAAATGGCTATAAAAGTGTCACCATTGATTTGAGATATTTTAAATTTCGTGGGCACTACAACGTAAGTTATTATATTTATAACGAATGAGTACATATTAGCAAAAAATATGTATTATTTTAATGCCAAATGTAGGGTCCGTCCGACGTAAACTAGCCGAGAATTTCGTATTTTGACCGAATTAGAACTCTATATTCTATGGCTACAAAGAACTCCAAAAATCTACAGAAACTTCACTAACTTTTAAAAGTAAGAGACAGAGCTATTCGGTGTATTTGTTACTGGAGATATCCAATAAAAACTGGCCAAGTGCGAGTCGGGCTCGCGCACGAAGGGTTCCTTACCATTATCTATAAAAACGGCAAAAAAATCATGTCTGTTGTATGGGAAGTAGGTAGATAATGACAGTTGTAATTCATTTGACGACGGAAAGCCTACAGGGTCGATAGATGGATCGAAAAACCTATTGACAGTTCAAATTCATTTTACGACGGAAAGCCTACAGGGTCGATAGATGGATCGAAAAACCTATTGACAGTTCAAATTCATTTTACGACGGAAAGCTTAAGTTCGGCCTACGCTACGAGATCGCTAGTTTGCAAATGTAATTTCATTTGCCACAGCAATCGTTCGATGACAGATTTTGATCGAGAACTGCCAGACTTATTTACAAAAACGAAAAATAAATAAATAAGGTACATGGGATATAAAAAACTAATACACTCATTTGGTCCGTCTACCGGCTAATACAATGTAATACTCATTTAACGTACTACACTTGCATCCAGACAAGTAATTTTAGTTTTCAATATCATTTCGGGAAACCTATAATCACTCATTTGGTCCGTCTTCCGGCTAATACAATGTAGTACTCATTTTACGTACTACACTTGCATCCAGACAAGTAATTTTAGCTTTCGTCACCATTTCCCATTTTTAACTTACCATTTTTCTGCACAGCCACACAAATAACCCTACACTTCACTTTGACAATGGAAAATATATACTAAATAACAACTGAAAAGAAGCTGAAACTTAAGATGTTTGTTTAGTCCGTCTTCCGGCTTATACCAAATAGTTCTCCTTTTATGAACTACCCTAGTATCTAAACAACTACATCATTAGTTTTCAGCAACACAGAGACCATCAATGCGTTTTAATCCAAGAAATATGTTCGTTTTGTACAATTATCCCAACCAGATCGGCTTTCTTGAAAGCCTGGTTCTTCAGGGAGTTTTGTAATCAAGGTGATCATAATTTAAAGGATTAACAAACCCACGATGTGTCCACTAACTTCACTTCACGCAAATAAAATCATTCTACTATATTTAAAGTAAAATTTAGGGTTACCATCTTCTAAATGTTCCTTAACTGTTGCAAATATTGTCGAAATGAGACTATACAAAGACAAAACTTTAATGCTGAAGCAAAGACTTTGCATCCTACTTTCATGTGTATAAGTGAAATTGTGACGTTAACTGCACCAACTAGCACGCTGTTAGTAACAAATATACTTCGCGTGGTAAAGCGAGTCATTGAATCTTTTAATATCCATGGTAAGTACGTATGTAACATATAATCGATGATTATAGCTTTTACACGACACATTTTATGTGATGTTGAACGTAGGTATGATAGGGGCTAGCTCATCGCCACAGTTACAAATGCCGATTTTAGTAATTTGTATCTGGAAACCCTAGTGTCATTTGCTTACGTATAACAATGCAATCGACTGATGCCGGTCTCACGTTACCCGCTGGCGGTATTGTTTGTCATCACCTTTAATTAATTTTATTTTACCTCTATTAATTTTTGCATAGTCGCAAGTGTGCAACTTTCTACAGGGTGTAAATGAGCACTAAGTTATAATTATAATTGAGGTTATTTTAAACGCGATTATTTTTGCTACCAGCAGTGGTATTTATTCTGAACAAGGTTTCTGAAGGTATAATTGACACGTAAATGTATTATTTTACGTTCTTATCCAGTTGATTACTTATATCAAACGTAAGGAGTAGTTAATTAACTGTTCTTGAACCACATGTTCTTATGATAATTTGTACATTACGCCGCAGTAAAGTTTTGTAAATACATACCAGGAAAATATATTTATAGTTTAAATTAAAATGTTAGGCATAGATAACGCTAATAAAACTTTCTCATGAATCTATTTTTTCACGCCACTCAAAAGGTATCGGCAAACAATGACCTCATTATTACACCCTGTACATTACTTGCATGCTCATCATTTATTTCCAATAAAACTGCCAAAATCGAAAGGAAAATTATCAATTGATTTGTACCATTGGTTGTAACACCAAGCTACAGACGTCAACGCTAGTGCTCGCTCTCCAGGTCCACCGCACCCCGTCTTCATACCCACCTGCAAGCTGCGTATCCACTGCGTCACAATCATGTTAGTAAGTTTTTTAAAGTTATTTTTATAGACATAGTTCTTGACTAAGTGTATGTTTTTGTTTTTTGTTTTGCATAGATGGTGGTTCACAAAGCTTATAACTATTTGTTTGGATACTAGGGTAGTTCATTAAAGGAGAACTGCCTGGTATAAGCCGGAAGACGGCCCAAATGAGTGGTTATAGCTTATTCGAAAAGCTTTATGACCTGTTTGGATGCAAGTGTAGTACGTAAAATGAGTACTACATTGTATTAGCCGGTAGACGGATCAAATGGGTTATAATAGTTATGTTTATCGAATGTACCTACCATGTAATTATTTGATATCTTACTAGTCTGGTTCATGTCTCACGTTTTACATTGTCATTTGTAACTAATTAATCTTAGGTACTGCAAGAGTGTTGGTAAGCTATAGTTTAGTTTTATTTGCTCATGTACCTATAAATGTACTTATTGTTTATTTTTATTTTTAGGTCGGACTCTGAGTACTACACGAAGAAGGCTGCGACAAATGAGAAGCGGAACTCATTTGAGACGGACGACGAGGCTGTTTTCTTGTGGTAAATATTATTATTATTATACCTGCTATACTTATATCTTTATTATGTCCTCATAATATAACGTCACCTGGTACTTACATAATTTTATTGTTAACAGCAACAAAAAGAAAGCTGCAAATCCAACAAAGCGAGTAGTCGAATCGGACGAGGAATCGGAGATTGTGAGGTAATCAAGTTATTATTATTTTGAAACATAGATTTTGATAAATTACATTTTAGAAAATTGAAATAAGCTACAGTGATGTTTAATGTTTTCAGGAACAAAAAGAAGGTTCCCGCTAAGCCGACAGCATCGAAGCGTACCGCCGAATCTGATGACGATACAGTGCAAAGGTGATTATTTTTTGTGATTTCTAATAAATTCATGAATCCAGTTTCCTAGTCCGAACCGAACAGCACAAGTATGAATAAAATAAGGTCAAGTCACGATATATTATGTGTTTAGTTTCAATAGGGTTTCTAAAATCTCTCTTTCCATATTTTTCTATTAATATTTAGGTATCATGACGTCCAGTAAATAACCTTTGTTTTCTTTCACAGACGCAAACCGCAAAAGGACCTGAAACCTCCAGCCAAACGAAAGGTGCAGCAGAGCGTCACTAAGAAGCCTGAAGAGAGTTGGCGCGCTTTGGATTCCGGAAGCGAGGACGAAGTGATTTGCAAGAAACCAGAGCTGAGATCTTCGTACTCGAAGCGGGTTGCTGACGGCGTCGTGCGGCGAAGCATTAAACTGGAGGGTGACCTCTACTTGGACCTGAAACTCTACCAGGTGGCAGATATCAAAGACGTGGACCCTAGTAAACGATACGAGAAGGCGGTGCTGGCATTGAAGTATCAGGCTGACTTCAATTCGCCACAACTGGGACTCCTGCGACAGCTCTTGAAACGCTGCAAGACGTCTTTTATTGAAGAAGGATTTTTCTTCGCTGATAAGAAAACTTAGATTATTAGATTTTAATGGTTAATAAAATTTGTTTCATAAGTTTACTATGTTTATTTCATAATTTATTAGGTAGGTACTTAGGTATCCTTTATTGTAGGCCACGAAAGGTAGGTAGATAGTAAAAATTAGGTGTAACTTAGGTACAGTCTTCACAAAATAAAAGGCCCGGTGACAGCGTCCATATGTCACTGACGTAATAAGGTTGAATTTAGTTTGGGCTACCGAGCCTTTTATATTGTGAAGTTAAGATAGGTTTGATTTATCATTTCTTAGGTTTTGTCCTTACATATAATTAAGATGTCTAATAACAGATTAGTATATTGTACATCCTGTGATGTCTCTGTAAAAAGTAAAAGTTTATCAGCTCATTTTCGCAGCACTGTACACAAAAACAACAATGCGGTTATTAAGGGTGACGGTCTTGAGAAGATATCTAGTGCTTTCCGCAGTCGAATCGCGTCGTACAGACTAAGCAACGCGGACTCGGGGGCGGCGGACAGCGCGGCGGCGGCGGCGGCGGGCTCTAATGCTTGCCCTCCGAACATCTATCTGCGCTCGCTGCGGTCACGCGTACGTGATCTGATAGAGGCGCGGATCGGCTCCTTTAACAGTGTTAAGGTAAATTTTGAACTGTTTGCTGAGTTCTCGTTACCTAAGAATGATGAGCGGGAGATTAAATCGTTCGCCACGCCTAATATAGTCATTCACAAACATTATGATTTTGAAGATATTTACAAAAACGCTGTAAATGTAATTGTTGCAAAAATCGATGAATTTCAGGAGAGAGACAGTGGTTGGAGCTTTGTAGCAAATTCTTATCTGGAAGTCAATATCAACAAATATAATCCGCTAAGAGGTTCAGGGTTTATCGATCTTCCTAGACCTATTAAATTAAAACGGGCGTGTGTCAATATTCAGAACTCAGATGACTTTTGTTTTCTATGGTGCATAATGGCAGCTTTATTTCCTGCACAACAAAATTCACACCGAACGAGTTCATATCCTCATTTCGACACTGTGCTGAACACAAAAAACATGACGTTTCCGGCAGGTTTCAGGGATGTAAAGGTCTTTGAAAAGAACAACGATAACATAAGTATTAATATTTATGGTCTCAGTGAAAAGTCGGTTGTTATTGGACCTTTATACAAATCTGTTCACAAGGGGCGGAAGAATCGTATAAATTTATTGTTTTTGGAATCAGGTGCGCTAACACATTATTGTCTTATTAAGGATTTGAGTAGGCTGGTAAGATCTCAGATAACTAAACATGATGGAAGAATATTTTTTTGTGATGATTGCTTGTTATTTTTTTCTAATGATAAAAAGCGTAATGAGCATGTGTGCAGTGGTGTTAAAACGTCATTGCCTGATAAAGGGACGTTGATACAGTTCAAACATTTCGAACGCATGCATGATATGCCATTTGTCATTTACGCAGATTTTGAGTCTATGTTACAACCCTGTTCGGAGAAAAAGTCGAATTTTACGGAAACGATTCAAAAACACATTCCAGTAGCGTTCGGATATTATATTGTTTGCTCCTACGATGCGTCTTTAAATCGGTATCGATCTTACCGAGGTCCGGACTGTGTTCAGCAGTTTTTAAAAATATTGGGCGATGACGTTGAAACGATAAGTAAAATACTAAACGATCCAATCGACATGTTACCCCTTACTGAAAATGAGCTGAAAAACTTTTTAGAGTCAAAATATTGTTACCTCTGTAATAAGATAATGTTTGAAGGAAAGGTAAGAGATCATTGTCATTTGACTGGACGCTACCGCGGGGCAGCACATGATTATTGTAACCTTCGATTTAAGCTCCCTAAATCATTTGTCCCAATTTTTTTCCACAATCTGTCAGGCTATGACTGTCATTTGTTTATACGAGAGCTAGGTGAAATGCACGGAAACATAAATGTTATCGCAAAAACAAAAGAAAACTATGTGTCATTTACAAAGTTCTTTCCTGTTAACAATAATGACTATATGGCTGTTCGTTTTGTCGACTCATTCGCATTTTTAGGTACTAGTTTAGAAAAAGTTGCAGAAAATTTAGCAATTGAAGATTTTATTCACCTCTCTCATTGCTACCCCGATAAACAGCAATTCGAGTTATTGAGACGTAAAGGTATTTATCCTTACGAGTACATGAATAAGTGGAAACGTTATGATGAAAATAAATTACCGCCGCGTGAGTGTTTCTACAGCAGTTTAACTGATCAGGTTATTTCAGTGTCAGATTATGCTCACGCACATTGTGTGTGGCGATTGTTCCATTTGTCAAACCTTGGTCAATATACCGATCTATACTTAAAATCAGATGTAATGCTGTTGACGGATATTTTTGAGAGTTTTAGAAAGACGTGTAAAAATAATTATAGGTTAGACCCAGCCTTTTACATAACGGCTCCCAGCTTAAGCTTCGATGCAATGCTGTTAAAAACAGAAGTAAAATTAGAATTAATAGATGATCTGGAAATTATTAGAATGATACAAAAAGGTATTCGCGGAGGTGTTTGTTTATGTTCTACTCGCTATGCCAGTGCTAATAATAAGTACCTCTCGAACTACAACCCCTCGGATCCTGATAATTACTTACTGTATATAGATTGTAACAATTTGTATGGATTTGCTATGTGTAGTTATTTACCGCACTCTGATTTTGAATTGATTGAAAATCCTATGTTTCAAGTTTCTGACATTCTCTGTTTACAAGACAATTCAGATGTAGGTTACATTTTTGATGTCGATCTAGAATATCCTGAATCTCTGCATGATCATCATAACGATTTACCTTTCTGCCCACAAAAATTTGTACCGCCTGGATCGAAAACGAGTAAACTGATACCGAATTTGTATGATAAATATAATTATGTCATACACTATATTCATTTGAAAACGTGTCTGAAACATGGGCTAAAATTGAAAAGCATACACAGAGTTATTAAATTTAAACAAGGTCCATATTTGAAACAATATATTGATTTAAATACGGAATTGAGACAAAAAGCTAAATCTCAATTTGAACAAGACTTTTTTAAATTATTAAATAACAGCATTTTTGGTAAAACCCTAGAAGACACGGAAAAAAGGTTAAATGTTAAATTAGTAAATCAGTGGTCTGATAAAAATAACAAAACGAAAAAACATTTAGGCGCAGAGCAACTAATAGCTCGACCTAATTACCATAGCTCAACTATTTTTACTGAAAATTTTGTAGCCGTCCAGATGAATCCTGAAAAAATTACTCTCGATAAACCGATTTACATTGGTTTTTCTGTTTTGGAAATATCTAAGAGTCATATGTATGACTTTCATTATTCTGTTATGAAACCTTTTTATGGCCCTAATATAAAAATGTGTTATACAGACACCGACAGTTTTCTGTATTCCATAACAACGAAAAATGTCTACAAAGACATAAAATACAATTTCCCTCAATACTTCGACACCAGCAACTACGCGAGTAATAATATGTACGGTATAAGGAGGCATAATAAAAAAGTGCCTGGGTTATTTAAAGACGAGCTAGGAGGTCAGCTTTTAGTTGAGTTTGTAGGCCTACGGTCTAAACTTTATTCTATAAAAACTGAAGATACTGAATTAAAAAAAGCTAAAGGAACCAAAAAATCTGTTGTAAAAACATTGAGTTTTAAGGACTATAAAGGTGTGTTATTAGATAATAATTTAGTTAGGAAAAAAAATATGGTATTTAGGTCATTAAAACATGAAATTTTCACACAGTCGCTTAATAAAATAGCTCTCTCAAGTAATGATGATAAGCGCATCATTCTAAAAAATAAAATATCAACTCTTTCATGGGGTCATGAATCAGCATTTTAAGCCGTATATGTATGAATATAATTAGTCTCTAAACTATAGCTTGTAAGTGAATATTGTTATATTGAAAATAAAACATCAACTTTTGACGACATTTGGACCTGATATTTACTAATATAACTAGACTCTAAACTAGCTTTTAAGTAAAAATTGTTATATTAAAATAAATAATGTGTTCTCGGATTATGTTTCGTGTTTCTTTCTAAGCTTATTGTTACAACATACCCTACTACATTACATACATAGTTAGGTACAGTCGTTAGAAATCAGCCGGAGTGGACTTGTATGTAGAGGTTACTTTAGAATGATTTCTAAAAGATGGAACATAACGCTTGAAAGCGATAACGTTGAAATGATTATGATGACTAATCGCAACGTGAATATAACACGTGTTGTGTTCAATGAACTCAATTTGAAAAACATGATAATATGTCAATGTTAACGTAAGCATAATTTTATGAAGAAATGCAAGGTTAGGTGATTTGTTTAATTACAACGTAACAATGACCATTTCTAAAGAAGGTAGCTAAAGAAGAGGACGCAGTTCATTACAACAAGATAATATGTCTATATTAAACGAGGTAAAAACATACTGACTATTTTTATATGATTATTATAAAGTTTATTTTCACAGGAAACTATATCATGTTTTTCGTTTTACAGTCAATGGATCCCTCCGACTTGTGGTTCCAACATGCTCAGCCTCAAAATTATGATGACGTTCTGCAAGATTCTACACCCAGTCAAGACACTAAGGAAAAGAAAAAGAAGAAGAAGAACAGATGGGACAGAAAGAAATTAAATCCTGCAGTGTTATCATCATACGTAGTAACAAAGGCCCCGAAAAGAGCTCTTCGTTTGATTAAGATAGAAATTCATGACTTAAATGGACCTCAGACTTCTACAAATTCAGATGATAGTGTTGTAAGCGTACAGTACATACAATCGGAAGTAGTTGATGAAATAATGGACTTGTCAGAGAATTTAGTGAATAAAATTAGTAAAAAAATATGCAATGATTCTATTTAAATAAGTGAATAAATAAAAGTTTATATTAATTTATTTTGATGTTTCATTTATGCACTTTAACTCTTGTGTAGTTTAAAGAGATGATGAAATAAAATCAATAATTTAGGTAAACAATCACATTTATTAATATTTATTTTTAAAACTAATCGATAAGAAAGCATACACTCATATAACAATAGTAAAATAATTACATAGCTATTTGGTTATCTTTAAACCATTTTTTAATACATAATACGTTTCGTAGAGCACAATTGGATTTATGAGTTATACAACTGAAATCATTAAGATGCGAGTTAAACATTACAAACAACTGTTTTAAATTCGGACATCCTTTTTCTTCTATGTTTGTTATTGTACAGTTATCACATAACTCCTTAAGCCATTTTACTTTTTCTAGACCTTTAACTATAATTCGTTTGTTTTCTAAATAAGGTATAATTATCTTTTTGAATTGAAGAAAGTCTATGTGTCCCTCGGCCCATCTGTAGCCCAGATTGTTTTGAATCCATTTAACATGTTTTTTTTCCACATCAGTTAAACATCGATAAGGATATGGAGGCTTAACGAGAAATACTTGAGTATATTCAGCAGTAGCTATCGCGAGTTCTTTAATAATAAAATCATTTTTATTACTTTTAAATCCCTGTATATCTACAAATAAAGTTTTTGTATTCATGATAGTTTTCTAACGATATTACTCAATGGTTTATATTCAATTAAACAATCATTCAGGATAAGGCAATATGCAGAGGTTTGATCTGGTATCTCTACTTCACTCTCGAGCTCCAAGCGCACATTAACTACGGGCCCCGATTTCAGGTTATCGGTTTGTCTTGAACAGTCTATAACAAATAGAGGAGCTAAATCTTTAAACTCCTTTGCACTTAACAATGGTTCAGTTCTTCTGCCATAATAAGACTGCTGAAATCGAACGTATTGCTCGTATAATATAGCTATATTATTGTTCGAGAAACTTATGTTCATATTATCGTATGGAAAGTAGGTCGAGTTAAGATATACTTTTACATCACGTAAATTACAATGATCGAATGCTGACATGTCTTTGTGAGCATCATTTTTGCGATTGGTCTGTAACCCTAGTATAACATATCTAGGTTTTTCGATCTGAGAAGATGTTTTGATTGACCATGTGTGCTTTGTAGTTCTAGGCAGCAAGGGATATTCGTACAAATCCCAATTTCTAAAGGGAACTTGAATAGATCTATCATTTTCTAACAAACGAAGAAGATTGATTCTTTCTACGTCAGATACTTTTACATGTGGAACTCGCCATATAATTTTATGAATTTCAACGTCTTCTACAACTTCTCCAGTGTTTAATTGTAATGCATTAAGGTTTGTGTTACTGCGAAGCAGAACTAGTTCATGTTTACAGTTGATTACAACTTTTTTATAGTCTTCTGCAAATCCTAGGATATTACTTAGAGGTATCGAGGCTGAAAATTTCCCCGATTGTGTGTTTTTTGTACCGCTGATATCCCAACCCCACGCTTTCGATATTTTGGACTCACTCTCATTCATAGACAAAAGTGACTTCATTGTAGTAGTAATTCCAGCGTTTTTAACTTTGTCAACTTCAACTCCATTTAGCTCATAACGAATATCTTGAAAAAAGTATAGCAGCGGATTATTTGTAAACTGCACGCTAGTAACCTTTTCCTTTGATTCTTTCATAAACACATTGACAACACCTTCCAAATATAACGTGCTTGCTGATGGGAGTATGTACAGATCTTGTTGATTAATTGGTATACGAATTTCATCATTACGATTAAAACTAGTGACGTAAGGTTTATACGAATGAATCTCAATACCATCAATGCTATTGTCATAAACAGGTGCACTCAAAATATCTAGCATGTTACTCATTTTAAGAGTCCGATTAATTTCAGGAATTTTTTATTTTTTGATGTTAGGTTCTTTTTCTTCCCAGTTCTTTCCTTGTGGGAGATTGAAGTGTGACTAATTGTTTTGTGTTGTGGTGGTAAGGTTTTATTGAACTCGATCATTTTTCTTAAGATGTAAATACAGTTGAACTTCTTCACCACGTAAATTAATTAAATTGTTTTTAATATCCAATATTCTGATATTTACAAATACAAATACAAATACAAAATCTTTATTCAGCTGATCGGGTTTAACTATACAAGTTGCTTGTGGACCCCACACTAGGTTTAACCTGTCACGTGGAGTCCTGGCCAAATTACAAGTTTACATAAACTAATTAGTTGCTAACTACCTACGTTACTTTATTCGTATTTAATAGTAAAGACGAAAATAATTAAGTTTTTAAGTTTAGAAAGTAAAATGAAATAAAACTAAAAATTTAAGCTGAGTAAGACCAACAGTTATAATAATATTAATTTAACGTGTTTATATTATTTTGGTTAACGGGAAAATAAATAACGTTCTTTGGTATTTCTATTATTCTATATCCTGGTGGGACGTTTGGCGCAAACTCATGTATAATGTGACTAGATATGCCGTTTATATATGATCCGCTTACAATATCACATTCAATCCTCACCACAGTTGTTGACAGAATGTTGACAGGATGTTGTGATTCATGTAATATATTAGCTTCAAGCGTCCGATTACCAAATCCTAATAAATTTCCTAGACTATTTTCTTTTTCAAAATGAATAGCTTTGGTGCTGAAGATATGGGTTTTTAATGTATTATTGTTACACGATAAATTAAAGTTGATATCTTGTAATTTTCCTTTAAGGTAATCGTTTATATCTTGCAATTCGTATGCTCCTTCAGGAAGTTCAATAACATCGTTTTCGCCATAATAAAACTTGTTATTTTTACTATCAACGTTTGGAATTGAATTAAAGGTGGATAGGTATAGTAAAGCACACTCATATTCTCCCTCTAGTTGTAATGTAGGAGAATAATTCGTTGTTAAAAGTGACTTGTTGCCTGTTATTGATAGGGTGAATGACATTGTAACAATGGTAAAAATAAACGCTTACATCAATCATTTATACGTTTATTCCAAAAATCCTGCAAATACTTTAAACATAAATGTCCGCAGTTGACACTATCATAATTCTGATATCTAGTATAATTATAGTACAAATTAGGAGTATCTAAATATTTCAGAACTTCTGCCGGTGGCTTCAAGTTTCCAAAGCTATCAAAATATTCATAGTATTCATGAATTTTTATGTAGGCTACCCAGTGCGTTCCTTCATTGCAGGAATCGTCTAAATTTATTATACCACATTCTACACTTCTTGGTTTTCTTGGCAAAGCATCTTTCATGTAGACTCCGCGAAAATATGGTATTTCTTTAGCATATGCGATGATATCCACATTCGTTAGAGCACGCTTAGGCAGCCTTTTCATTAGTTTTTTGAAGACTTTATAAATAACCCGCTACCTTTTTTGTAGGGTTTTATGTATAATCCTTTACCCACTGAAATTGATTCCATCACTTGATTGTGACGTTTAGATTCACGCAAGCGTTCTTGAGCATCTTTATAGTCATTAACACTTTTTGCTATTCCAGCTGCCCCTCCAGCAAGACTTCCTAAGGCAGACAACCCGGCAAAGATTGGTATTAAGGGAAGAATGCCTCCACTCTTGGGGAGGGGAATAATTCGCGGTATTCGTATGTTGTGTTTGGTACCTCCATCAATTATTTTTTTTGCTGCAGCATATGCATATTTAATAGCACTATGACTTTTTTTAGATTTCAATTTCTGAAGATGATCTTTTATTTTAGATACTATAGCTTTAAAATTTCGTATACCAGAGCCGGTTTTCAGTTTTGTCTTCATGACTTTATTAACCAACCATGACGCAATCTTTTCACCACGTTTAGCATCTTTTGATCGAAGTCTCTGCTTCGTCATATTTAATAAATCTAAATCAGCCTTATGTCTGTTTTCTAAATCCGAGAATTTCGTATACGCTATGTCGTGCTGCATACACGCATCATCCAATGAGTTAATGCCCTTGTCGCCTCGTGCTAATCGCTTAACCAGCTTTGTTCCAGGACCACAATAATTATAGCCAGGTAGATGTAACTCGAAAGGTAAATTATTTATCAGACTGTTAACTAGACCTCCGCCTTGCATAACTGATAATAGACTAAGGCTGCATTTTATACAACAGTCTTTTTATCAATCCAACTATTTTGAGTTTTATCTAGACCTAACCATTTTACAAACAACTTATTCCCTTTTTTTCTTAAAATTTTTTCAATTAAGTATACATCACGATATTTAGCTTTCTGGAGCTCTTGATCGTAGAAGCATCCTAAAATCGGCTGTTGACGGATATCTTCAATCAAATAAGTTATAGGAATAGTGCTGTTTACCTTCTTAATAACAAATAATTCTGTCGACCAATTGGGTGTATAACCTTTTTGAAAACTCCCTTTGTACTTGCTTATTCTCACGTAATCACCAACACAAAACTTTGGTTTCTTTGCGTAATGATTAGGTTTACTCTGGAATTTTTTAATATTTTCTCTTACTCTGTGTGCGTTTAACTTAGTTACTTTCACAGGCTCCCGTTGCGTCACACGATGCTTTGTGTGATTGTAAGAATTAACTACATTTTCTAATGGTTCACCCACCCACTTGTAATTACCTTTGAGACTAAAATACTTATACAGATGTGTTTTTAATGTTCTGATTAACCTTTCCACTATAGATGCTTTTTTAACCGAATATGTAGAATAATGATTTATTTTGTAGATTTTCATTAGTTTTTTGAATTCATCGTTATAGAATTCAGTTCCCATATCTGTCTGTAAATTATTTGGTCGTCTTCCACTATTCTCCAAGATACTTGCAAAGCATTTATACATTTCTTGTTTAGATTTAGTTTTGAGGGGTAGAGCCCACGCGTATTTTGAGAAACAATCCATCACGATAAGAATAAACTTATAACCATGATTGTAAGTCTGCAGTGAAATAACGTCAATCAAATCTGCCTGCCATAAATCATCAATTCCCTTGAGAAGCACCGAACGACGAACAAAATTTTTTCTTGCATTTTTATGAATTTCGTTTACCACTTGCTGCTTCATCTTTCTTCAACGATTTAATGATGATATCTAATTCACTCCTCGTATAAACATCCTTTATAAAGTTATTCAAAACATCCCTTACATCTTTCAATGATTCGTTCAGTAAAAATTGAACATCTCCTCGTAGATCATTAATCTTTTTATCAACGTATTCCTTATTGACGGCATCGTTTGATTCGTGTGGTGACTGTAAACCTTTTAATCGAGACGATTGAAGATCAAAATGACCCTCTTCATTTTTGGTCAACGCATTATCAGTAAAATCAAACAATTGGGATAAACGTAAACGTTTATGAACATGATGACCAAATTTATCAATGTTCATATTACCGAGCTAGGTTACTCGAGTTATTAGTAGAGAGGTTGGCAATGAAGTAAACAGCAATAATTTAGGCAGGGTTATTTATTCTAATTAAGCAAACCACTTTCCTTAAGTTCTTCTATAATGGATATTATTTCATTATCAAGTCCAGTGTTTCCAGCGTCACGAGATGCAATAAGTAGTTTTAACCTTTCCACTAGCTCGTTTGGATCGTCCCAGTAGACATAATCAATATTTTTCTTCCATTTTTTCAGTATTGCTAAACCAGAACCTTGGATCTGATTGTTATCATGTTTAACATTAAAGAGAGGTTTAATAATTTTTATGTATTTTATTCCTTTGTTGCTCTTTATTGGTTTATTTGGATCATAATCTCGTCTGTGCGCATTTGTCTCTATCAACATTAACTTATAATTCACCAGGTCTTCCTTGGTTAAACCTACTAAGTTTGGTGATTGTTTAGTTAGCAACTCCATCAATCCATGAGTCTTATTGTAACCATGTGTTCCCACTGTGATGGTTTTGTCAGTAATAGTAACATTAGCTGACCCCATCATAAGTTTTCCTCGGTCGACTCTTATCCCGAAAGGAGTATTCTTTAAGTACTCAGATGTAAGTGACCACGACGAACAATTTTGGTTGGGACTGCTGTTATCAGACTCAAGTGATTTTTCTGATATATTAGATTCATTTCCATCATTATAGTCTTTTTCAGAAATATCGTCTTCCATTGAACGATCTAAGTTTTGCGTGGGTGTCATAAATTGATCCGAAAGTCTGATTTTGCGTATAGTTTCATCAGCTATACTCCAGTCAGGGGGTTCATCAACTTCATTGTCAAAGGTTGACTCTTCATTTTTAATTGGATTTTTTATTTCTTTACTCTCTGTTTGTCTTATAGCATTTGTAATTTTATTAAGGGGGCTAAGAACTGGCTTGAAAACGGTTCCTAAAGCCTTTTCGTACTCTGATTCAATGTTACGCATTTTTTTAAACTTTTTCTTAACTGCTTCGGCAGCACTTACGATTTCCTTTAAGTTTTTCTCCATATCTAAATAATACCTGTGTGCTTGTCCTCTTGAAGAGCTAGTGTAGTATTATATAATTAACCTGCATTTATATATATACGTTCACTGAGTAAAAACCACGAATGTGTCAAACTGTTTACGATAGCACCCTTTATTTTTTTCACAGTCTTTGTTTATGACCAAGTAGCTATAAGACTCACTCCATATTGTTGAACACATTTCTCGAAATTCGTTCCACGTCATATCTGTGTTAACATGTTCGTCATATACATGACGTAAATTAATGTCATCTTGTTTAAAAAGTACAAGAAGGTTTGCATTGTCTCTAACGAGTTGTTTGGGTATTTTAGTATAAGTTTGGTTTAAATAAAAACTATCAATATTTTTGTGTCTGCCCATTGCAAAATAATCGCGCATGTTGTTTTGATTTTCACATGCGACATCATCAAATATAATTACTGAGTTTGATTTCGCTTCCTCCGTGCTGAGTACTTGCTGATTATCATGGTATTTAAAGAACGATACACTCGGAACTAAACTTAAGACCTTCTCAAGAAATTCGTATTTTGGTTGAAGTAAGGTTTTTGAATAAACGTAAACATTCTGGAAGTGGAGCCCATTTTCATGTAATAGAAGACCGACCATCAGATTCGTTTTCCCGCAGTTTGATGGCCCGCATATCAGACATCGTATGGAATTTGGTAACAGGTTACCATGGCGAAGTATTTTAGTTGAGTCAGAAGTACATAATTTTTCTAAGTGTAATGTACTTTTTTGTTTTAAAAATTTCATCTTGAAATCAGTATGATTCACTTGGGAATCTGTATAAGACTACACATATTTTGAATATTAATAACATTATATTGTGTAGCAGTATGTAAACAGCGTAGTTCTGGATCAATAAACATCCGATCCAGAACTAAGGCTTTCCGTCGTAAAATGAATTTGAACTGTCAATAGGTTTTTCGATCCATCTATCGACCCTGTAGGCTTTCCGTCGTAAAATGAATTTGAACTGTCAATAGGTTTTTCGATCCATCTATCGACCCTGTAGGCTTTCCGTCGTCAAATGAATTACAACTGTCATTATCTACCTACTATGGGAGTCCCCTTTAATATTTATTGTAATCTGTTTTTTAGTATTGTTGTTATAGCGGCAACAGAAATACTTCATCTGTGAAAATTTCAACTGTCCAGCTATCACGGTTCATGAGATACATACAGCCTGGTGACAGACGGACAGCGGAGGCTTTGTAATAAGGTCCCGTTTGGCAACCTTCGGGTACGGAACCCTAAAAAGTGCCCTATAACAGAGGAATACAAACTTCTAATTAGTATCCAATATATTTTATTGCCATAAAAGTATTTTTACCCTTTGGGCCAATTAAATCGAATTGCGAAATTCTCGGCACACGATTCCACAACCACAACCCACGAAGTTAAAATCTTGATCGCAAATGTGCAATAGCAACTGTCATTTTATCATAGAAACATTTTTGACAGTCAATAATTCAAATTGAGATAGAGTTTAGTGATAGTAAATTAGTAATTTGGGCGCCAATGCGTTGAGCTTAAGCTCGATAAGTGGATGAAGCTAACTATGATTGATTAGTGACTGGAATATTCGATCATTAGTTGTAATGTAACTGTATTTTTATATTCTAAAGAAATCGTTTCTAATAATAAGGCATGTAAGTGTTCTGTAGTTTTTAGCCTGAATATTATTAAGACGTTGGCAATCACTTGCTTTCGTTTAACCTTAAATATTGCACCACATTTTGTTACTGCAACCTTTTACGGTATCACGACTGCAACAATTTACACAATTCCTGTACGAAGCTGACTGATGTTGATGAGTTTGTAACATTCTGTGCATCCCCCAAACGTAACGTTGTCACGCAAAGCCCCCATAATGACACTCATCCTGTTATTTCACATCAGACCCGGTTTCCTGCCATTAGTAAAATCTCTTAAAAATAATTAGTTTCGCTGTTTCGACACACGACCACTTCTGCTCTGTCTTGGTACCTACACAGCACTGCATTCATTGCCTCTTTCTCAAGCAATTTGTCCGCGTCAATTACACCTTTGTTTTCCCTCTCATTTATGGAAAGCATGGTCAGTGAAGTACTTATATCACCGTTTATTTTATAGTGTCATTTAGACAGGTTTGTTTGGAAGTTCCTGATGGACCCAAAAAACCTGTTACTGCTGTGAAGATATCCATTCTTTATCAATTTGGCACGTGATTAGCCAGCCCGTGGGTTGGACCGGATCGCGCAACTCGTAGTCGAATTAGGCCACTGATGCTGATACGGAAAACGATCGATTTTGATCTTAAAACCCGACTTATAGAGCTGTAGTGTAGAGCTGCACTGTCGACGATGTGTTGGCGTCAAGCCTTCATTCATCTTATAGAATCGAAACGAAACCGCCACAACCGACATTCAGCTCTGCGCCCAAAGCCGTAAAACTCCAAATTTATAGCCCCCTTCGCAGGTAAGTAGTGCGATTTTATCTGCGCCATGTGTGTTTACAAATATCAAACGAGACTCCCCGAGATAGGATCTTTTTTCACATGCGGCCTGAGAGATGTGGTCCGCCGATAAGTTTAATTTATTTATACCATGATTACCGTTCGATTGTAGTGAGTTTTATTGATGTCGCTTTTCGATTTGTCGTTTAGTGCTTTACTCGTTCGATGCGATTATCTTTGCGGTCTTCGGCGTCTCTTGTGTGGGCCCAAACAATCGGTGTTGCCGTCCATTGTGGCATTAATTTATTTTGGTGTCTTGAATGATACTGTCAGATCGAATGAATAAATCACCCACGTGCGAAATACCGTAATGCCCAGTGTTGCCCACGTTATTGTTACCGAATTCTTGAATAGACTTAATTGTTTCCCGAGGCAAACCAAACCACACCTTGATTCCGTCGTCTATTTCACGCAGCCAGTTGTAATGAAGCGAGTCTCTGTGTCCTACATTTCTAGTCTTTGATCTGAAATAGTTTCTGGTTCTACACACCATTTAAACAATAAATTAGATGATGGAATTTAAATGGCATCACTTGAGTTAGAACCACAAGCGACTAGGATTTCTTCATCTACTTCTATTCTATAGCATAGCATTTGAATCTATTTATAACTAACCGATTCTTGGAAATTATTTAAACAAGGAACTGCATTTATACAGAGCTAACGATAAAACCGTAGAAGGTATAACTGGCACCGCAGATAGCAAAGTACTAATGACTACATTAATTGACGCCATATTGGATTTGATAATACTGGAAGCTGACTAAGGCTGAGTTATCTCATTATAACAATTACACATATACCACGTGATGAAGCCGGGCGCGTGTATACTGTACAATAATAAACGTTAGATGACGCATCATGTTGGAATCCTAACTGTTAGTACCAAAGTAAGTACTAATTTCTATACTTTTAACTTCACTGATAGCGCCAATTCCAACGATGGACTATGAAAATAGAATCTATTAGACGTGTTCAATGAAAACACCCACATCCATTTATTTCATCAATCAATCAGAGGCTCTATCAACAATCACATAAATGAAACAGGCTTAAAGAGCCTCGTAACTTTACAATTGCCTTCCTATCCTACCATCAAAGCACGAAGTTATGTTTACGAAATTGCAACAAGAAGCCTCAAATATATCCAAATATTTTTTAAACACCACGCATATATAGCTCGTGCCAATGAGAGGGATGTTACCTAACCATTAGCTGGCTAATCTGTGTCTTGTTGCGAGATCAGGTGGTGGTTCCGCCGCCCCCGCAACGGAAGCGGTGGGCGGCGCACGCGCCCACGCATTGCTCGTGTCTCCTTTACCCACTCCTCATATAAGGACAGCTGTGCAGATCACTACTCGTTCATAATATTAACGGTAATACACTATGAAACCTTTAAAGGGAGCTGGCAAACTCAGATTGTTTATGGTAATTGCCAACACTGTTTTGAATTTGCCGAGGTTGTCTCTATTTATTGCCTTGTTTATGAAAGATAATGTGTCCTAACGGCAGCGCTTGGAACCAAACTGAGCAAGGCAAGATCAGTTTATTCAATAATTGGTCAAGATTTATGGGTGATGTCAATCGCATTAACAAATGCTTCACCTGTGTTGACAAAGTACTATGTTTTCCCAGGAGAACCGAAACGTGATTCTATAAATATGCACCCGTGCGCATCATCCATTAGGCAACGGTAGCTAGCTGCCTAGTAAACAAAACTTTGGAAGCATTCGATAAGGTAAACATCCAAAAAAGCAACAAGAGCTACCTTCCTTGGGTGCTCAACAGCGGCGTATTACGTTTTTCTTTTGAGAAGCCGACGGTCGTGATCGTAATCTGTAAGAAGATCTGTGTTTGGATGCGCTTGCCTGTAGCTATCAAAGGGCGTACCGCAACTGACCGCAAGGAGCTGTTTTTGGCCCACTAGTAAACCTCATTGATGGGACCACCTTGACCGGCTCTTCTCCGGTAACTGATTGTCGATTGTTCATATTCATTGCTGCTTTTATAAATAAATACTACTTGTTGCACTACTACTTATTCGGGGTCATACTTGAGTTAAGTTAGAAGTACAAATAAGTAAACATATGCGGATAATGCACGCTTACTGTGTGGCATATGAAAAATGTTCAAATATAAATAAAAACCACGATCCGTAACTGCTTCTGCTCTGTGTATTTGACCATGTTTGTCTTACGATTCCGTTCTCAGATATTTATTTAGTATGGATGGCGCAGATAACGGTTGGTTTAATTACTCAAGTCTGTTTAATGTTTACACTACGACTGTTTTATTTACGCTGCTTGCGTGTATAAGTGTATAGGTCTGGTGTGTATTTCATATTTTCTCATGAAGTACAAATCAAATCGAGTTCTAAAGGTCGCATTTTCAAAATACCCACTCGTTCCATCATTTCGATATTGAGTCCCTGACCCTAATACGCTTCCTGCATATGCTTCCTGTTAGGCTAGGTCTGAAATGGGTCGCCCTGTGTCAATTGTAGCGTGACAGCTCGACGTAAAAATGCACTTCTACTTTATCTAATTGCTCTTTTAACGAGGGGTCAACTGTTGAAGTTATGTTTGACTTTGGAATGTGGCTTGATGGACATCGATTTCTCAAAATTCTACCTCTAAATCAACCTCGTTGGGAGATATATAAAAATGGTTTCGGGTGTAACATTGGCAAAATAAAAACGACTCAAGGGAATGAACATATTCATTATAGACAATTTAGCCAAAATTATGTTTGCGTCCATACATTTATGACAAAGTATTACTACTATTTCGCTTGCCAGATATCGTTCATAAACTAGAAGACGTCCTACTTTCCAGATTTATAGCTATAATTTTGCAGAAGCTCGTATCACTATTGGTAGCAGAACTTGTAACCACCCAGTTATTAAACAGCCATCCATTACGTATCTGATATACGCCTATTAGGCTTTATGCATCGGCCTAGAAATAATGATCTCTTTATAGGCCTAATAGAACTAAATGTATGAATGCCCGTTGAGGGTCCAACTTTAAATAAGATTAATGTCCAAATCAGAATCATGTCATGACCACCCTAAACATAAATAGAATTATGTATTTTATTTATGAATAGTGGTTGGTTTCACATCCGAATTTTAGCTTAAGGTGTTCTCATAGCGACTTCTTTCTGACGTTTTAATGATTTCGGCTAAAATGTGTCTTCATCTGTCTTATCTTGCCAGTTAACATCTAATTACACCTGTTCGAATGTCTCCCGAATGGCATTTTAACGCTCCAGCATGTCTCACTCGCTTGATGGTTCAAATTGCCGTTGATAATCCGCCGTTACTGATTTTATATTTATGACGGCTTGTGTTGGGTTTATTGGTTCATTACCTGGTGGAGTTAAGCTTTCTTTGCTGTGTTCAGTTTTGTGGCTTAAGTTCATTGTTATTGTTTCTATAATGTTCACTAAGCTGTGACAAGATAATGCTTTCTTACTTTACGGGCAACTGCTTTTATAATAACGTTTGTGTCTGGAATAGAACTTCTGCTTCATAATTCATTGTTACACAAATTCATTCGCTTTTTTCAACATGTCGGAGATTGGTGTGTTTTTGTAATTTATTAATCCATCTAGTCGTCGTTTCGCGCTTTATAGTCCCGATTAGCTACAGCCACCATAATTCTTGTCTCCTCTCTCTCCTGCTATAACTTTCTGTCAGCACATTAGTCCAGCAGTCGCGACCAGACGGCACCGGACGAAAGAATCGCTGTCTATGTCTACGGCCAGAAATACATTCAGTTGCCCCATATAACACGTCCCGGTGTTTCTATTCCCCACAGTAAATAGGTACCCAATTAGTGACTCTAAAGTTGTTAAAGTCTTTGATGTGTGGCGGCGTAAATCAACAAGCCTTCAAAAATACGTGTTTTTCTTGCTTGTCTGAGCTACTGCCTAGTAACTGGATTCCAATAGCCATTGTCTTGCCTTTTCAGTCAAGTTGTTTCAGCTGGGAGTAAAACTCTGCGGCTTTACGGTTTATTGTCCTATCCTGCACCTGTCGTGTTGGCTGTCCATTGCTTTCACGACAGCATTTCTGTGTCTGTCCATCGGCCTGACCTCTTTCAACTACACTATACACTTGCCCTTAGTAGTAGTTCAGTCAGTTAGATTATCTTATCTCCGCTTTATCGTCAACTTTACCATCACAGACAATATAATAGCCTCTTAAAACATTGCTACCGAAGAACCAAGTCCAAGATTTCAAGTGAACACAAGAATTATTTGAAATCGAGTAAGGTTCTGATACCATTTAAGTGCGTTGCAGGTCTCGTAGGCGCCTCGACATTGACAACAGAAGTCCATTTATGGTATAACTTGTGCACCAGTCGGAATAATTAATTGATTCCTTGCCCTGCACAAAGACAGGTTGCTTTGCATTGCATTCAATTAATAATGTTTTATGCTGTGCGTAAGAGATTTCAATGGAAATAAAGACGCTATCCTTGATGAGCAGGAAATTCACATGATTTAGGTCGTCGTTGTCCTTGCTGTTTATAAATAAGTGGTATGATAATTATTAATTTCACTAATTATTCAAATAAATTACTTTAAATTTAATCAGTGAGTTGTTAATAATAATAATAATGGTAAAGTATAAATTATATGATTGAAACATTTCAGTACGATGAGTACCTAGTACCTTCTTCTCAATCCAACAGCAACACAAACGCGGATGCAGAAATTGTTGAATTGTAGGCATTCTACTAGACATAGCATTTGAATTCCAGGGAGGAAACTGCCTGAATTCTCTGAATAAAACAACGTATAATTACGCGACAATTTGAAGAATCCAATACTCTTTGAGCAAGAGATATTTGTGCCAGCTCTTGTGACCGTTGGATTCTGCAGGCGTCGGTCCAGGGCCAAGTAGTTACAAATATGGTCTGTAGAAGGAGTCGAAGTCTGGTAGCTTGAATAATGAGCAGGTTTAGTAGATGGTTCTATTGTCTTGAAGTTCACAGACCACGATTTGTATGAAAAAAAGTTGCAGCGGCGTCCCATTAGAATACAACATGCAATTTAAATAGATTTATTCGGGGGACTAAACAACAAACAAATCGAAGGAGTACACGTGCTCTAAATATTATTAGCCTCTCTTTTGGAGCTTTAGCAGATCAGACACAGAAATCCAATAATGAAACTTTTCGTAGAAATTCTAAGAATACTTGGAAATAAAGTTTCAATATAGTAATTGGATACTGTGTTATAAGCTGACCACATCATAATACATAGGTTATTATGTTGCCTCAAAAACAATGAGCTGTCAAAACAGATTTAAGGAAAACCACAACCTGGCGTAATAAATGGCCTTAGCGTCATGTCCGTTCCCGGAGGCATTGAAAAAGCAATATTTCCAACTTTTTACTTATTCCTTTACAAAATTCCATTTAATTTCTACAAATGACTAAATTCACTTACATAGAGCAAAAAAGCTCTACATATTCTAGCATGAAGTTGGAATTCTGGAAAAAGGACATCATGATTCTTGAATCTTGATGACCTCTTGATATCATGTTCTTTTAGGGTTCCGTACCCGAAGGGTGCCAAACGGGACCCTATTACTGCGACTTCGCTGTCTGTCTGTCTGTATGTCTGTCTGTCTGTCTGTCTGTCTGTCTGTCTGTATGTATGTATGTATGTATGTCTGTCTGTCTGTCTGTCTGTCACCAGGCTGTATCTCATGAACCGTGGTAGCTAGACAGTTGAAATTTTCACAGATGATGTATTTCTGTTGCCGCTATAACAACAAATACTAAAAACCCATACAACTAACGTGATTTTTTTTTTGCGGTTTTTTTATAGATAATGGTACGGACGGAACCCTTCGTGCGCGAGTCCGACTCGCACTTGGCCGATTATTTTTAATCTTGCCCGATATCACTTGTGACGAAGTGAATCACTGGGGACGCAGGTTTGTAGGATGGTAGTAGTATGACGCACTTATTGTGTCACACACCTGCGTGATCTGTACTTTTTGGTAACCTTCCTGGGGCATTCGTGCAATTCGACACCATGTCTAGATTCTAGATGTTCTTAACTTGCAGGTACCTACCGACCAAACATTTCTCTATTAATTTAATCCTGTGGGTCACTTGGCAGAAGTTAAAGACCCTCAAAATATTTTTTATACTATTTTATGTATGACAATAATGACATGAGACAATGCGTGAGTCAACGGTAACTAGAAATACCGCTGACACACGAAATCTTAACCCTCTGTCGAGTAATAGAATTTTAGTCCAATGACTCATACTCTAATTAGATGGTTCAATAATTTTATGAAATCCGTCCAACTCGCGCGATGAGTCACGAACGCGGTACAACGGATGTAAAACAAGCAAAAGCAACAAGCAACTCTTTACTCACGGAGTAAGTCCTACCAGCGTAACTCGACCCCCACTTCGCTCTTACTTTCAGGAGTTTCTTATGGGAAGAGGGTTCAGGCGGAGATCTTTCCAGATGGTCGTTTAAAATCGCATGCATCACTTCTAGGGACGTATTCTCCGAGTTTCTAAAGTCGTTAAGTATCTTCAGTTGGACGCTTAGATTTTGACTAATCGGAATCAGTGTCTCGGTGCCAAATAGTTCCAATCTATGAGAGATATAAGCCCGCCGAAATCTGTATTGCATGATATCTGATAAGTTCCTAACAAGGATTTTTAACAAGCATTGTGAATACAGCCCTCAGAAAGCAGTGACGTCAAGGGGTTATTGAACGGCTGACTTTACTTTTTTTTAAGTCTTTGAAGATACGTGAGTTGGATGCAAGCCGGATGACGGTTTTGTTCTTTTTGACCTCAGACGAGTTTTAGAAGCATGTGATTATTATTACGTCAATTAATTCTTGTTGTGATTTTTTTTTGTTGCAACGGTAGCAATTCGAGATTTGTAAAGAGGCCGATGACTTCTTAATCATGAAATGATCAAGGCTTCTGACCACAGGCAAATGGAAATAGTTCTATTGACATTTCGCCTTAAACTTACCGAGGACATGCAATACATAATACGAATCTGTCGAGGATCAAGAGACGTTTAGGAATTACTATATTTAGGCAACATTTTACCGAACTTTTATTCCCAATACGACTTCACTATCACCATTATTTCAGACTATCATCATCCGTATTTTCAATGACATTTACAATACTAATTAGCTCCACCAACTGATTCCATCCTCTCTTCCCCAGACTTCAAAAAAGACTGGTCTGACCACGCCCTCTGGTGGCCCCAGCGCAACCGCTGGCTCGCCCGCCCAAAGAACACCCTCGACCAGTACGAAGTCCACGCTGATGCTGTTCTCCACTTCACGCCGATGCACAAGCCACTGAGGGTTCAGCTGCCGGACCTAAGGTTTCTGGACTGCAGGATCGACTTTCAGATCAACACTTTCAGCGCTGTGGATCAGCTGTGCAAGCAGCTTGGTAAGTGGAAGATATTATACTCTTTGATGAAATGTGACAGTTATTTACTATCAAAAGTGTTGGTTGCTAAAAGGATGCTATTCCTCTCCAAACATTGGATCATGGAGACCAGCTATTAATTGACTCTAATACTTTCCCCACTTAAATCTACCCTGTCTGAAAGTCAAATTAAAACTCAAAGGCTGAAAGGTTGCTCTGTATTACGTCATAGCGTTTTAAATCAGGAAAACTTGTTTGGCTGGTTTGTTCTCTTTGTATTTTCGAAGTCAAGATTTTAATCAAATTCATCTTGAAACGAGAAACCCAAACACAAATACCTATCGATTCTGAATCATCGAACAGTCACCACAACCACCAAACTACTTCCAGGTATAAGGCACCCAGAAGAGCTATCACTATGCTACCCCCTCGACTCGTCGCACCTCAAACAGAACTACCAGAACCTGAAGGAAGCGAAGAGGATACGAGCGCACAAGGCTCCCGACACCAACACGTTCATAGCGGCCACGCGAGGGTCGTCCAACAGCTTGGACAGGAATGGGCACTGTCCGGCCACGCCGCCGCCGCCGAGGTCACTTTCTGCCACGCCCGTGGCCTCACAACAGGTAAAATTTTATCGATCGAGGAGGTTAGATTAGCTCGGCATTCCAAGGAATTATGTATTATCAACTTTGTAACCGACGCGATGACTGCTGTTAATAATCGAAAGAAGGGAGATCTTTCCATATGCCAGAGCTTTTTAAGAAGAGGGTTCCTTTGCTCTGTCACTGTATGAAGATTTCATCCAACACGCCAATCTCCCTTTCTAGAACGGCACCCTCCGCCGCCACGGCGCCCACATGTACAGCACACAGAGCGACGGCTCCAGCGACGGTGGCTACTGCGGCACGCCGCCCCGTGCCGCCTCCCTCGACGCCCTGGACTCGCTGAGTGACCTCTCGTTGGAGAACTCGCCCCTTGACCCGGGCAGCCAGAGTAGGGAGTCGCTGCTCACGCCCAAGTCTTTGATAGAGCGCGCGAGGATGAACGTTGGGTGAGTTTCCTTCTGTTTTGTCGGTGCAGCTCTGACTGCATCAGCTTTGGCGTTTATCTTCTTCTGTTTTTTGATAATGTAGTCCGGTTCACTCTTGAGTGAACTTGAATACAAAATGCTTAGGTATGATTCAATAGCGACAGATGCAGGGATTAGAGGTAGCTGCCCAAAGTTGAAGCAGGCAACACACTGCTTTTGCAATAAGATCAACTCAGATGATCAGCATAACACTCATACATAAGATATCATGTAATGTTCTGCAATGAGAAGACCAGACTTGAGCTGGAGCCGTTATTCAAACTGCCAATCTATGTTTAATATGTCTCATTACAAAATGCAATCCTTTCTGCATCTGATCTGGTACTTTTCTGGAATCATCTGTGATCTTTCTGACCACGTCCTAAGTGAGCATCTTCACCAACTCCTCCCACCCTTCCCCAGCTGGCTGGACTCGTCCCTCTCCATCATGGAGCAAGGCATCCGCGAGTGGGACACCCTTCAGCTCCGCTTTAAGTTCTACTCCTTTTACGAGCTGACCGCAAGGCCGCAGGACGCACCGCGTCTCAACCAGCTCTATCAGCAAGCGCGCTGGCAGATCCTGAACCAGCAGGTGCAGTGTACTGAGGAGGAGATGCTGCTGTTTGCTGCTCTACAGGTGAGCTCATAGTTTCAAGAATTATAAGTAACTAAGGTAAAGTAATGTATAACTTGCCTCCTCCCGATGCCATATCTAGGAGGTGTCTACAGTGTACTGAAAGAGCTGCTCTACAGGTGTGTACCACAGTACAACACAGGTTACTAGTGATACCTCACAAATGTGAACACTTGCTTACAGTAGGTGCTTTAGGGATCTACGCCTTACCTCCTCCGAGTCAACTTTAGATGGAATCTTATGAGAGCGCTGCTGAATGTTGAACCAGCAGGCGCGGTGGCAGAAACTGAAGCTGTTGTTTGTCGCTTTCAGTACCACAGTACACTGAGTACTTTGCCTAATAACTCTGAAGACCTCAAGACTTGCTTACAGCAGGTGTTTTAGGGACCTGCGCTACGCTCGGACGCTTTACTGCTAAGACCATCCTTTAGGCCCTTATTTCTAAGTTTCGGATACATTTTGAAATGTCTGTGAGTTTGTTGTTGATTCTGGGTACTTACCTGATGCCGACCGTATATCTTTGAGTCGGGCCAGCCCCCTTAAACAATATGCAATGCTCTAATATCACTTGCAATCAACGGTGACCCGACACAGAAGTCTCCACATCAACCTGTTCAATACAAATGTCCTTCTCCCAGCTCCAAATAGAGCTCCAAACCCTGTCCGGCGGCAGCACTGACAGCTTGGACGGCCACCGCCCCTCGTCCCCGCTCGCGCCCGCCCCCGAGGACGAGATCGACGCTGCATTATCAGAGCTGCAGGCGCAGCTGGAGGGGGGGCCGCCCCCGCGCGCCGACATCACCAGCGTGCCTGAGCTGGCTGGCTATCTCAAGTATCAGAGGTGGGTTGGAGTCTGCTACGTTGATCAGCCCCGAATCGCGCCAAAGGCGATGGCAACATCATCGGCCGCTCCAAGTTCTACCGTGACAAACGATATCGGGGGATGATAGTCGTGACGTCAAGTGAGCGATGTAATCTTTGTAGACCTGACTACTCGGAACGCACCTTATGATGTCAGGCTGGTGACAGCCACTCCGTTACCGCTTTGTTTGCTAAAGGTGCCATTAGATGCTAGAAGGTAAACCAAAGCGGTAACAGAACCGCAAAACGTCACCGCGGTAGTATACAAAAATATTAATATTATATTGACGTTGACTAAGTAATATGTATGATTTTATGGTCAATAAAAAATTTGAACTTGAACTTGAACTCACCAGCTACATATGTTCATCTCCGCCTAGCTTGCAGGCAGTGGGTGGCTAAGTAAATAAGAGGGCTGCACCCAGCGGTGGGTAACTGTGGACTGATATGTTGAAATAAATACTGTACCGGCAAAATTCGTGGCCACGAAGTCACTAGTATAGGTCACTTAACGATATTTTCTGTTTATTAAAAAAAAAACTAGTTTATTTATCGTATTTCAAGGAGCCTCTGTATTTATCAACAAATACAAAGTTAATCTTGTAAAATCTGCCCAATGTGTCAGTGTGTCATCCAAAGGAAATTTTTTTTCGTATTATACGCGCTACGTGGGTCTCATTGCTGTTATTATTTACTTCTATTCTATACTACTATTATATTTATTCACATCACACACAGATGCATTTACTAATTTCTTCCATGTTTCTCTTACTACCATCTCTTCACTCGTCGGGCCCACCACAGACGCTGTGACGGCGATTTCTGTTCATTCGCGTAAGCTATACCACATTTTTTCGGACCCTGGTCAAAATTACCTGCAGAAATAGTTATCCTTAATGGGCCTATCAGTCTATCTATACGATAGTTAGGGCACTATATTAAGGGTGGGGGTCCTAATCCTAACTATCGTAGTGTCTGATAGTCCCATAAGAGACTACCATTTTATTTGACACTAGATTAGTCACCGTAACGTATCAGCGCAAATAACATGGTTTGGTCTCATATCAGTAACTGTATTTACACTAGAGATAATGTACAGTACTTATTTCGTTAACTGCCTATTTATTTATAGTAACCACATTAACAAAAGACTTACATTTGTAGTTTACATAATATGATATATTTATTTATTCTTAATAATGTAAAATATCACTCCGCCGTACTCAGACTCATGTAATGAATGATTAAACCCATTCCAAATTTGAATTTTATACAAAATCCTTAACTTAGTAATCCTTAATGAAGCATTTAACGACTCTGAGTACGGCCGGACGTATTTATTATTTTATGACTGTACGTAATTAAACATAATAATGTTTTATTAATATTTTTTAGTATTTAACTCAACACGAGCCTGACTTGTAAATACATTTCTTTATTATCTACCTACGAAATTTTGAGAGAAGCCATGTAGTTGTAGTAGGTGTCTGTGTGGACTTCTGAAGTATGTATTTTTCATATTCAAAGAGTAAAATCATGTTTCCTTAACTCATTAATTATGCTTCCTTTGGGAGTTCATCTGCCCTTCTTTTCTCAAATCTCCGATCTCCGTGGTCTAGTGGGTTTTATGCTTGCCTCTCACGCAGGAGATGCAGGTTCGAATCCCGGTGCTGACCATGTACTAATGCGATAAGTCATTTATCCTCCCTCCCTCTTGCTCCCACATCTATTGTTAGTTTGGCCCGCGTGTGTCCCGAATCGTTATACGGAGACGTTCTAACGGTGATGGAAAACTTCATTACTCCATACAACGGCTAGCCCCCTGCCATACAAAATGGAGTATTGAATCAATGGCCAAAAGTGGACACAGTTGTGTCGCTAGATTTCAAAACCAGCCATGTACGCCCTCTTAATTTCAACCTTGGTTATAAAGTCAAAAACTAATGAAATTTGGGGGGGGGCGGGGATTTGGTTTTAAAATCTAGCGACACAGTAGTGCCTCTGCCTCCCCGTATGGGAAAAGGCGTGACGCTATGTTATTTTGTCCATCGTTGTGTGCAGGCCGAAGCGGTTCACCCTGAAGCAGTACAAGCGCGGCTGGGTGTCGTGCCGGGACGGCGTGCTGCGGGTGCACTCGTCGCGCGAGGCGGCCGCGCGGGGCGACCCGCCGTCCTTCCTCGTGGAGCTGCGGGGGGCTGAGGTACCGTGTCGACTACTCTCGACTGAACACGTGCTGCTTGCTATCATGTCCTAAACTACTGATTATGTTTGGGCGTATGCTGAAACGCAAGCGGCGCAGGCCGCGGAGACAAGATTTTGCACGGCAGGCGACGTCTTTTGTTTCATGCGCGAGTTTGCGTATCTGTATACGCCCAGACAAAAAGTGTGAAGGTGACAGTCTCGGCGTATGCCGGGATGCAGACGATGCAGAAAAGGCATGCACGGCATGGCAGGCAGGCAGTGCAGTCGCCTACGTTTCAGCTTACGCCCAGACGTACAGTCTGCAACCCAGGGAGCACTTATCCAGTGGAGAGCGCATAAATATATTTTCCTTTAAAACACAACTCACCAATTTACGGGCGGCGGGGGACGAGGTAAGAGCCGTATGTATGACAAGTAAATACAAAACCAAGGAGTGGGGCGCGTCATTTTAGCTTAGACGAGCTCTACTCAGAGCAAATGTTACTGCCACGCTTCGGATCGCCTGCAAATGTTAAGAAACAGTCGTTGGCGCTCGCTAGAAAATAGGCGATCTTCCATATGCCGGTCCGGCACCGGCAGCCGCACCGGTTAAGTGAGTAAGTGAGAGACAGAGCTATATTTCTATCTTTTACTTACCCACTAAACCAGTGCCGGTGCCGGGCCGGCGTATGGAATAAAGCCTAATGTGTCCTATCCTAAGTCCTTCATTGCCATTCGATGACCCGTTGAGCCTGCGGTCCGTAATTATGAAACCGTGTAAGTGGCTTAGTGCGAACTTGGGACTTAACACAATTCGGACCACAATAATTTCTACTCTTTGGTTTGAAAAACTGTTTCACTTCAATGTCGTGCCATTGGTCGTTGTCGCTCGTGCGTTTTGCTTTTCTTTGGATTTCTGCGTTTAACCATGTTTAACTGCCCTGCCTACTTCTATTTTTGACCCATGCTTGTTTCCCGGACTAATAGTGGTGTGTGCGTGCCTGCTGACTTTTCGCTATTCTACTTGGACTTGATGATGACTCTACTTGGCTGATGCTCAACCACTGCGCCACAGAGGTCGTCAAAGTGACAACCATGGAAAATAAATGATTTTGTAAAACTGTTTGCCTTTTGTAATATTAATACTACACTATTCAACTCTTTTGTCACTTTACGAACGACATCAGTCGTAGCGCGCTCGTTATCATTGTCGAGTAATGTCGAGACTGCAGGGCTCGGATATCGACACGTATATCGAGTGATTCCTATATCCTTCCTTCTTTGCTCCATCCCTAAGCCCACAACTTCCGAACGGGCGGTAGTATACAAAAAATATTAATATATCGACTAGGGATGCAACGATACGCCTTTTTGCCGATACGATACCGATACGCTTATAAAAATATCGCCGATACCGATACGCCTATTGAATAAAAAATTAAGTAAAATAGATAAAACACAAGTCAAGTTATTATTTTTATTAGGTAATGCGAAAAATGATAATAATATAATATTATGAGTGCGAGGCGGGCGATACAAAACACTGAATAGAGCGCGGGGTTTCCCCGAGCATAGTTCGTTCGTGCCTCGTTTGCAACGAAAAAGACGGAACAACGCGCGGGTTTACATTGCATTGCATGTTTAACGTGCCTCGTTTGCAACTAATTATACGAGAAAAAACGCGCGTTTACCTTACATTTTAAAGCGCGAAATTGTAAATGTATCGTTGTATCGGCCATAAAAATATCGCCGATGCCAATATATCGGCAAACCCGAAATATCAGATACATTGAGTATCTTGTTAGATTGTATACTTAGTGTTGTTAGTGTTTTTAGTGAAGTAGTGCTGCAGTAAAATGTATCTACTCAAAGTTTACATGTACGTATTACATGATACTTAATTAATTAGCTTAGACCCGCCAGTTCCAAAATACATGTTTTATAGTTTTTTATAGGCAAATGAGCCTGCAAACTTATTTACGTTATGTTTTGCTTGTCAATCACGGTGTTTTTGTTGAAGCATTTATGTGTTTTATGTCAATAAACGACTTTTGAAAAACAAACAACAATATATCGGCAAACCCGAAATATCGCCGATATATCGGTATCGTATCGGTTGCATCCCTAATATCGACGTTGTCTAAGCAATCTGTATGATTTTATGGTATTTTTTTTTATTTGATTTGATATAAAATCACTCGATAACTGTATATTGAATGCGCGAGAATAAGACTCCAGGCGCAGCAACGCAAACATCTGCGAGAAATTATCACATTTTTTCGTAAAGTTAATGTGTCGTAGACGTTCACGATGCAATACGCCGTGTTCACATTACAGTAAGTACAGCAGCGAGTTAAGTTTTAGTAAGGGACAGAGCTATGCGTCAATCTCCTTCTCCTTTTTTTTACATAGAAAAATGCATATCTATATCCCTAACTCGCTACTGTATTTACTGAAATGTACTGGCACTGTACTGGCTAAATGTACTGGCACGTATGTACACACGGCAAACCGCAACGGCGGCGTTCCGTCCGATTCGTCGGATTACGGACGGATTGTGTAAATGCCCCTTTATAGTTTATACGCTCAGTGAGTACGCTACGCGGTTATTAAGTAAGTGGCTGTCCACACGTTGCTCGCACTTTACACTTCAAAGACATCCTTTGAACTTCGACTTCACTGATAAGTAATCACACACACTTAACACAGTCGCTGTCCAGTGCCTGTAGACAATGTTAAATGTTAATAGCGAAACGAAACGATAACTTTTCATGTATGCGATTTGACATTTGGAATCGCTACGTGACGTCACCTTAGCGAAGCTAAATGTCAAATCGCAAACTTATAATGTTATTGTTTCGTTTCGCAACGGTTAGAGTTTCACTTTGTCTAGGGGGGCTGACATTGCTTGCACTTTACAGCCACACTTCAACTAATCAAAATGAAAACGGGCCTTAACTGTTGTCGTTACGTCACCCACCTCTAGCGATGTCAAAAGACGGAAATACATGAACAACTATTAATTATTTACTTATTTCCTACAAGTTCTACAAACTAAATACAGACGCAGTAATTTATGAATTAATGTTTAAATGCTATTGGCTATTGAGAAGTCTTTGTACATGTCTGGGGCAGTCATCCATAGTACATTTAGCCAACTTCTTTTACCGGTTAAATTCAAACCGGTTCAACACAAGTGGTTGTAAAAGCTCCATGTTATGTCTCACTGCAAACTTTAGGTAAATTCACACCTCAATTCCGATTCCTGGTGATCATCACTGAGTTATATATCAGTATCCTCTCTGCACAGGTGACCCCGGAGGCGCGGCCGGCGGCGGGCCAGTGGGGCATCAAGCTGGAGGTGCCGGCTGAGGGCGCCATGAAGGAGCTGTGGCTGCGCTGCGAGACCGTGAGTTACAAACACCAGCGGCATGATTCTCGCGCCTTCGATATACAATATCTACACCTATATCGAGTGATTTTGTAGGGGAATCTGTCATTTCATTATAAGTCTCGATATCCGTCCGTATATCGAATGCGCGAGAATCGTGCTCCGGAGCATCTTTCTTTCGTATGGGAATCTGTCAATATTGGTCTCGATATCCGTATATCTGTCGGCGGCCGATCGTAGAATCGGGCACATCATGATGTGCCGTCATGAGCCGCGCTATTTCATGATATGCCCAAACGTTAAAATATCATGAAACGGTAAAATCTCTTAAGGCAAACACTGAGGTAGCTTAGGTGAAGACTAAAGGGGGCGAGCGCAGCGAAGCTCCCGAATAGTCTTCGTGTTCGTTTGACATGTAAAAAAAGAGCGCTCGTTTGCAAAAGACCGATTGAAAAGAGCTCCAGTACGGTCCATGCTACACACGAGAAAGGCCCTTGTCGTGAGAAAGAGATGTCTCTATGTTAGCCGTGCTAGAGTAGAGACATCTCTTGTTTGACAAGCGAAAATGTCCGAGATTGAGACGACCGAACCTTGTTTGACCCATGGCAAGTAGTCTTCCCGACGTAGACCAGGATGCAAAGACTCGCCTGAGCACACTGGTGTAGCTCATTGTAAGATGTTTACTTAGTTCAACCTGTTACCGCAAGCCAAAATTGTTGGAAAACTTCCAACCATTGCCATCCCCACAATTTTAATTTGTATTGGCGCAAGAAAGTTATCTGTACGCCTAGACAAAGTTAATAACGCTACGAAACGAACACTCAAAATGTATGCGATTTGACATTTGGTGACGCTAGCGTAGCGTGACCAAATGTCAAATCGCATACATATTCTTAGCGTTTCGTGCGAACGATAATAGCGTTTTGCGTCTTGTCTAGGGGGGGGCAGAATTTTTAAACAGTACTAAGTATTAATTAACCCTCATATTACTAATGAGCCCTCCGCCCCGCAGGAAGACCAGTACCCCGAGTGGGTAGCAGCTTGCCGGCTCGGGTCGCGCGGCCGCTCGCTCGCCGACTCGTCTTTCGCGTCAGAAGCCGCCGCCGTCAAGACGCTGCTCGCGCTGCAGAAGCCGCAACTAGGCGCCGCGCCGCCGCAGCACTTGCCGCACCAGATACAGCCCGAGAACTATGTGGCGCCGCGCTTCGCGAGGAAGCTCAAGGGGAAGGTCGGTGTAGATTATTTATCTGTCATATTGGGGTGCGTTCGAAAACGAGTAATAATCACTCCGGGTGATGCGAAAATCACTTAATGTGGCCACATTTACTGTACATCGAATTAACGGAGTTGATACTTGAATGTTTTTATTTTTTATTTTATTGTTCGATATCTATTTACTCTCATGACGTGGTCGATTGGTTGAAAAAGAGAATATCATATTAGTGAAAACGCGCGTTCGTAAATTCATAGAGCATTGGATGGGTTAAGTAGGTACCTACTGAATATATTTTTTACCATGCCTATACCCTATAGATACAGTTTCCCACTGCTGGGCAAAAGCCTTCATTTCAAGTATAAAGTAAACATACTAAATTAATAAACTTTAATATTCTGTTTCATAGTCACATTCAGACTCAAATAATTCAAAACCCGTATTTAAGCCACCTGGAAACAAATATGAGTAATTGCAATCAACCACATTTGAATAAATGTATAATATCCAAAAGAACAGGGCCCTAATGCTGCTCTGAGAATTTCACTTATATTTCATTACTATTCCATTGCAAACACCCAATCAAGGAGGATAATAATTTAGGAGAATACCAAATGACGCCATTTTGGGTGTTTGCAATGGAATAAACGTTTTGAGTTTGAGTTTGAGTTTGAAATAGTAATGAAATTCTCAGAGCAGCATTAGGCCCTAGATTAGTAACTGAAATTAAAGAATAATAATAAATAGGCAAGTAAAGTATCAAAATGTTGTAAGCCAAGTATCAGACTCAAATAATTCAAAACCCGTATTTAAGCCACCTGGAAACAAATATGAGTAATTGCAATCAACCACATTTGAATAAATGTATAATATCCAAAAGAACAGATTAGTAACTGAAATTAAAGAATAATAATAAATAGGCAAGTAAAGTATCAAAATGTTGTAAGCCAAGTATAAGCAAAGTAACAATTCGTTTGACAAGTAAATAATGTTGCCATCATCAAAGTTTGAAAACTACCAAAGGACAGGATTCGCTGGCCAGACTCTAGAAATTTTATTTCAGTTTTGTGCCTTGAAATCATTAATTAATTTACGATGGTGCATTGTCGCGCAAAAACGCTAGCCGCCATGATGTTTTGCTCGTGACGTCACTCGATAGTAAACACACGACGACTGCAAAGACCAAGTACCTACTAATTTACGTCGATGTGATACCATCGAAGTGACGTCAAGTCGGAATCAAAATGGCGAATGGTGTTTTATTCAAATGACGAACTCAGTAGAAAACACGACTTTTCAACATGAATTATAAAATTTACATTGCATTTTTATGGATGGATATCGTCGATTCTCGTTAAGAGTTTTGGGTATCTACCTCGGACATGCATTCTTAGATTTATACTTACATGCGCAATAATACCGTATTACCCGACCGCTGACTTATCGTGCCATCTCTCTCCCAGCTGACCCAGCGCGTGTTAGAAAGCCACGCCAACGTGAAAGACCTCCCGCTCCTGGAAGCGAAACTGCAATACATCCGCGCCTGGCAGAGCCTCCCCGATTACGGACAGAGCCTCTTCGTAGTCCGCTTCATGGGCCACAAGAAGGACGAGATCATCAGCATACTGAACAACCGGATCATGCGACTCGATCCGAATACGGGAGACCATATTAAGACGTGGCGGTTTAGCACTATGAAGGTGAGTTCGTGTAATAAGCCGAGTTAGTTAGTGGGAGTTTACGAGACAAGATACAAATTCGCTGATATCACGCGCGCGCAACGCTGAGCAAACATGCATTTTGACATTTACGAGCCAAACTAACACTATTTAGCACAATCAATCAAGACACGGCAATGTATCAAGCCAAGGTATCGCAAACCAAACTACAATCAACGGACTACAGAATATTAATAATATTTAGCAAAATTCGAGGCCACGCCAGCCAGCAAAATAGGAACCATTTCAAGCTATCCTTAACGTACTAACCTCCACAGGCGTGGAACATCAACTGGGAGATCAAGCACATGATGGTCCAATTCGAGGAGGGCAGCAGAACCGTCGGCAGGAAGGACGAGAGCAACATCATCTTCTCAGTGCAGTCCGCCGACTGCAAGGTGGTGCACGAGTTCATCGGCGGCTACATATTCCTGTCGATGCGCTCTAAGGACGCGAACCAGTCGTTGGATTACGAACAGTTCCATAAACTCACTTGTGGATGGTCGTAGTGGGACAATGTGTAAATGAACCCTGAAATCCGCGGCGCGATAGTTTCCTTGATCGACTGTCAAACTGAACTTTGTTTCGCTGTAAGTAGCATATTATATTCTTTTGTGGACTACAATAAAGAAATTACAAATTACGAGATCTGTGACTTCACATACACTGCTGAAATAATCTATAGACTTCAGAAATCGGTAAAACGCCAACTACGCTGTTTGGTGGGAAGACAGACTGCTGCTATTATAATGTAATAAAGTTTGTCAGTTGAGATCAATGATTCTATTTTCTGGCTTTTAATCATCTGGCTCGTATTGATTGGTTTCGTGTAAATTGTGTATTAAATGTGTACAGAAGCATATATGGGGTTATATTATAATAATAATATAACATTTGTATTTTTATACACCGACGAATGAATTATCGCTATAGATCTTAAAAATATATTTAGAGCTTCCAATAATGTTCTGTAATAAATATCCCATGCAAATATATTCTATATGAAAATACCAAATAATTTTCTATTTTCAATGTAATCTCTATGTAACTTTGATGTATTTTATTATAGACGTCACTAATAAATGTATTAGTGTAATGCTGTACGTATTAGATATTTATTAATTAAAGCAAAAATGCGCGGGATAAGAGCTTTTTAAAGTAGATATTTAGACTTTAGAAATTTTAATATCTTTACTTACTGATTTTACACAAGGTTAGAGTAAGTTTATCTAAGTATTATGTGTTAATGTTACATTGTATACAAATTAACTGGAATGTCATTATTGGATAATATGTTCAGGAAATAAAGTGCCGTTACTTCGTATTACTAAAATGTGCTTTCATGAAATGAGATAAGAAATTAATACCATTTGTGACTGTGGCCTTAATTTTGATACAGAGTATTTCAGTAATGTATATGTACGTTTTTTTCTACATTGTAAATAACATTTCTTATAGCCTTTATTTACACCAGTGTCAAAGTAAATTGTAATGTTTGTTTAGTGTTAAGGTTTAAGTATAATTGCTTAATTTGAACTTTTCTATGCAATTGTTTTTATTATTGTTGACTACTAGTCCATGTAAGATCGCATAAGATGCTTAAGTTTTCATAATTAAGTCTTAGTTAGAAATGTTTGACAAGATTTAACATTGAACTTTATTATGTGGCCTTATTATTCATGTAGGTTTATTGTACAAAATGAATGTGTACCCTATAATAGTTTCTAAAGTGAATTCGAGAAATAAATGTAAAGATTAATAACATGCTTGGGTTTTTAATTGGCATATGTTCTTGGTTTCAATTTCAAGACTTACATCAATGAGAATATAAGTTACTTAACTTTTTAAATGCTTCCTTACAAACTAGACTGTAGCTTATAATTATAATAACTATCATTAATTATTATTAGCCTGTATCTCCCCACTGCTTGGCAAAGACCTCTCTTCCCCTCTATTTCCCGCCAGATCTTGTTATGGTCCCTCAGCTCATCACTCCAACGCTTGAAAACTTACTTAACAATATATCTACTAACAATATTAGATTATAGCCTCAGCTTAGCTTAGAGTCGTTTTAATAACTCTACCACGTGATCCCCAATTGTGACATGTGCGAAATTATTGTGGCAACACACGATAGAAGCCACAGATCAAAAACATAACTTCTATCATCGATGAATCATACATCGACGACATATTTACTCTGTATCTGAATGAGTTTCTGTAAACCTCTTTAGGTACTGTATTGGATATTGTGACGATATGGGATGCAGAGGCGGAATAGTCATTACCAAGGAACAACATCCAGCCGCATCATTAAACGACAGTTTGCTATCCTCTTCGGTCCAGACTGTCTTTATTTCTCCATCTTTGTATTCCTCAACTGCTAACGCCTCATTCTGGCCATGAGCAGCTCGAGTGAAAGCTATAAGGCTGGTACCTGCAATCAAAGATAAATAAAATGACATTGCTATGGCAAAATTAAAATGAGCTACACAATACTGCTAAGATTCTCTCATACATGGGCTAAAGGTTGACCTTAGTCTAAAATTGAAATAAACAATGGAATTGAAATTCCTCCAGCCTCGTAATTCTGTAAATGTACTGAAATTGTCCCTTCCTTTGCTGTAATATTGGTAGTCATTGAAGGTCCTATGTGCCTTAAAAGTCTGGGCATAAAAACACTTTAAAATTACTTACCAACACTACACATTGCAGCAACAGGTCTAGAAAAACTTGAACATGTTGCCAGTATTGTATCAACTCCAGGTTTGAACCGAAACAGCAGGGGGTAATAGTTTTGTGTGACATAAATGTAGTCTCCAAGAGACACCATGCAATGTGCTCGTACACGTGTGCTCAATACTTCACACAACATTTCTTTTTCACCTGCATCGTGGTATCGGTAGATGTTGCTATGGCCGCCGATGTATAGGATTCCTTTGTGGGCACAAACAGGTGGGTTTTGTATAGGATCTGGCAAGTTTATGAGTTTTCTGAACGATCTGGTTTCTAAATCGTATGCCACAGCCGTGTCTTGGACTACTCTGAAACAGACATCACAGTACGTATATGAGGTATTGATTGATTGTAAAAGATTTACCCGTTTTGCATATTATGAAATGAACAATGGGTAGTTTTGTATTGGGGCCCGTCCATACTGAACCTTGTAGAGCAACTACTGGTTTATACCGTTAGAAAGGTCTTTCGTAATACATGTTTTTATTGTACGAAGGTAAATTCGTAACTAGTGGGAGAAAAAAGTTATGATCAAATGGAATGTCCATATAAAGAATACCAACTGTGTGCAGTGGGATTCGCTGCTTTTCCGACGGATCAATTCATTATCTCTTGTTAACCTGTTGTCGTCTGTGATAAACAGGAACCTGAAACAAATACGCCAGATAGATGTTGCTTCCCACACGATTGTTTACGATTTATATGGACTTGTATGGACATTTGAATGATCATAAATTACCTTCATACAATAAAATTATGTATTTTAAAAGACCTTCCTAATTGTATAGGCCAGTAACCCACCCTTGTAACAACTACTGGCCTATACTTACACTTTAACCCACTGTACTTTGGACAAGATTAGCTTGTGGTGGTAGATTAATTCAGCTAGAGCACAGGTTAGATTTTAGATACTCTGTTAAATCTGTTTGATTTTAAATAATAGCCAAAAATACAAACCTAAACTTTCCAATACCCCCAATCATGTAAAGCTGGTCTCTGATAACAGCCATACCAGCGTGTCGTCTCGGAGGCAACTCAACACCGTGCTTCGTCCATTCCTTCCTCAGAGAGTCCCACACGGCCACATGTCTCACATAAATCCCCGTGCCTCTAGAACGTTCACCTCCAACCACAATCAGCTTGTTCAGACCCCAAGCTGCGATGCCCCAACCCCAGACAGACTTTGCAGCCACTTCAAGCCACCTCTCCAACCCAGACTCCTTTGAAAATGTGTACAAATACTGAGGCCCTAACTCTGCCTTTGGCTCGTTTGCGTCAACCATTGCGACGATTGGGGTCAAATTTGTCTCTCTGCTTTTACTACATCTGACTAGATCTAGGACTTCATTGTAGACTCTTTCTGTAAATAACTCACACAACTCCTTTTTGTTTTCTCTGATTACAACAGATGACATTTCCCAATTCTTATCATCAATCTGAATGAGGCATTCAACCATTTTTGCAACTAAACTGTTTTCAAAAGGTTTTAAAATTTTCTGTATTGCATGGAATTCATGCCTAGTCATGGATTTTACATCTAAACAGCCCAGAACAATAAGGAGGGCATCTGCCGATTTTTTGGCTTTAGAAACCCATATGAATCCGAAATTGAACACATTTAGTTCACTGTCAGCATCCAAATAAGGATGTGAGAGATACCAGTACAGTTTTTCTATGGAAGGTATGTATTCTATCTTCATAAATTTGAATGAGAAGAGGCCGAAAGCTGCTGCTAACTTTTCTAGATTTGCAAGAGATGAGTCTTCTGCTATCGCCATTATAGCAATCCAGTTGGACAAAGAAAGTTTTTCATCCAATGTTAATTCAATCTGCTTGATGAGTTCTGATATCTGCAGAAAGCTGGCTGAGAAGGCTAGGTCACCGAGAGCATCCAACGAGAAGTCTGTGAGGTCTATCAGACCAATTTGCATATAACTTATTATGGATTTCATGGAATATGCATCAACGACCTGTAAACAGAAAATGAACAAATTAACATGACGGGCGAACAGTCAGCAATTGATTATTCGGTCAGTGTGTATGGGGGCGGAAGCCCTTACTTGTGATTTTTTTGAAAATTTTCACTTTTTGAGGCCTACACACAGTGTAAATTATACGTACACTTATTTTGATTTCCTTCTGCTCGTTTTCCACATAGTGCCCGCTGAACATAGCTCGAAAGTAATCACTGAACTCGACAAGAACATCTTTTTCTACTTTGAAATATTGGTCTTCGATTACCAATGTTATTTCAGACATGTTTTACGTTCGTATTATTGTTTACAGCTGATAACCATGGCATGGATAGTTGATTTATACAATGTACTCTGTGATGATGATGATAAATAAAATACACGGTTTCATATAGGTACGGTACCAGTAAATTCAGAATTTCAGTTCAGATGCAACGGACGCAACAACAAAATCAAATAAAATAACAAACGGGATGTGCCGATCCGATCCGATTTTTTGGAAAATCGAATCAAGACCATACGATCCATCCGATTTTCGAATCGGATCGAAATCAGATCGTTAATAGTTAATATCGTATCTGGGGCTGGGGGGCACGGCAGTGCCCCCGCCAAGAAGAGCGCGAAGCACTTATACTTAGCTTAAAACTAAAGTTTATTTTTTAAAGCTTGTGCAAGATTAGTATATTATTCCGTAATCGACTTTTAAAGCCCTTTATTTTGATACCCCACTAGAGGGTTTAACAAAGAAACCGCACATTAGCACATTAGGGCACATAAAATCCGCCATTATGATTTAGTCAGATCTCGAGTTAGATCTTTTATTAGAGATAAGCTCGCCTTTGTACACTGTTTATTTGATATTACTTTTTCTGTACATATGTTGTTTGTGTACAATACAGAAAATATGAATTATGCAGACTCGCACACGAAGGGTTCCTTACTATCGTATGTTGCATGTGCATTTACAGTTAGAGCTTAGAGTTGAGTTCTATCTTAAGAGTTATCTTCGATTATGCTGGACTGGAAGCACACCAACATCATTATTCTTCAACAACATTAATACCTATTTCAATACTCCACAGACGCCCTGTTCCACTGTGAGCCGGAGACCATAAAATTTTATGACTCACAATTCGCTCGCATTTTATAATGTCATAACCGCCAAACACTTACATTGGAAATGCAACGGTATTTCTAACGTCATAGGGTGGTGTTTCAAAAACTTTAAATATGATCTTGGGCACAATATTTGGTTTATGTTTGTCTAACACACGCACACACTTGCAACGAGTGAAGGACAGTTTTCAACCGACTTCAAAAAAAGGAGGAGGTTCTCAATTTGACCCGTATGTTTTTTTTCTATGTTTGTTACGCGATTACTCCGCCAATTATGAACGATTTGAACAAATCTTTTTTCGGCGTATAGGTAATACCTCAAGGGTGGTCCCATTTAAATTTAATAATAAAATCAAACCACCCCCAAGGGTGGAAAATTGGGGATGAACTTTTTTATACACAATATCTCCGCCGATTATAAACCAATTTGAAGGATTATTTTTTTGTTGAATAGGTATTATCAAAAGGGTGGTTTCATGCGAATTTGAAGAAAATAATTCCCCAAGGGGGGGGGATAAGGGGTTACAGTTTGTATTAAACTCAATCTAATCAAATAGGGTTTGTGGAAGTCGGTTTTTTCTAAAGTTTACTTTTTGTTTCAATTATTCGGCGTGAATTTGTATTTGATGCTGTATCTTGGGTAGGTATATATATGGTCAAAGACTTCCCATTATAAGACTGGATGTTTGTGTTGTAAACTTGTAACACTTGTAACTTTGTTTTTCATAGTGTTTATATGAATGACAAAGTTATCTTTGCGGTTTTTAATAAATGTTTTCTATCTTAAAAACTGCTTATTATTTTTGTTCAAACCAATTTTCGTTAAAGTTTGTATGGAGCACACTGCACAAGCACAACACATGAGCACGAGTTTTGTACATATAAGGTGCAACCAAATTATTGAACGCGGCTTTAAAATGGAGGGAAACCAAGATTTGTTTGATTGACATTTGTTTGTTTCTTTGACAGCTGACCGAAGACGAGAGTGACAAGCAAACTTGTTTTTCATTTTGATGATTTCGTTCTTTCTTTTATTTTTTCTCTTTTGTCGTCGTTTTTCTGTTTCAATTTCAATTCTAACAATAAATTAGTAGGTAATTACCCATGAAGATTGTGCTAATTTAAATTCGACTCCAATCTCCGTCTATCAGGGAGTGTTAGTTCGCTCAGTGTATGTTGATAACCTTGTTTCTGGGAGTTGTTAGATGTCCAGGTGATACTCACCTCTAACAGCATGGCTACAGCAACTGCTACCACTGCATCTGCTGATGAGGACTTGGATGAATGTGGACCACAACTAATTACAAAGTTAGAGGTGAAGATTTTGAGGTTAAACCTATTTATAAAAAAGATCATCAGATAAACGTTACTTACCGAATGGATATTGGTTAAGAACAGTTTAGAGAAGGTAACAGAGCATATTAATTGTTGATTCATAAAAAATGTTTGTTGTGTCATTTCAGGGTAATGGCATTACATCAGGAGACATAAAAAAACTCGAAGAAGCTGGATATCACACAGTAGAGTCAGTGGCATATGCTCCTAAGAAATGGCTGCTCACAATAAAGGGAATATCTGATGCTAAAGCTGACAAAATCCTTGCTGAGGCATCCAAACTTGTGCCCATGGGATTTACCACTGCAACTGAGTTTCACCAGAAACGGTAATAGGTTAACAGAATTAGTCAGTGTGAAGGAAAGGGTATATGGCTAGCTAGGAGAGATATCATCAATGTCTGAGGTCCTCAGACATCCAGGCCTCCTAGTGCAGGTGTTGGGATGGTTGAATTAGAAGACTAGGTTCAGTGGCCACAAAGGCCCTGCTCAAGAACTGTAACACCCTGGAACTAAATAATTGGTCAAGTGCGGGTCGGAATGAGGCTTCCGCACCATTGTTGTCTGTGCCTAAAACGGCAATACCTTCAATCTCGCTGCCAGTCGTCTTTTGCTATTAAAAAGTGTCAGGCGCTATTGTATTGAAATTGACTTAATACCTACTATTTAATTCTAAACACCCTTTTTTTGTGTATTTCAGTATCTGTTGTTCTTGCGGCAATAAAAATACACATTCTGTAAAACATTTCAACTCTCTAGACAGATGGACAGTGGAGCCTTAGTAATAAGGTCCGTTTAGCACCCTTCGGGTATGGAACCCTAAAAAAGATGGCTTTTTGAAATTACTCTGAATGTTTTATGAGCCTTTTCAGTTTAACATTATACATAATGATAATCTCAGTTGCTATGTGTTAAAAAAGATCCATTACAAGTGTCCCTTGACATTGACACACACAGCTGATCTCTCAAACAACTCTTATTGATTTCAACTAAGTTTCAGTAATGATTTCCATTCCATATTGTTTATAAATTTTGTTCTATTTTGAATAAGTAATTTATCCGAAGCACATTATACATAATTATGTGGAAAACGTCATGAGGAAACCTTCAATCTCCATAGCTCCAATAATGGGATATCTAGCTACAGGCAGGCATAATTGTGTCTCTGCCACCCCATAAGGGAAAAGGCGTGAGCCTTTGTTCTATTGTTTCCAGTGCTGAGATAATCCAGCTGACAACCGGGTCCAAGGAGCTGGACAGGCTACTCGGTGGAGGAATCGAGACGGGCTCAATCACAGAGATATTTGGGGAGTTCCGCACCGGAAAGACTCAGCTCTGTCACACCATTGCTGTGACTTGTCAGGTCAGTGACTTAATAATTCCTGGCTTTTGGTAACACTAGCTGTGTAGCTAAGATCTAATTAATATCCTTTTTTTGCCCAAAAGAGACGAGTATCACACAATCACCCTATTCTTGGGGATAACCTCTCCTGGGAATCTAATATAGGACGTAGAAAATACGCAATTCGTTAATAAATAGATAGTGTCTACGGAATATGAAGAATAGTATGAAGTGCAAACAGAGACACAAGTAACATATGCCTATGGGTTCGCTATAAGGTGAAGACTTACAATGCCCTGCGAGTCCAATATAATAACATCTCCAGGATGTTGCTGGGGCTGCCTCGGTTCTGCAGTGCGTCAACAATGTTTGCTGAGGCGCGTACAGATGATTTTTACGCGATCATGCATTGTTTCGATTATCGGCAGGTCCTAGGGCAGTGCCAATGAGATCCTGAATGTGATCTCGGGAAGGTTTGACTGTTCAATGTAATTGGGTGGTGGTCAGGCTTATCTCGAGCAACAAATAGTTTTAGGTTATTGTTTTTATTTTATCCTGTTTACTAGCCATATGTTTGTGTTACTAACATATAATTGGATCATTGTTATCTGAAATAAATTGAAATTGAATTGAATAAGAGGGATGGGAGGTGACTGGCGCTTTCACGTTAGCTGTCACACGCAGGTGCAAATGCTTACGTTGCAAAATGTGACGTACCCTACACCCGTGTAAGCCCCGCCTCACGCAGCCACCTAAACGTGAGAGCAAATGAGTTCGGTACTGTGCCATAGATTTCAAGTACTGCCACTTGCACCCGGCTCGTGAATGGCAATAAGTTTGTGGGGCTAAGAAAAACTGATATGCATCGTCGTCGTGTCATTTCACAGGGCGGCAATATCGGTCTGCAATGGGTGCATGCCTACAAACAGTTTTTACTCATAAAATGGCGGATGCTGTACCTTCATTATCGATAAAATAATTATAGGTGTAACAAAATGGGGGTTACAAGCTCTGATCAAGTTGGTCCCATAAATAACCCTCTTTCGGCTTGTAACGCCCATTTTGTTACACCTATAATTATTTTATCGATAATGAAGGTTGTACGGCTTCGGGCCGTGCACTCTTGATATTGATTGATAAATGATAAAATCGATAGATATGTTTAAAGTCTTGTATTGATCAAGAACTATATTTAAACACACGATTAATTAAATGATAAAATGATATTGATATGAGCCACACGGTGTGCTTGCTGTCCGTACGTGAACTGGTAATAATTATTATTTATGATTGATAGGTAAATGCCGCCATTTATGGGCAAAAACTGTCAAAACCAGGCACGCGCTATGTTGAATGTGACGTCATTACCAAAGGTTGCCATATTTAAAATAAATAAAACTCAAACTATCTCTTTCTACTAACGGCGTAGGCGCGGAGTTAAAAAAAGACAAAACTATTTTTATTCTTCCGGTTGCGAATTTGTCATATTTGTACAACTAACTGCATATAGCAATTGACAACCTTTCATTTTGATAAGGTACTAAAATTAGAAAACCATTTCGAGATTTAAGTGTTCTGAGCTCTTAGATATTTTTTTCAGAATTTTTAGATCAGTAATTTAAGACTTAAATAATAAAAACTGAAATATTGTCCAAATTATCAATGTCAGGATTTATGGCATGTGTTCCATAGGCTAGATATAAATAAAAAAGCAACTGTCAGTCATCATCTGTCATCTAAATTTTGTCACTGCTGGTTGTCAACTTGTCACGAAGTTGCACAACAACAAAAGAGTATTTACACATATTGACAGTGCGTTCCGCGACATCGCCGTCAGCGCCATAATCGAATACAGCGTCTAAGATGCCATCGTTTTGTATCGCCAAAAGCCCAAAACTGACTCGGACTGTAATCGATTTTGGCGTGACTCGGAACAGGGGGTGATATTATGACAGAATAATGACATTTTAATTTTTTATTGATGCAATGACGGGCAAAAGTTCAACGTTTTATAATCCTGACATTGTACTTACGCCCTTTTAGAATGAGTAACTCTAAAAATCTTGAATTATAACTTAAAAATAAGAATAAACACTAAAATAAAAAATACGGGTCCCATCGTTTCCCATCTATTTTCGTATGAGATAATAAAAACAGCTCCTATTTTTTTTGAAATATTATCAATTGCCTCTCTATTATAATAATACCACCATATGTCATTTCCTCCTATGCCTCCATGTGTGAGTGTGAGGTATGGATATGGGATTTTTATGTCCTGAAATAAAGATTTATTGTATGTATTGTATTTTATTTCTTAACAGCTGCCAATCGAGCAGTCCGGAGGCGAAGGCAAGTGCATGTACATCGACACGGAAGGCACGTTCCGGCCGGAGCGGCTTCTAGCCGTGGCCGCACGGTACGGCATGGAGGGAGCCGCCGTGCTCGACAACGTGGCCTGCGCGCGCGCGTACAACACCGACCACCAGACGCAGCTGCTGGTGCAGGCGTGCGCGATGTGCGCCGAGTCACGGTACAGTAGGAACTCCTCTGAAGAATTCGTTATTACCACTTACTAGACTAGCCATGCGTTATTTCCTGGGCGGCTGTCCACAAACAGGTTATTTAGTATTATTTTTGGGGTACTCAATAGAATACCATGTCGGGAGTCAACCCAGACTACTCTGTAGCCTAATCACGTACAAAGATTCGATAGAAAACTATCGAAAAGCCAAATGTCAATGATTCTTATTCTATAAGACATAAAATATAATTTCCTGCGTACTCGAAAACATTTTACGATCTCGAAAACGTTCGTGATTGAGGCTCTGCTTAAATGTAGTGCTCGAATCTTTGATAGAAATATATTTAGAAATTAATATGTTCGTCAGAGGGATATTTTTTGCTAAGTTGACCCCCCCAAATCTTGAGCTGCGACCGCGCCTGATAGGATGGGCTATGCCTTGTCACGCAGCATCGGGTATTGTATAACTGCTAAACCTGGATGAATCGTTAATATAACAACCCACGAGTACGTACGAGTATGTTAATATCTTCCCACAGATATTCTCTAATCATAGTGGACAGCGCGACCGCGCTTTACCGGACCGACTACTCCGGACGCGGCGAGCTCAACTCGCGGCAACTGCACCTCGGCCGGTTCATGCGCATGCTGCTACGGCTGGCTGACGAGGTGGGTCTAATGAGTCACTTGGGTTATCGGATGGGAATGCAGTAACATCGCGATGCAGGTTTGTATGGATATTTGGGTTTGTGTGGCTAGCGCCATCTATTGGTGACATCGAGTACTGCGTGCGCGGCGAGGCGACTACCTGGGTGGCGAGTCGCCTACGGGTACGGGCTTGGCAGTGTCTATAGTAGCGAGAGCGCGGAAATGTTTTGTTTGTAGCGCGCGCGGGCGCGTCTAGGCAACGTCGACAAGTCAAAATAAGTTTTTTGCGCCCTCGCTATTAGCCACTGGCACGCAATTCCGTATGCGACTCCAGGACCTGATTGATTCTACGGCTGGCTAAATAGATGGGTCACATGACTCGCATGGTAGCTTTATTCAGTATCTGTATAATCTCGTTTTGAAAGCTGTTCACCAACTTCAAATTGACGTTGATCAATCGGACTGTGATTATTTTACACGAGATGTAATTGGAATGGTGAGTGGTAGGAAAAATGTAAAATCGCGATGTAGGTTTGTATGGATATTTGACAATGCGTCGCTAGCGTCATCTATTTTTAACCCTTTTACTGTAATTAGCCCACATATGTAGGTCTATCTTTTGTTAATTAATCCTGTCCATCCTAGGTATGCTGGAAGAGATCTCTTATTAGAGATAAGCTCGCCTTTATACATGTTTTTTCCATTATTAAGTGTCTGTATTCTCTTTTTGTGCAATAAAGTAAAAGGTATAAAGGATAAGCCCGCTAGCTGGCAAATTCTTTTCTTCCTTTCTTCGTAGGTTGTTATTAACCTTTATTGTTTCAGTTCGGCGTGGCAGTCATCATCACGAACCAGGTGGTCGCACAAGTGGACAACGTGGGTGTGTTCCAGGCGGACACCAAGAAGCCGGTCGGCGGACACATTATGGCGCACGCCTCCACCACCAGGCTATACCTGAGGAAGGTGGGTGGTGGTGCCTTTCATGAAACCGGACCCTGACCGCGCCGAGCGGGACCCTATCCGTCCGTGCGTCAGCGGGCTGTGTCAGCCTGTATCCCACAAACCGTTAAAGCTAGAGTCGTCATTTTTAGGGTATCGTACCCGAAGGGTGCCAAACGGGACCCTATTACTGAGACTTCGCTGTCCGTCCGTCTGTCTGTCTGTCACCAGGCTGTATCTCATGAACCGTGGTAGCTAGACAGTTGAAATTTTCACAGATGATGTATTTCTGTTGCCGCTACAACTAAAATACAGAATAAAATAAATATTTAAGGGGGCTCCCATACAACAAACGTGATTTTTTTTTCCAAATTTTTGGTTGATATGCATAATGGTAGCAGGTAGAGGTTTACAATGGTACGGAAGCCTTCGTGCGCGAGTCCGACTCGCACTTAGCCGGTTATTTATTAGGGTATCGTACCCGAAGAGTGCCAAACGGGACCCTATTACTAATCCCATGCTGTCCGTCTCTACGTCATCGGGTCCTACAGCACGAACCGTAATAGCTAGAAAGTTGAAATTTTCACAGAATGTGTATATCTGTTGCCGCAACAACAACAAATACTGGAATACGAGAGATATTACAAGTTAAAGGGGGTCCCCATACAAGAGACTTGTTTTGATACACCCACGCATTTCAATATGATGGTATGTTTCGCGTCAACCTACAGGCAGCTCAGCGGGTATGAAATAGGCTCTCAATCCTTAGGTCGTGAGTTCAAATCCTCGTGAGGGCATAAACATTTTTACATTTTCTTGTACGATAGTACCTTCGAGTGAGAGCCCGACTCGCAATTGCCCGATTATTTCCAGGCCAGTCGAGGCGGAATCACCAAAATGCTCATTATTTCAGGGTCGCGGAGACAACCGAATATGCAAGATCTACGACAGCCCTTGCCTGCCCGAGACTGAAGCCATGTTCGCGATCACCACTGAAGGGATTACTGATGCTAAGGAATAGAGGTTAAGGACAGCTTATGATTTTTCTAACATTATTTTAGGCCTCAGCCGCCTGGTTGTACAAGAGACTCTATGAAGCATGTCGCAATGCGGAAGAAGCGGTGTCAATGTGGTGGCCATTTTAACACAGTCTTCCAACGATCTTTTAGGCGATGAGTGACGATTACAGGGGGGCGCCAGCTCTACACAACTTAATGCAACGAACCTGGGGCCTTATGCTGCACTGGGAAACGCATTGCAATTGGATCTCGACAGCTTCTTAAACACCCGAAATGTCGTAATTTGGTATTCCCCTCGGGGGCAATGCTACTGAAATAAGCATTCCATTAGCAATTTGCAAGGCCGCGAGAATGCCTCAAAAACGCATTGCGAATACTGGCAATCCATTTGCGATGTGTTACCGGAATACCAAATGACGCCATTTCGGGCGTTTTAGAAGCGGTGACGTTCCAATTTGAACGCGTTTCCCAGAGCAGCATCGGGCCCCTGTCATCAACACAGACCTTTCATTCCTCATTGGTCATCGAGCGTTAGTTCCGCTGGTCACCGCGCGCCTACAGATCGTTGGGAAGGTTGGAAAGCTGTACATTTGACAACAGCCACGAACCTGACTTGCTGGTGATTTGTCTTTATTCTATTAGACATTTTGTGGAGATTCATTTCTCTACAGGGTGTAACAGAAAGGTGTAGGCATATTTTAGGGGGTTGTTAGGGACATCATTCCGAGCTACTTTCGCTATGAAACCGATTTGATCAGAGCTACTTCAATTTTCACTTCTCTATACAAATCAGCTGTCATTAAATATTCCCCTGTATCATTCGAGCCATACGATTAAATAAATAAATGATCGCCCGGACCAAAACGTATGGAGCAATGAAAAATAAAGTTGCTCCGAACAAATCGATTTCATAGTGAAAGTTGCTCAGAACTCCCTAAAATATGACTACACTCTGTATAAGTGATTAAAAAGGTTAATTAATTAAAAATTAAAGTGATCACTGATCACCATACGACGAAGTAATTTAGAGAAACAGATTTTAATGGAGTAAGAGGATAACAAGTGACCTTCAAATGCCTTTACTTAGGATTGATAATAATTTTATTATATGATGCTGGCATTTCTCAATACGTATAAATAAATAGGTAGTTTTGTAAGTTTGTAAATAAGCTAATGTTTGAAATTAAAATTTATTTTATAAAAATATCAGTTGTTTTTTTTTAATAATATTTAACAATGTTGAAAGAGTTTCGTTAATCTCCTTTATTCCCAGTAGTTCCGTGGATCAGAGTGACTTTTTTCCTATGTTCCGTGATATAAATAATTAAAAAACCGTGGACCCGTGAAAGAAGTTCCGTGGAACATAACAAACACCAGTAAAGTTCCAGGCTATTGCAGGAGGTTAATTATTAATATTCAAAAGGATGTAAATTTTTTTCATAGGCTTTGAACTTTATTACGATGTGGGTAGGTTATTATATTAGTAAACCTCTTGCAACAGTCTGTTTCCCTGGTACTTTACGGGCGGCGACGAGAAATAAAGTTTAAATAACTCCTAGCAGGATACTCATAATATTTACATGAAAGTCCACGGTTAAGATATTACTTTTGAACCTTTGCAGAATTGCTATGTTAGATTTGGCGGCTCAGTCAAAAACTCTGCGAATGATAGTTAATGCCCCGTGGTACATCACAAATGAGAACATCCACAAAGACTTGAGGATTCCCACAGTGCAGGAAGAAATCATATCCAGCCTTAAAAGATACAAAACTAGATTGGAAGAGCACCCAAATGTATTGGCTTCAAACCTGATGGCAGAGACATCAACATTTAAGAGACTAAAAAGAAAAGCTCCGCAAGACCTGATCTAGCCACATAAAATTAAAATAACCCAGGATGGGACACTGGTTCCATGCCTACAAGTCTGTCCATATTTAACAAAACAAAACTACTGATAAATGTCCCAGATGACAGATCGCAGTAAAAGTGGACGTTAAAAAAAAAAAAACTTTTGAATATTAAAATCTGGAAGTCTGTTGCCCTGATACTTTATGAAAGGGACGACGAGAGAGAACCAGCTCAATTCTATAAAATGTTGGTTGAAATCTCACTAATTCCGCTACCCTGCAGAACTTCTTACACGGAATTACTGGGTATGAATGGGAGCATAGCATAGCAAATAATGAAACAATCGAATCACGAAACATTTATTTATTGCTGTCAATTTTGCAATAAACTACAATAGATTACAGATTTAACAATCCTCATTAACTATTTACATGTTTTATGCATTTGATGTAGATGGAGCAATAATCCGCAATACCGTAAAATATTCTATTTAATTATTCATTTTACATTTCACCAATTAATTTATGTAGGAAAATACATTTCTTATTCATTCCAACTTACGTAAATATTGCTATTTAATGTCAACACTAAACCTTCATTTATGTGTAATAAATAAATAAATAAATAAAAAACCATAATAATCCTATTTCCCAACTTTGTCGCTTAACTTTAAGACGGTAAATAAATGTTAATATGCTATCTGAAATAAATATTTTGAATTGAATTTAATTTAAGATAGTCAATAGTAGTATCTAATACAGGCTGTAACAGAAGGGTGTAGTCATATTTTAGGGGGTTGTTAGGGAGACCATTCTGAGCAACTTTTACTGTGAAACCGATTTGATCAGAGCAACTTAATTTTTCATTGCTCCAAATGTTTTGGTACGGGCGGTCAGCTAATTTGTATAGAAAAGTGAAAATTAAAGTTGCTCTGATCAAATCGGTTTCATAGTGAAAGTTGCTCAGAATGATATCCCTAGCAACCCCTTAAAATATGACTACACTTCTGTTACACCCTGTATATCGGAAATTTTATTTGGAACAATCAGAAGAAGGATTTTACTTCGGTCTCTTCCAAATGAATCCTCATATCGCTATTTTAGCAAAATATGGCCGTAGCTTTGCATCATAGTGTCTACAACTTAATTGCGATTAATGGTCGATCCCAATAACCTATCTCTATCCGTGATCTGCAGATTACGCGTTACATTTGACAGTTGCACTATGGGATTTAAGTCAAAATTGACACTAGCAATCTCAAATCTGCAGATTATGGATTGAAGATAGGTTATTAATTTCGGCCGTTAAGCAGCACTAGAGTATGTACTGGGCTCACGGAATCTTATGCTAAGCACTACATATAAATCAATCAATTTATTAGGCATTATTTTATGAGTACACACACGACACGGTCCGTTCAAGTAAATCTTTATTACAGTGAATAGTTTAGTAACAAGCGTAGCAGAAACCGTAAGCTGTAACTTTAAGGGCCGGTTACAAGATGTCCTGATGAATCTGTCAGAGCTCATTCGGACATTGAGAAAAAAGCCTTTGAGTTTGTTAGACTGCCCAAAATGCACTCTGGGCAGATTATCGCTTTAAAAGTTATTGATTTTATTCTTTCCGAATCAGAAAATGCGTGACGACTGCGTGCGTACTCATATTTTCGTAAAGATTCAGTCGAACAGAACGTAAAACAGATATCAGTATCTGATCCATAAAACAACTTGTGGCTCTTTTGTAAAAAATAAACAGAGAATATGTAAAATGATACGATAACATCTCAGCGCGAGCATTCCTATATGTAAAGAATGCTTTGAGGGGAACTCACAAAGCTTTAAGTGTGAGTCAAATCACGATAAAAGTATACAGGTATGCCCACCTGTCAAATATCATAATCTACGCCACGTTCCGTGACATCGACCATCGGCGCCATAATCGATTACAGCGTCTACAATGCCATTCCGAATTAGTTTTTGACGTGACAACGATCTCAAAATGGTTGCCATGACGTCATCAGGCCTCCGTCACTGAATGTACTCGCGCGCTTTAATTACCTACCGCCATATAATGTATTCTGTGCCTACCGCCCGCCCGAGCTCTCGGTCTGCCCACAGAATACAGGTCTGCCCGGCTATGGCCCTGCGCTCAACGTCAGTATGGTTGTCGCAAGCCAAGCGCACGCACGTTTTGAACTGTGTTCGTGTCGTACGAGTATCTGCGATGTCTGCCAGCCCTGCGATTAGTGTGAGATCGCGCGGTGCGAGGCGATCACAACTGTACGCTTGAGCATTTAGGCACATTTTAGCATGCAGCGGTTGCTGACGCGACGGAGTAGGCTATTATAGCAGTAGGTATTGGAAATTTCCTACTGAGTGAAGTATCTGTTACGTAGTAACTATTTAGTAATCTGTGACGTCATGAATGACATCATCAACTCCGCCATATTGGGATACCATCGACGACCATCCTAGTATAAGTATAATATTATAGTATCTGTGCTATAAGTCTCTAAGTGGCAACTGAATATAACGTAGTGAGGATTCGACAGAAATGTACTGCTATCTATGTATCTGTATACTTGTATTATGTAAAATATGAAAGACGAAAGATCAAAGTCAAATTACAATATCACACCCCAAGTAAAGAACAAACAAACAAATAAATTCATTGAAAAAATGCAACCTAATATGGAAGCTTAACAATGTTACTGTATACTCGAATAGGCTAGTGGCCAGGTCATCCAATAAATCTAGGAACAAGTCTTAAGTAGAAGCATTATGTACAAAATGGCTTGACATTAGAATGTATATTTTTACTCAGAATTGTATATTTCCAGCAGATATATTTTATAAAGTCGATTTTGTGCAAAAAAAGACAGCATTTGATGGCACTTTTACATGACGTCATTCTGTTACTATTTCATAGAACTCAGGAACAAAAGTTCCGTTTTGACAGTTCATTAAAAGTATCTATTTTGACTTGACAGGCCACAAGCCTATTAGTTAAATGTTATACAAGGTGTAAATTAATTAACGCAAAATGAGAAACTACTTTTTTAGGGACATCATTCTGAGCAACTTTCATTATGAAACCGATTTGATGAGAGCAACTTTTTTTTTCACTTCTCCAAACAAATCAGCTGATCCACTCAGGCCAAAATGTACTGGGAAGTGTCAAATAGAGTTGCTCTGATCAAATCGGTTTCATAATGAAAGTAGTTCAGAATGATGTCCCTAACAAAGTAGTTTCTCATTTTGCGTTAATTCACACCTCGTATAGTTAAAAGGTAAACTATAACCAGTACAATAATAGTAATGAACCTTTTTGGTAAGAGATTAGTAATTTGAGGGTGTTCTAACATTCGCACTGTACCTACAACACTGTTTAATAAGGCGGTGGTCCATCACATCACAACCGCTAAGAGACTTATACAGGGTGTAACAGAAAGGGGTGTACACGCCGAAAGAGGGTTGTTAGGGACATCATTCTGAACAACTTTCACTATGGGATCGAATTGATCAGAGAGCAACTTTATTTTTCACTCCACCATACAGATCAGTTGAGCGCTAGGCCCGAAATGTAGTGAGTTAATAAAAATGAAGCTGCTCTGATCAAGTCGGTCCCATAGTAAAAGTTGTTCAGAATGATGTCCCTAACAACCCTCTTTCGGCTTGTACACCCCTTTCTGTTACACCCTGTAGGTCGCCGAGACGATCAAGTGCGCTTGACATGTCTACGTGATTGAAACAAATATTGATCGTTTACCGCGTGGACTTGACGCTGCCGTCAAGCGGTCTACGGGCTTGATCGCAATTGTATCAAGTAGACTTGTCAAGCCTACTTGATCGTCTCGGGAACCCGTGTAAGGTTTTTGAAACAGAAATCCATTTGTGTTATTAATAGGGTAATTTAAAAAATATCCAACCCTCCTATAATATTTACTACCCCCCTATCCTACCAGGGAGCACTTATCCAGTGGAGAGCGCATAGATACATTTTCCTTTGAAACACAACTCACCAATTTACGGGCGGCGGGGGCTAGGTAAGAGAGCTGTGATTGGTCAGCCGCTGCGAAACTGTCTGGCGGCCCGTCATCGCACATAGGTTGCGTACGTTGAATACAAAAAACGTTTGGCGAGCCGCATTCCCCCGCAGGCGCAGTCAATTGGATATATAGTCTCTGTATCCTACCCATTCTTAGGCCTGCATCCGGGTTGATAAAAACTCTCAAGCGGGTTGCAAACCAACAGCTAAGCTAAGTTAGTTTAGCTTAGCTCGCACACAAGTATGGAAAGCTGCGTCAGCTATGCGAGCTAAGCTAAACTAGCTTAGCTTAGCTCTTGGTCTGCTACCCGCAATGACCCTCATCAGAGTTGTCCCAGTCATTATGAGGGTTTTTCTCAAATTCAAATTAACTTACCACGCTTGAGATAGCTATCACCGTTGAGAGCGGTTTGTAACGGCTTTTAGACGGCGGCATTACAAAGTTTTTTATGCAAAAAAAGTTTTGCGTCTACTTGTAATTGACATTTAAATACAACAGCTCATTATATTAATTTGACACACAACTCTTTTCCTTCAATGGGTGGTAATTCCCGTGAAACTGTGCACAAAGAATATGAATAATGTCACGGCGCAATACCTACCCATTAGACAGATAAGTGTGACACACAGACACAAGACAGTTACAGAAGACAGAACGAAAATCATTCATGCACGTCTCGTTTCTTTCTCGTTCTGTCCCATGTCTTCTGCCCCTATCTTCTGGGTCTTGTGTGACCGTCTTGGGTGTCCAGTGGGGATTGCTTCTATGACTTCTCGCTCATCATACAGTCTATTCGTGATAAGAATGCAGTGAGTCATCAGTGCAACTGCAGGGTAAAGGTGTATTCACCGTGGTGTTAAAATTCAAACAAATAATATTTTTAATGATTAAGTTTGGGCTCCTTTTTCACTGGCGATTTTAATATAAACAATTTTAATATAAGAATACTATAAACTGTTCTCTCGGACACACCGCAAGCAGTTGCTGTTTGTTGTACTGTAAAGTCCACAGTCGTATTTAAATCACACTGTTTAAAGTACTTAAAAACATTGTAAATCACTTTTCTTTCTCCGCTATGAATTACCGAACCACTTTTATTTTTATGAATAGGTGAAGTATTCATTTTTTTAAATTTAAATCTGTTAACACACACTCACAGGACAGGACACAACCGTCGCGTTCGAAAGTTTGCCTCCAACTGGTCACTGTGAACTTGGCTTGATAATTGGAAACTATTTGATTGGTTACGGGGCGTGCCTAGGCCGGACAGTGATGGATGACTCACTGCATTCTTATCACGAATAGACTGTAGTTTACTCTCAGATGGGGCAGATGCTCTGCGATGGCGATAGAGGGTTGTGCGGAGATTACTCATTGCAGACTCTCACTCATCCCGACTATCATAGTTCTCGGTCAGCGCGTCAACAGTGGTGTTCGACGCTGACTCTTTGCTGTTCCCGCGCGGACATTCATGGGTAAAAGAGTTGTATGACGGCGTTGACGACCCTGACTGCGTTCTCACTGATCACAACTTAGGCTCAGTCGGCGCGTCTACAGTGGTGATAGTGAGGTTCACCGCTGACGCCGACACAGAATCGTTGCTGATGTGAAGACTTCGCCCATCATAGTTCTTCCTTATTGACAGACACTGACTATTGCTGGTGTCACTCACTGATCACAACTCTGGGTCAGTCGGCGCGTCCACAGTGGTGATAGTGGGGTTCGCTGCTAACGCATCATTCAATTGAATTTTTGGATTAATGGCTTCTACTGTAGATCCCTACAGTAGTTCCGCCAATATCACATGTTGAAGATGACACGAGGGGATCACATTTATCGGTGTATCTTCAGAGTTGAAACTTGTTTATCTAAAGTTCTTCCTTGTTGGCTGGCACTGACTATTGCTGGTGAGACTCACTGATCACAACTCGGGCTCAGTGGGCGCGTCCACAGTGGTGATGGTGGGGTGAGTGGCGCCGCTCACACTGGGCGCGGCGGCGGCGCTCACTGCGATGGCGCTGACGTGCGCGTGCGGCGCCGACACAGCGCCGAGTGCGTCTAGCCGCGCATGCTCGGAGGTTATTAGCGCTTCTAGCTCCTCCTGCGGATAGGACGTTGATTTGTTTTGTATGAGAGATGGCTTAGTATGTCTTACATAAAAAGTAAAACTAAGTATAAAAAACCTACTTCCACAAACCCTATTTCATTAGAATATGTCAAGTTCTTTTTGAGTTTAGTACAAACTGCAACCCCCCATTCCCCCCCCCTTGGGGAATTAATTTCATCAAATCCCATCTCAGTGCTACCCTACGCTACCTAAGGAACCCCTGTACAAAGTTTCATGGCTCTAGGTCCACAGGTTTAGGCTATGCGTTGCCCGTCAGCCACGATTGCCGTAGATTGTATTTGTACCTAGTATTCAGCAGTTCTGATTCATGGCCATGTGTGGTCTTCATCATCAGTTCCGCATCACAATATAATGCTTACCATGAGTAAATGCATGAGTTATTATGAAAAACACAAAAATCACTATAGGTCTGCCTATAATATTTGAAGTGTTCCCTCGATTTCTCCAGGATCCCATCATCATATCCTGACCTAGTGTCAATGGGACCAATTGGAAAGTAAACCCGTTTAAACAAAAACATAATTTTCCAAATCGGTCCATCCGTCTAGGAGCAATCGGTGTAAAAAAAATATCCCGACGAATTGTAAACCTCCTCCTTTTGGAAGTCGGTTAAAAATGGAGTAGGTACTGAATGACTGGCTCCAATAGCACAATAATTGTGCCTATGAATCCGGTCAGTGTTATTGAATTAAAAATTTGTTTTTGGCTAAACAACAAACGTTGGTTTGCTGGAAGAGATCTCTCACTAGAATTGAGCTCGCATTTGTAAACTTTTACTATAAATTTTGTCCTGTGTATTTTTTTGTGTGCAATAAAGGAATTATGAACGTCAATATGGGTTACTGCTCCATGACGCACTATTCATAGGCATAGTTAATTCCTAACTCTTTATTAATCTGTGCCATTAGGGGAATTTCATAGTATCGCGAGGACTACCGCTACAGTATATGCTACTCACCCCCCCACCCCAGCCTCGTAGCAAGATCCCTGGCGCCCGCGTCGCAGTTCCCCCTCCCCCCCGGCCCTGCGAGCTGCAGCCCCCCCGCGCGCACGCCCAGCGCCGCCGCGCAAAGTTTAGCGCTAAAGTCCATTTATTTTTTAACCGACTTCCCAAAGGAGGAGGTTTACAATTCGTCCGGATGTTTGTTTTTTTATTTTTATTTTTTATGTATGTTCCCCGATAGCGCCTAAACGGGTGGACCAATTTGGAAAATTATTTTTTTGTTTGAAAGGGTTTACCTTCCCATTGGTCCCATTGACACCAGGTCAGGATCTGATGATGGGATCCTGGAGAAATCGAGGGAACTCTTCAAATATTATAGGCAGACCTATAGTGATTTTTGTGTTTTTCATAATAACTCGTGCAAATGCACATGGTAAGCATAATATTGTGATGCGGAACTGCTGATGAAGATCACATATGGCCACCAGATCTGCTCAATACTAGGTACAAATACAATGCGTGGCTGACGGGCAGGCAACGCATAGCCTAAACCGGTGGACCTAGAGCCATGAAACTTTGTACAGGGGTTCCTTAGTAGCGTGGGGTAGCACTGATATGGGATTTGACAAAATTAATTCCTCAAGGGGGGGGGGGGGGGGGGGATAAGGGGTTACATTTTGTATTAAACTCAATCTAATCAAATAGGGTTTGCGGAAGTCGGTTTTTTCTAAAGTTTTTGTTTCAATTATTGTGTGTCCTTTGCGCAGCGGCTTTCTTTGATCGAGTGTCGACGCTCTTTCAAATTAGGCGGCAGGTGGCAAGGGGCGGCGAGATCAAAGGACACACAAAAATGAATGGACTATACAGGGTCTAACAGAAAGGTGTAGTCATATTTTAGGGGGTTGTAAGGTACATCATTCTGTGCAACTTTCACTATGAAACTGATTTCATCAGAGCAAGTTTAATTTTTACTTCTCCATACAAATCAGCTGACCGCCCGAACCAAAACATATGGAGCAATGAAAAATAAAGTTGCTCTGATCAAATCGGTTTCAAACTAAAAGCGTTCAGAATGTTCTCCCTAACAACAACCTAAAATGTGACTAGACCCTTCTGTTAGACCCTGTAAATACAGGATATGCTACTCACCCCCCACCCCAGCCGTGTCGCGAGATCCCTGGCGCCCGCGTCGCAGTCCCCCAGCCGCGCCACGTCCCGCACCCCTTCCGGCCCCGCGAGCCGCAGTCCCCCCGCGCGCAACCCCAGCGCCGCCAGCAGCGCCGAGCGTTCGCCCGCGCGCTCGCGGTTGATGAGCAGGCGCGGACACCACTCCGGCACCCTGAGGGGGGAATCATTGCTATAAGCACAGGCATTGCTCAATGCTTATCCCATACAACAAATTAGTAACCCTTCGTAAAAAAGAGATGGCGTGAGGAGCACAGATACTATAATATTATACTAATACAGATAGACCACCTAGAACAAAATATGACACCGGCGTAAACTGAGATGCTACGGAAGCTTCTTTAGTTCGAGGCCATTATCGCTTGGTGCAGGATCATCGAAAAATTGCAAATACTACGAGATGGCGTCTTAAGTACAAATCTTACTCCTAACGCCATCTCTTTTTACGAAGGGTTACTAATTCTAATTTGTATAGGATGAGCACTATTGAGCACCCTGTGGTGAGGAGTAAGATTCGTACTTTAAACGCCATGGTTTCATTCAGTTAACATACTTCTAGGTGACGCTAATCTTGGAATAAATCCTATATATCTTAGCGCCATCTCTGGTATTTGCAATTTTTCGATGGTGCTGCACCAAGCGATAATAACTAAAGAATCTTCCGTAGCATCTTAGTTTACGCCGGTGTCATATTTTGTTCTAGGTGGTCTATCTGTATTAGTATAATATTATAGTATCTGTGCTATAAGGGGCTTCTAAACGGTCCATATTTACACCGCAATATGTGGCCGGCAACTATTGGTGTCTTTCTCTGACATGTGAGTAAGAGAGGGACACCAATAGTTGCCGGCCACGTGGTCCCGCTAAATATGGCCCGTTTAGGAGCACCTATTTTTAACTCCCCGCGATCAAAGGAGGGGTATTGTAAGTTTTTGTGCCCTTATTCTGGCAGTGTTCGGGCGTAGGAAAGAGGCAAAAAGTTCATAAACGAGTATCGGTAGTTGTTTGTGTTTTCTCACTACCACAATTTTTCCACGTGAGACATGTTTATTAAAAATTGTCGCCCTTAAACTTTTCAAAAAATTATCAGGGCAACATATTCAAAGGTAATATCTCAAACGTGTACTTTTAGCTACTAACAATACAGACTGCTAGTAGGATACTCAGCATATTCAAATAAAAGTACACGTTTTAGATATTACTTTTGTTTAATAATTAAACTCCTGGCCCCCGATTCTCGCCCTATCGAGATCATCTCCCTAGTCGAGATATCGGTTTTGATACCGCGTAAATCCGTGAAAAACGATCTCGATTCATATTTATTTCGATCGAAAACGGGTCGAGATATCACGGCTGGTCGTGAGACTAGCTTTTTCTTGTTTTTGATGGAGATATCGGTATCTCAAAATCGATATGTCGACCATGGACATGATCTCGCTAGCGCGAGAATTGCCCCTTGTCGATATACTTTCGACCGTCAGCACCCACCGAGCCCAGCACGCATATGATTCTACATATTTCCACAAGTCGAAAACAGGAAATAAAAGCATGATAGTAAAAGTAGCTTACATGTCAATGAGTGAAGCGAAGGGCTGCACTTCCAACGATGAGCCCATCACAATCAGCATATCACAGTGCTGGAAGTCTTCCTGCAGACAATCCTGTCAGACAAGAGACCTACACTTTAGCTAATCATTCCGATTGGACTACAGTGACAGACAATGGGTGTGCTACTTTCCTTATAAACTTAGCAGAGGATCGTAGAGCTGGTTCAAACTGAAATGACGCGCCCCGCACCTTCATTTGCGATATGCTTTGTGCGTAAATTTGGTAGTGCAACGCGCCATTCCAGTTTGGTTTGAATATATTGATACATACAGTTAATACAGAGGATGGTGACGTAATTTTCACACATTAGCTTCTGGTTGTTTATCAAGTAATGATGTGATCGCCTTTGTACATATGTTTTCACTAAATGTTACGTTTTATTTATCTGTGCGCAATAAAGCATAAATGAAATGTGTAGATTATGTTACGCTCACATATATCTGACGCTGACTCTACTAGGCTTGACCTGGAGTCTTCAATCTTAATCATTTTGGGTTACGTGCAAAACGTTTATGTTTTTTTTTCTGAGGGAATTTGAATTACTTCATAGGAATTCCTGAGTGCCAATGACTAGCAAATTGTGCTGGTGTTTCTCCCATTTTGAGGTGTCTTACCTGGAAGCGAGAGGGAAGGCTCTCTCCGAAGAACACAATGTCTGGCTTCACCACCCCAGGGCAGGCAGAGCAGATGGGGATGCGGTCCGAGAAAATCGCATCTGTGGCGAGGAAAGATAAACAACTTGATAAAATTAATACATTTATTTATTCCATTTTGACCCCTCTGTACCCGACAGATCTTCAGACAGCCAGCAATTTACAAATAGCTTGGTAATGAAGTGCAATTTAAATGAAAATAAGAGTTACGTCATCAGTTTCCTGCAAACCCCTTTCCTGGGTGATGGCAATTTATCAGATTTGTTTTGAGCAATAAAGTTTAATTTAAAGTAAACAATTAAATCATTATAAGTTAGGTACCTTTAATAAATTCCAAGGAGTACTCCTTCCGGCAGTCTATACAATGTGAGGTGTAGAATGTGCCGTGCGCCTCCACAATCTTGTCTTCTGGTATGCCGGCTCCTCGCTCCAGTGTGTCAATGTTCTGTGTGTAGTGACGCAACAGCAGTCCTGCAGACAAACTGGAGTTTAAACCTAGACACACCACTGACTCGTTGGTAGAGGGGCAGGTGGTATACAAGAAACTCTATGAAGGATGTGGGTCATTGTGAGTGGTGGTTTGGAAGCAGGTTGTTTTGTCTTACGTCCATTTCCAATGACCTATCTAGCCATGATTTTCACATTACTAGAGTTAGATTTGACAGTTGCGCTGTGGAATTTAAGTCAGATCTGACCCTATCTTTCTGCAGTTGGAGGATAGATAGGTAATTGAAAACAGACAATTGTGGAAACCATTAGAACAAACATTTGACAACATTGACAACAACCCTGCTAATGACCTGCTCAAAATTAAAGTAAGTAATTATGTAAAATCACTTTACCACTATTTCAATATTTTACAAGATGTCCCACTGCTGGGCAAAAGCCTCTCCCCCTTTTTGCACTCTATCCAATCCATATACAGGGTGTAACAGAAAGGGGTTTTCATATCTTAGTGGGTTGTTAGGGAAACCATTCTGAGCAACTTTTACTATGAAACCGATTTGATCAAAGCAACTTTATTTTTTATTGCTTCATACATTTTGGTCCGGGAAGTCAGCAGATTTGTATAGAGAAGTGAAAATCAAAGTTGCTCTGATCAAATCGGTTTCATAGTGAAAGTTGCTCAGAATGATGTCACTAACAACCCCCTAAAATATGACTACACTTTTCTGTTACACCCTGTAGATCCAACTCATCACTCCATCTCTCCCTGGGTCGGCCTTCAATGCATAGATAATTGTACATATAAAAAATGTTATTTCGTGAATTACCTTTCTCATGTAAAAGTTTTATGAAATAGTGTGAAGGAGTCGGTTTGAAACTTCCCGGGAACAGTTCCTTGGCTAATGTGAAGAATGGTTTCGGGTTTTGTCTGAAAAAGTTTATTTCAAATATCGCCTGTGGCTCCGGTAGATTGTATTTTTGAAGGTTGTGGTAAAGACCTGTCTCTGGACTCCGGAAGTCTGGAATACCAGCAGCTGGAAAAAATAATTTTACCATAGGTTTAGGTTTACATTTCAATATTCCATAACACTTTCTATGATTACATGTTAACAGTGCCTGTTTCAGTGAACACAAACATCTTGGGTTCATTTCCATCAACATAACCTTGGGTTAAGGTTTATTTACAACCGATCGATCTTTCAATCCTCAGATTTAGAAATAGATCCAAGAGTTTTTCTGGGTTGCTTTTACATTTAAACATTTGTTAGTTTAGTTTTTAATTAGATTAATTTATTTTATAACTTGAATTTGATCACTTACACGTTGAAATACCAGCTCCCGCCAATGTTATGATATTTTTGCATCGACTGCCTTTTATCCATTTCACGATTCCATCCAGACTCACTTCATCCAAGACTTTTTCGACCGGCTCAGAAGGCTCTACATGTTCATAGAAACCCAGTTTAGATGCCAAATACCGACGGATCGAGTCCACATCGAGATTATCGCGTATTCTTGAGCCCATATTTTCGACTGAGATTGGCGGGACATGTCTTTGGGTATTGTCATCACCTGAAAACATGAATATAATTATAGAATTACAAAGTCCAAGAGTCCGTTTTCGGATAGATCATTAGACTTACCGTCACTCTTTCCTGGTGGTGAATTAGCGGACATTATAACAAAATTGCGACAAAAATCCTTTGTCCGCCACAGTTTATTTGACAGAAGAAATGACAGCTTGTTTAGAGGGCGCATTTTCGAAAATACCTACTGCGTGTACTGCGTAGTATGTGGTTGACTCCGCTTTGATACGCTTTTTATTAAACTCTCCGACGATTATGTAATAAAATCGTTTATTAAGTTTGTTTCGTTAGCTTTCTTGTATATATATATGTTAAATATGCGTACATAATAATTTTACTCGCGTTAAAATAGAAGAACATTTGCAGTTTTAATATCAATACTTCATATATTTTTTGAAGAATCGTAACAGTCTTCATAAACATTTTCTTTTTATAAAAGCTATGAATGTTGCAAAGATAATAAATTTCACAGGCTAATAGAAAGCTCAATCTTACTCGTAACATGGTAAGAGCCCTTGCCCCTCGGTGGGGATATCAATGAGCGGATTATTATGTTTATTATCAAACAAAATAGTAGACAGGCCCAGCGTAGCCTTGTGAATTTGTGACTGCCAATGTCGGAGTATGGCTCCGCTCAACACATTCTTACTCATACTCGTATCCGAGTAAAGGCCTGTGCCTCTTGGTGGGGAAATAACGAGCTACAGATTACTTCGTTTATCAGTTACGGTTTGTAGGCTTGTGGCTTAGGTAATCCAATAAATCTAGGAACAAGTCTTAAGTTGAAGCAATAAGTACAAAATGGCTTGACATTCTCAGAATTGTATATTTCCAGCAGATATATTTTATAAAGTCAATTTTGTGCAAAAAAAGACAGCATTTTTGATGGCACTTTTATAGCTTTTATATGACGTCATTCTGTTGTTATTTCATAGTAAGTACTCAGGAACAAAAGTTCCGTTTTGACAGTTCGTAGAAAGTATCTATTTTGACTTGAAAGGCCACAAGCGTATTGCAGTGTTCTAGTTACTAGACAATATACCCACACACGGTAGTAGAGTGTAGTAAGGATCAAAGTAGGTTTATAAAATTACCATATCGATATCATAATTACAACTTTTACTCAACGATACTTCACGTAATTTACACGAAACAGATAAAAAAATCTGATCAGCAAAAAGTATAGCAATTCAACCGCACAAAGCAAGCAGAAGCCTAGCAGGACGCCCCCGAATCCTCCAACACTACCTGGAAAAAAGTTGGTAGGTACGTTGGTTTAGTTATCCATCAATAGAGACTCCATTTTGCGTGACAGGGGGCTAGCCCATTGCCGCACCTATAGATTGGAACTTGGACGGTTTCCTCGCGACGTTTTCCATCACCGTAACTTGCTAAATGTGGGCACATTTGGGTCAGAGTGTCGTTAGGAGCCGGAACCCTCCACATTTTTTGCCACAGCGTATGCGAACAGGCATGACGATATGTTGTTGTTTTTGATTCCGGTGCTTCTGATTTAGTTAGGAAGTTTGATACCAATCGAAACTAAAGAACTATGTTGAATATTGATGTAAACTTTATTTATTCCCCTCTAAGAAGTAGAGTAGGTAGTTTAGATAACTATTATAGTTTAAATTTGCCTGGAATATTAAGTGGTACCGACCGGTAGGTACCGACCGGTAGGTACCTACTTAGTATATTGACACTATATAATGTTTTGTTTAACTTACTTAAAAATTCAAACCAGTAGAAGACCACGTCGAGTCTGTTAAGGATCGTTTCCGTGGTACCTTGGTATATCCTCAAGACGCACTTTCCAGTCATATTTAGGCCATCTCTGTGAAATGAAGATTAAGTTGATACAAAAGCTATAGCTAGCGACAAATACAAAACCACAGCACCTTTTCTAGAATAGCAAAGCTGCTAAGTCTGCTGCTAAAGCTGATATTTGTCCCTATTTATGTTATTCCTGCTCCTTTTGCAAGAGGGATCAGTCTACTGCTCTGCATGACTTACAGCCGGTTTCCGAGACGCTGTTCAAAGGTCACGATTAGGTTGCGTGCTGCTGTCAGCCAATCACGAGCCGCTATTTAAAATTAATCATCGATTAGCTGATCGCAGCCTTTCAACAGCAGGATAACGGCCGTTAGATTATTAAACCAAGCAATGTAAGCTGAAGGACGTAACTGCATCCCACACAAAATTATTCAACTTACAACAACGACCCTGGATAGTATTTTTCCGAGCCTGGTCCACGCAGGAGTGGTATATTTAAGACGTTAGCTTTTGTGACGTACTGCGTGTGTTCACAGTCAGGGTAGCATTGAGGACAGGACGCGGAGTCTCGTTGCTCTTGTTCCAGTCCATCCCATGTTTCAGGGTCTTTCGGTCGGAGGTAAAATAGTTTTTCTGGAAGTCATTGAAGATTTAGCAGAGGATTACGATGTGATAGCTGTATAATACAGGGTGTAACAGAAGGGTGTAGTCATATTTTAAGGGGTTATTAGGGAGACCATTCTTAACAACTTTCACTATGAAACCGATTTGATCAGAGCAACTTTATTTTTCATTGCTCCATACGTTTTGGTCTAGGCCCGGGCGGTTAGCTGATTTGTATAGAGAAGTGAAAATTAAAGTTGCTCTGATCATCCGGTTTCATAGTGAAAGTTGCTCAGAATGATGGCCCTAACAACCCCCTAAAATATGACTACACATTTCTGTTACACCCTGTGTACAGCGTCATCCCCAAGATACACCATTCGCTTTCATTAAATCAAAGGAGATGATTCCAGGAGTGATAACTGCTTTCATCAAAGTCCTCCAGCGTCATCGCATGGATTCAGTTTATCCACTCCCAAGGTACGCCATTTGCTACCGGCGAAAGAGTACGTAGTAAGTAAAGATTTTCCTTCATCGGAGGCTGTCTGCGACGATCTATTAGATCGCTCGTATGAGCTTCACGATTCCTTGGAACGCATTGGACACGTTGTATCATTTAACCTCAGTGCAGTCCTCACCTCGATGCTTGTTCAGACAATACAAGTCTTCCAAGGTGCACATAGGATGGCCTGTTGGCGCCGGCATAAAGTAAGGTATGCACTGACAAAGGGCCTCGATGGCAGCCATGCGGCAGAGTACTAGGCAGGTGCTCATTGAGTACATCTCACCGTACACCCCTGGAACCTCATCAGAGAAGAGGCAGTTTCTCTGGAAGAGATATATTTTTCACAATTGGTTACAGGCAAACACAAGACTCTTGTATAGAAACAAGGACACAGTACGTCGATGTAATATGTAGAAACATTCAGAAATCGGGCAAAATTGCCGACTCTACATTACAGTTCACAACCATTAGTTCTACACGACTTCACGATGTGTGTAGAGCGTGGGTGTAGGTGGGATCTAAATACAGACGCCCCTGTTAAAACCCACGAAACAAGAAAAATCTTTTGAAAGGAAAGCGAAATTATCAGAATATTGGGTCTTGCAGTTTAGTCACATACCGTGCTGGGAGCATATTTTCGGACTTCTGTAGTGGCATACTGTGTTCTTGAACTCAGCACCAGCAGGTTGGCACGATCCGGCTCCAAAAACTTATGGTTTACTCTCCCACCACTGATATCAGGGTACTGCCACGGATCGAATAACAGAACCTGCAGGAGATTAAGAAAAAGTAAGCCATTATAATCAAACCCTATTTGATTACAATACAACTATCTAAGATGTTTAATTAATCATATCCCACATCAGAGTAGTTAAATCTTAATAAAAGTACTTCCATCTATTCTATACTCTAAGAACCAAAGTGTAAGTCATGTTCTTATCAAGCGGCTCATTGGCCAAGCTCTGTGCACGCACACAATTTCAACTCTGAGGTTGTTATACTCATTAGTAATGCTCTGAAATCAAGACACGTAAGACCCTTTTCCTTTTTCGGCATGTATTTAAAAACATGCCTCCCCGACAGAATTAAATTTTTGATAAAATAGCCTTTCATATAGAATGACGTAAGTAAAATCACCTCAACTCCTTTTATTGGACGAATACTGTACGAATAATCCTCTATTTTGGGGTCTAAAACCAATGTAAGACCGTTTCCAAAACCAACCATTTGCTGCCGGTGTATCTCCCCTGATCGTATCATCTTCCTGTAATTTTTAAAGACTTGAGTTTAATTTAATAAGATTTAGCAATCCGTTGGCAAAATAGCAAATTGTCATCAACTTTCACACTAATATGAGTTTCGCAGTAACTGACTGTGATCACATAAATCTCCTCATAATTCGCAAGATTGTATCAAAGGGAGATGGTAGTCACCAGAACATATTGTATAGGTACTACCCCGAATTTCCAAAGCATTCGTTCCTTTTCAAGAATCCGTCGTTTTGCAATCTCGTCTTCTCTCTCTCTTCATTTAATTTAATTTATTGAGCACCATTTGACAACCGAGATACAGTGTTTTCACTAGTTCGGTTGTCACTGATCCCTCCTATTTTACGATAAATGTTCCTAATTAAGTATCTCCTTATTTTAGTTAAGTAGAATCTGTGTAAACCATGTTATCTGTCAATAAACAATTTCATTTCATTTCATTTTTCATTTTATCGCTGACAACCTGCGCCGCCGCAAACAAGCGACGTGTCTTTATTTAAGCCACTTACCCTTGCTCTGGGTTCCATTTCCACACGTAGTTGAAAGTGCAGCAGTGGCCTCTGATAGTGCGTCGCGTAGTAAAGAGCTCATCACACGGATAAGGTTGCTGCTCCCACAAACATCGGATGAGCATCGCAGAGCAGTTCGGTGCTAGCTAGAGGAAACCAAGAATTTACAAAACTTAAAGAAGGATGTTTAGCAGGTCTCAAGATGCCAGTTATGAGATGAAGAAGATCTGAGGACGGCGAAGAGACGTATTTGCGCCATATGAAGCCTTAGCTTTTGCATGATGTTGATAGTATAGGATACTATATCATCCGTAAACGAATCGAATGTCTTGTCATATGTGATCCTTCCCTCTGATCAAGATCAGGGGATCCCCTGAAAAAACTACTCAAAATTTAATCTAAAGATTAAAAAAATCAACCAACAAACTCCATCAGTTCCTTCACTTTTTGTGTTCTACCATATTTGTAGTACTCATCCAAACGGGACACCGCAGTGTGAATATCTTCATCGTATTCAAAACTCACGAGACGACCACTCTCTCTGAGCAACCACCTTACAGTATCCATGTCAGCGCCGGCATTCCTGAAAAAAAAAATGCATTTATTAAAATGTAGTATGCAATAGGTAGTACAACCAATGACCCGAGTTGGACAGCGAAAACGCCATGTTCGGTGGTACCCCTCTCCACATCGATGGTCGCCACATCGAATGATCTCAGTATCGATCGACAGGTTAATATAAAAAGTTAATCCGAGCGGCGGAACAAGACAGAGCTAGATAAGGGGTTAGGGTCATTTGAAAAGGGTTATCAAATCGAATAAGTAAGAGGAGTGAATTTTAAAGTGATCTAAACTTACTCATGAACTAGCTGCGCATATTTTTCGACTTGTTCCCTGCTGATCCTGTTGATATTGCACAGCGCGACTGCCGGAAAGTCTACCTCCGAGATCGGGTAATTGGAGGACTCCAATGAAACCACCAGTGGCTTGGACAAGTTCGAGTAGACATATGTCAGGCAGTAACCCAGCGTGACAACAACTGATGTCAAGAATAGGAGCCAGAGCACCCTGGAAAGATCACATTTCATCGTCATGGCCAGATCAACTGCGTAAGCCTCTTCTCACCAGCTCCAACTCCAAGAGAGCGAGGTCCTTCCGTATTCTGACTGAATCCAAGTCTCGATTACTTAGATCGGGCACAAGGGACTTATTAAAGATAAGCTCGCCTTTGTTATTATGTCTTCTGTGCCTTTGTACATATTTTTAGGGTTCCGTACCCGAAGGGTGCCACACGGGACCCTATTACTAAGCCTCCGCTGTCCATCTGTCCGTCTGTCTGTCTATCCATCTGTCACCAGGCTGTATCTCATGAACCGTGATAGCTAGAAAGTTGAAATATTCACAGATGATGTATTTCTGTTGCCGATATAACAAAAAATATATTATAATAAATATTTAAAGGTTGTTCCTATATAAAAGACATGTTTTTTTTGCCGTTTTTATAGATAATGGTCACCAGGCTGTATGTCATGAACGGTGATAGCTAGACAGTTAAGATTTTCACAGATGATGTATTTCTGTTGCCGCTATAACAAAATAACCGGCCAAGTGCGAGTAGGACTCGCGCACCAAGGGTTCCGATCACACTTGGAGAGCGTAACACGTGTAATTAGGTTTCCACATAAAAAACTAAAGTGTGATGTCATCCATGTAAACGAAATTGAATATTTTTTAGAAAGACAGAAATTTGCAGTATTCAGATTTTTCCCTTTATTTGTGCTATAAGACCTTGCTTCGTGCCAAATTTCATGATTCTAGGTCAACGTAAAGTACCCTCTAGGTTTTGATTCCCTTGCGAATATCAGCAATTTCAGCAAAATTGAGACATATGCGGTATCTTTTGATTGCGTTGACCTTTAAGTTTGATTTTTTCACAACTTTAAGAGTTCACAGACTTAAGTAATCGATATTAATTTCAACTTAATACCTCCATGCGTTTCTGAGAAAAAGTCTTAACAGACGGTGAGACAGACAGACAGACAGACAGACAGAAATTTACAGTTTTCGGATTTCTTCCTTAACTTGTGCTATAAGACCTTCCTACATTCCAAATTTCATGACCCTAGGCCAACCGGAAGTACCCTATAGGTTTTGATTCCCTTGCGAGTTCCACGCGAGTTCATACAAATCCAGCAAAATTATGACATAATATCGCGGTATGTTTTGATTGCGTGGACCTAGAAGTTTAATTTTTTCACAGCTCCAAGGGACCATAGACCTGAGTAATCGATATTAATTTCAACATTATACCTCCACGCGTTCCTGAGAAAAGGGGTCGTGACAGACGGACGGACAGACGGACGGACAGACAGACAGACAGACAGACAGACGGACAACAAAATGATCCTATAAGGGTTCCTTTTTTCCTTTTAAGGATCGGAACCCTAAAAATACTAAAAAACAGATAATAATAAATATTAAAGTGGGCCCCCGTACAACAGACATGACTTTTTGCTGTTTTTATACATAATGGTACGGAACCCTTCGTGCGCGAGTCCGACTCGCACTTGGCCGTTTTTTTCTATCATAAGATTATCTGTATAATATAATGTGAGTACAATAAATTACGAAATTACGAAACTTTAGTAGGTTCACAGGAGTTTGTGAATTCTTCATAAGTTCCAACCACTGAACGTCTCGGACGGAAAACTCACGTGAATTTAACCCCAAAAGTGGAGTAGTCCGCCGTGACGTGGCTTATTCCAGCAAATGAGCAGTTGTTCAAATAGTCCTTCATGGTTTCTCTGAAAGACTTGCGTATGATCATTTCGATGCTCAGTACTCTCCTGGGTTTGTACTGATTCCTTCTATACTCCTTCCACCAGGGTTCATGTGTTTCAGCCATTAAGATGTAATTTCAGGTCAATTTTCAGTGAATCACTAATATTATACCTGTCATGGTAATAAAAAATATCGTGTAGTCCATCGGGCCAAGGTAAACCAAGGGCATGCTATCCGTGTCCAATATAATTTTATCGTGAATATTAAATATCAAAAGTGCAGCGAACAATCCTATATACATATAATTTATTCCTGATAAGTCCCAAGTATAGGTAATTAAAAACACTGAGTTCAAGGCCGATCCATACACCTAGGTACCCTGATTGATAGCTAAATTATATACAATTTTATCCTTCCTTATCTATCTAGATATTGGGATTAGAGTCTATATGACACTAATAACTTCATTATTTATTTGTCAACTTTGGGGATCACATAGTTTTCAAATACGCTGTGATGTGAAGGCCATAATAATGGGTAAACTAAAACACACGATCGCTACATTACATTCAAGCTCGGATATAAGTAAGATACTCGTAGAAAAGCACTTTTCTTCAACTGTCACATAGTCACATCTGATCATACACAAATCACATCTGATCATGATCATACACAAGTCACATCTGAACATACACAAGACTCAAGATAGGAAACTACTTAAATGGGTGCTTATCTTTACAAATTATTATATTCATATAACACTGTTAATGGTGGTATTTCACGTAATTATCATGAAATTGGTAAAAAAAGCGTATGGATAAGAAGTACAGCATTTCAACTATACAGAGCAAGCAGAATCCTAGCAGCACTCCCCCGAAGCCGCCAACATTACCTGGAATAAAAAAGATAAATCATCAATAAAATATCGAGACCAGTCCACTGACTGAATCCCTGAGTCGTCCAGCTCAGCTATTTTAGAATCTTATTAGAAACACATTAGAATGACCAAATACCTCATGAAGGATGATTTTTTTGCTAGCATTTTTTTGCACACCATACAAATCACTAATGAAGTTTGTGAATATTGCGGAACAAGATGGCGTCTTGACAGTCCTATTCTTAGTTGGCAATTTGTACGTATGAGCGAGCGTCGGAATTTTTTATTCTTTGGCAAGATTCGGTACGCGCGAGGCGGCGGCGGCGCGGCGGTATCTAAGTGAACAGACTTTACTGTTACAAAGAAGCTACTTACTCAGTAATTCATACCAGTAGTAGACGACGTCAAGTCTATTCAGAGTACCGTCTGCGGTGGCTTGGAACACAGCGAGAACACACTTATCGGTCAAATTCACGCCCCTTCTGTAAATTCAATTTTGCTTATGTTAACAGGGTAGGTACCCTCAAACCATCGAAACTCAAATATTACGTCATTTTTATGCTTAAGTTTTGGCAAACTGCTGGATTGTGTATTTAATCTACTTAGCCTAATAAAACGGCAGTACCTTTAACTTTAATATGTCTAGAATAGATTTTTAAAATAAATATTGCTTGTATGAGCAATAATTATTTTTCTAAAGTTCGAATTAGATTTTCCACGAATAGTACTACAAACTAAGACAAATTATGGGAAACCGGTACAACACAGTTTTATTGAAAAAAAAACCTCGGAAAGGTGACAATATGTTCGTCATTTGTAGCAGAACAGATTTTTTATTTTTCTTACTTTACAGTGCAAAAAAAAAAGATAACTATGCGAGATAAACACGAAAATTGCCTCAAATAAACTCACTTTTAATAGAGATAAAAGCAATTTAATGACTACCAAACTATTTTTACCTTAAACATGAACTATCACTTTTTCAGAAAAGTGAAAATTAATTTAGAATATTACGACTGTATTATTTATAATTAATTATTTAAAATTATATAAAACTCGACGCGCGGGATCTCGTGATTCAATCGCAGCCGAGCGCTTGTTGAGGTAGGACCTGTGCTGCGCTTGCTCTGACCGCCTGTTCACGTTCGGAAGCGGCGAATACTGCGACTAAAAACTTTTGATCGTTAGTATTTTACCTTTTGTGTTATGTTTATGTATGACTATTATTGTGTTTGTGTTATGTGTATCAATGAGATGACTATTATTACAATTATTTTAGAAGATGGGGAAGAGACGAAAAATTAAGCGATATAGGGAAAAACTGGAGAAAGCTAGAGAAGCTCTTAGGTAAATTGTATTCTGTTTTTGTGCAATAAAGTATAAAGTAAAGCAAAGTGTAACAGTATTTTATGCTTTCCGTATTCATTTTAGTCATATTAGGTAGTCATGATATTTTTATTGTTACAGACTGAAAAAAGAAAATAATATGCCAATGAATAATCAGGATTTGGCGTATCCATCAAGCACTAAATTGGATTCAAGAAAGTAGGGATCTTTTACCAGAGTACAACAAATGTAGTCAAAACTCAGTAATACCTAATCAAACTCGGCTCGCTGGTTTGACTCCTACCTCAGAGACCGCCAACAGCGCATAAAGTCTGAGGAGATCTCAACAGACTGGTGTGATCTCTCCGCCGGTGTTCCTCAGGGTGGTATCCTTTCTCCTCTTCTCTTCTCGGTATTCATCAACTCCATCTCTAACGTACTTACTTCTTCTTATCATCTTTACGCAGATGATTTACAAATATACCGACACTTCTCACCTTGTGATGTGAATCTGGCCGTAGAGGCTTTGAATGCTGACCTCAATAACATCAAGAACTGAGCTGCTTAATAAGGGCTGCTGGTCAACCCAGGTAAATCTCAAGCCATGATCATGGGTACACGGCACTTACTTAACCCAATGCAGAAAATGCTCATCGATCCTGTACTGTATGATGGTGCTATAATTGCATATAGCAATAAAGCCAAGAATCTTGGCGTTATATTCGATGAATTGTTGTCCTGGTCGCCCCATGTTTGTGAGGTCAGCAGACGAGTCTTTGCGTCATTTCACTCTCTCCGGCGGTTGCAGTACTTCCTCTCTCTTCAGACTAAAATCACCCTTGATCAGTCTCTTCTACTCCCTTTAATCGACTATGCGGATGTTTGCTGGGTCAGTGCGAACGAAGAACAACTGAACAAACTCGAACGACTTCAGAACCTCGGGATTCGGTTTGTCTTCGGACTGCACAAATATGACCATGTCTCCCAGCATCGCAGGGAACTAGGATGGCTACCGATTCGTCTTCGCCGTGATATGCACGTTCTATCGTTTCTGTTTAATATTCTGAGAAATCCCCGCTATCCCGCTTATATTCGTGAACGCTTTGAGTTTCTTTTCCCCAGGGATAGCAATAGGAGATCCCACACGATGTCTCTTCTCTCGACTCCTCGACATTACACTGCTGCTTATGATCACTCTTTCAGGTTGAGGGCAATCCGGTTGTGGAACGCACTTCCCTGCGCTATGAGGGACAGTCCCTCAATTTTCACTTTTAAGAAAAGTTTGAAAGAACACTTCCTTTCTCTTTCGTGATAGGTATCTTGATTATATAAGTAGATGTATATGTATGTTTATGTATTCTACTCTATTATATATATTTTTATTTTATTTTATTTTATATATGTATTCATATTTAGGTCTATGTAGCATTTTTATTGTGTCGATATATTAAAGTAGATATATTTAGATTCATTTATCTTCATTTTTTAGTGTGCACTAGGACTATTCTCTCAGAACATTCTGTCCTATCTTGCCTAGGTTTGCTGGAAGAAATCTCGTTTTAGAGATAAGCTCGCCTTTGCCTATTTACCTTTGTTTTAAGACTATGTATCACATTGTTTTCCGTGCAATAAAGAAATTATGAAATTATATCGCCAAAACTAAAAATATTCGCAACTATTTTTCAATTAGTAATACTAATTATTACTGTAAATATTTAATAAACATATTTTAAATATACCTTCAGCGTTCTTTATCCTTTCTCTACGCTACCTAAGTCGAGTAATTACTGTTTTTCATAGCGTCACGCCTTTTTCCTTGTGGGGTGGCAGAGACACAATTGTGCCCAATAAGGATATTCAATGCTCTTATTTGGTTTTGGAGGGGAGGCAGGGCAGATTATTTTTTTCCTCACGGTGTTTTCCATCACCGTTATAAAGGCCCTTTAATGTAAGTACTTAGGTAGTTTGTCTTATTTCCTGTTTTTCGTACAAACTTGACAACTTGAATGACTGAAATTGTTCCACTGACCATCTTTAGTTACGGGATTAGATTTGAGTTTATGTCCTACATGTACTACACACGTTAGGTGTACCTACAGCGTAGCATAAAATAACATCATAACGTCACGCACGCCTATTCTCATACTACGCATTAGATCAATATTATGCAATCCTAGTGTAGCCGTTCCCGCGTTGCTCTGTACGCACACAGACGCGCTACGCTCGCACACAGACGCGGTGCGCTAGCCCGCCGAGTATTTTACCTAAAATCGAGCGGCTTGATTTAGAGAGTACGCTCTTAAATCAAAAGGCAATAGTAGGTAGGTACAATAAGCAACTAGTGAATAAAGGACGGATTTACTGTGAGGGCTATAGATGAATCACAAGAAAGTGAAGGATTATAACGGCTGAATCACGACCGTAGAGTAGGGAGTGATTCACGATGATTGAAGTTTTTCTCACTGTTTTGGTGTTCTAAATTCAAATTCAAACCATTGAGTAAAAGGGCTCTTTACACACTGTTTTGCGTGCGTAAAAGTAGCTTATTAGGGGGTGAGTGGTATAAAGGTATTTTTTCGAGCGAGACAGCGATCGTAGAAGTACCCAATATGCAAAGCGACCACCGACGACGTCTCATTCACTATCAGAGATTATATATCCAATTGACTGAGCTTGCGGGGAAATGCGGCTCACCAAACGTTTGTTGTATTCAACAAACGTTCGTATACGCAACCTATGTACAATGACAGGCCGCCAGACAGTTTCGCAGCGGCTGACAAATGAAGGCTCTCTTACCTCGTCCCCCGCCGCCCGTAAATTGGTGAGTTGTGTTTTAAAGGAAAATGTATCTATGCGCTCTCCACTGGATAAGTGCTCCCTGTTCACTATCTACATTGTCCTACATGGGTCGAATCGTAAAAAGTTGTACATGTTGAATATTTTTTTTGACCCCGTATTCTTTTCTTTAAAGCATGTACATTATTTGATTTGTTGTTGTTTGTTACATTTTATGGGATGGTACATGATTGTGTTATGTAGGTGATTCCACAAAATCGACGCTATCTCTTGAATTAGTATTTTTTTTATTTTGTTTTCCAAAGGTCTTACTTTAACTCCCATACAAAATTTTTTTGACCCTCCCCCGATTTTAAGGTAAAAACTGCCATCACCTCCAAGATGGGATGTCTGTCCCACATTTTCAAATTAGGATACGTTCTATGATACTTGCCCTACGTGTCTCTAAAAAGATTACGCTAATTGATAACACAGTTATTGTTTTATTATTTTTTAAACATTTGTCCACTTTTTTAATGAGTGTGTAACGTCATGACTGTAACGGTCTTTACTTCCACTTATCGGAATAACCCGGACAGTTACCATACTTTTTTGAGTGGCAACACCATTGATCACGACATGGCAACATTAAAAACAAATAAACAGCCATTTTTTCGCGAAGAAAAAAGGTAAGAGTGGTGGACGAGCGTTTTGTTGCAAAAAAAACGTGGATATTCCTAGTTGGATTCCGAGGTGAGTAAGCATATTCTGTCTCACTTTTATACATCATTATGAAAGTTTATTGTCACATAATCCAATGAAACTACTGATCAGTCCGAGTTTGTCCGCAACAAAAAGATAATATTTATTTTAGGTTAGGTACCACGCTTTTTTTGTCATGAATGTAACGATGTGTAACGAAATGCGTTACGTTACAGTCATGACCAATTCTTAAGTGTAGTCTATACTGTGCACTGAGTTCAATGACTTCAAAAGGTATTATGTAGGTTTTATAACAGAAAAACATGAAAATGATAGATACGCCATAAGATTTTTACAAACAATAACTAAACCGAAACTCAGATTTATTGAAACAAAAAAAGTCGATAGTGATACAGTGCCTGAAATTTGTATAGTAAAAAAAGTAGGATTAATATTATATTCAAAAGAGTATTTTCTGAAAGATGGCGATAACCACATTTATTTTTAAGCGTACGTTTCGTTCGATTCATAGAATAATAAATTCCAAAAGGAAAAGATCTCCTAATTTCATACAAACATAGAGATTAGTAAGCGTCAGTAAATAAGTCTATTATTATAATTATAATATATTGGATGATTTCAATAAAACTCTGATTAATGAACTATGTTTTATTTCTTTACTGCCAATATGAACTTAGCTTTATAATAGTCATGACTGTTACATTCAGTCATGAACGTTACGATGTGTTATGGTGTCATGAACGTTACTGTACAACTTTTTACGATTCGACCCACATTCTTCCGACGATGTTTGGGCTGCTCTTCGCAACTAATAAATGCAACGAACAATTGATCGCAATCAACACTGATCTTTAATTCCTCATTGTAGCGCGAGCCCTTCTGCCATCTGACGTCTTGATTTCCATAATAAATCGACACTTCGTGACCGGAAGCTGGAACTTTGCTTGGTTATTCTCTGAATAAAACTGAACTATTCTGGCCCTGTTCCCCATCGCTATGACCCCCAGGGGCACAGGAAGCGAGGCAAAAGTTCGATTCTCCCGCGCCTCAAACAAAAAATTCTAGCAGGTCCAGTTTTAGTACTTGGTATCGTCTCCGTATAAATAAAGAACGTGAAATTCATTTCTCATAAGAGCTAGACCAGCTAGAATTTTTTGTTTGAAGAACTGCACTTTCTCCTTCCCTCCTGCCGCCCCCTGGGGGTCCGCGCGATGGGGAACAGGGCCATAATAGATTTAGACAATAACTATGAAAAGTTCCAACCTACGGTCACGAAGTGTCGATCTTAAGTCACACCTCGGACACTCCATAGAACGCTCGTAAAATAATCACCTATTACTACTACATAGCCTAATGACATTTGTACACGTGCAAATGTGTGCGTAAACTCGTTCGTTTGTGAATGTGTGCGTTCAGCGCCTAAACAAAGTGTCTCCCGAAGAGGCTCCCCGACGACGTGAGGTGCGGTATCTTAATCCGCGCGGGGAAGGGAGTGGCCGTTCTGTACGTAGTACTATTATCTCTTCTGTGCTTAAGTCAAAACATTTCGTACCTACTAACTATTGTTCATCAAGCGTTAGTTCCACCTGTCACCGCGCGCCGAAATATCCTTCCAACGATCTTTTGGCACTTGAGTCACAGATTAATAAAGAGTTCTTGAGTGACGTTTACAGGGGAGCGCTAGTTCTATGCAACATAAGAGGCCTCCGAAGGGCGCGGTAAATTGCAAATTCGTCCGATATATCGCTATCTCTTTCGACACTTGCGGAGAGAGCAAACCATACGCCCCGCACCCCGCGCTTACCGTGACAGTAAAACGCGCGAAATGTTTGTTCAGACGCCATTATTAATTAGTATGAAGAAATGAAGTATCACGTTTGTATGGGAAATTCAATGGGCGCCATGCCCATAACGCAAATAACCTGTCATCAAGCGTTATTTCCAGGTTCCAGTGACAGGTGTCACGGCGTACCAAAAGATCGATGGAAGTCGATTTCTACTTACAGAGCACTGTGGGTTGAGTATTTCGCTGAGTGACCATCACCACGTTGAAGAAATATGCTATTAGCACTCGTGAGATGCTGGGTATGTTCACAGTCGGGGTAACACTGGGGGCATGATGTGGAGTCACGGTACTCTTGATGCAGCCCAGACCAAGTCTCAGGGTTCTTCGGTCTGAGGTACAGTAATTTCTCTGGAAAATTTAATGGACCACTGAAGATAATCTCAATTATTTGACTTCAGTCCAGAGAGCTAATTCTTAGTGATTTAAAGCCTTAAAGTAGTCCATTAATGTCCCACCGACTGGCACAGTCCTCTACCCGGATAGGTACCTAGCGATAGTAGCCGGGACCAACGAAACATGGAAGCGCACGAAACAAATGCATTAACATAGAAACATTCACCCATCCAGTGCCTTACTCGGCCAGACAGATGCTGCTACACGCACAACCGTTTTCATGAGCGCTTCGATCAAGATCAACTTACCTTTATGCTTGTTCAGACAGTACAAGTCTTCTAAAGTACACATGGGATGTCCTTCAGGCGCTGGCAAAAAGTATGGTACGCAGTGGCAGAGCGCTTCGATGGCAGCTATCCGACAGAGCAATAAACAGCTGCTCATTGAGTAGACTTTTCCATATACCTCTGGGCCCTCATCATAGAACATGCAATTCCTCTGAAATTATCAATTATATTCCTTGACCCCGCCACTTCGTCTGCCGTAGTGCTTTGTGGGCAGATTTTTACGGTTGATATTCCCAGTTCATTGAGTCCAATAGTTTTTTCATGCAAAACAAACTTTAGAGGAATTGTTGACCCATTTAGGGTTCGATGTTAGTAAAACTGTTCTTGTGAGCACCTAAATCATGAAAGGAAGCTACTCTCCAACCTTCTAGCTTTAGCCGTTTGGCCCCTGCGTTGATGGCTCAGCCAGTCAGTCAGGACTTGTTCTATTATAATGCTCATGATTAATCGACTGAGGACAGTTTATCCTGCATGTAATCCTGCAAAGTAAATCAGACTTCCGCTCCTGTCTTACCGTCTTGGGAGTATACTTCCGGACTTCATTTGTAGCATACTGTCTCCTCGAGCTGATTTCTAGCAGATTTGCCTTGTTTGGCTCCAGAAATCTGTGATTCACTCTGCCGCTGCTGAAGTCTGGGTATTGCCATGGATCGAATAAAAGCACCTGGGGAAAGAAACCAATTATAATGATGTAACGATTTTGGAAATTGCGCGGTGGGCCAGCTTTTTAGAATCTGTAGCAATTCAATTTCATGTGTGGCCTAGTGGGTATTCGGGCACGTTGGTAGCGATCGGGTGGGTCGCAATAGGTGTCCGTTTCTAATTGGCATTTGTTTAGGGCGCTTGTATCGTATGATACATTTTTCTGTTCTGATATGGTCCTGGCTATATCTACTATAGCTACTGCGGTGCTGCGGTGGTAGTAGTCGTAAAGCTGTGGTAGTAGTCCTAAAATGACAGTTTGATTACTTCTGTCTGACAATCGGTTAGCCACTAGCTCGTTACATCTACATCGACCCGCACTAAGCTAGCGTAATGGAATATTGCTAAATCTTACTCGTAGATAAAGGCCTGTGTCTCTCGGGGGACATATAAATTAATTATGCAGATTGTAAGCATAATTATTGGTCTAGGCATCTCCATTGTAGTCTCCTCCACGTCCTCTTCCACTGTCAGAGAACTGCCTCACCTCGACCCCCTTCATGGGAAGCACACTGTACGCTTGGTCGTTTATTTTAGGGTCCATGATCACAACAAGGCCGTTTGATAGGCCATGCTTGTCCTGCCGGTATGCCTCTCCTCCATCTATCATCTTTCTGTAACCAACAAGTGCAACGTAGTTCTGTTCTGAACAAACATCGTGAGATCTATCTGATATTTTTTCTGTTTTATCGGTTTAGTGGTTCCAAGTTATCACCTATCAGGTTCATACAAATTAATAAATAAGGCATTTCTTTGCAAAGATAAGGGGTGACACTTGAAGTCCATAAATATAGAAATTAAGTAATCTTTTATTCTACATAGTCGGGAGGTTCTTTTTGATATTTTTATAAATAAAAAGACTAAAGTCTTTAAAGTTTGTTTAAACTTACCCGTGTTTCGAATCCCAACTCCACAAGTAGTTGAATGTGCAGCAGTGACCCCTAATGGTCCGTCGTAAAGTGAAGAGTTCATCGCAGGGATAGTTCCGGCCCTTCCATGAACACCGGATCAGCATCTCGGAACAGTTCGGTGCCAGCTGAAGTGGAAAAACTTTATGTATAAATACGTCGAGTTCATTAATATATGAGCAATGCCAAGGCATCAAATATAAATGTACATGGAAGTGTACATAAATATCTGACCAGATTCACATGTGTTTTATTGATGAATCTGCTCAGATTTTTATGTACCTTTCCATTTATATTTGATGCCTTGGCATTGCTCATATATTAATGAACTTGACCGTACAAGCGACAAGGGAGTGACAAGGCCAATAGGCAGACCACCACCAGTCCGATGGTCCGACGGTATCATCAAGTCAACAGGATCTCATGGATACGGTCGGCGCAAGACCGTGCGGATTGGCGCTATAGAAAAGAGGCCTTGATGCAGCGGCAGTGGTTGATGTGGGCTGAGTATGGTATAATTATATTACTGCTGGTAATTACATAGTCGGGCCATAAGTTCTGTCACATGGGTAAAATTTCGAATTTAGAATAGAGGCCACAAAAAAAGTTATGGGAATTCGAAATTTGAATATTTCAAGAAAATAAAAATCTGGGGGCGCGGCAGCGCCCCCAAGCCAAGTCGAGCAAAAAGCAAAACATACGGGCGCAGCAGTAACTATTGGTATTGTATTAAAATGTCTTTGCTTATACTACTAGCGCCATCTACTGGTAACATCTATGTAACCTATATGTAGGATAAAATATATTCAGTCTGTTGAAAGCTACCATCTTGTTTTATTGCCCAAAAGGTTACGGGCCCAGTGAAAAATAGATTTCAGAGTAAATATTCAAAAATCTCGGATATAAAAGCAATAATATTGACTTTCAATAGCAGTTTCTTAAGTGTGGACAGTATAAATCTAGAAAGAAGTCCTCAGTGTGTCGTATTCCGAAAAATAGCACGAGGCGTCGGTCGGTGCGGTGTGATAAAAAATGGCGGCAAGCTACATTGTGAACGTACCAAAACTAAAAGGACGGGAAAATTATGATGAGTGGGCCTTTGCCGCAGAAAATTTTCTCATTTTAGAAGGTGTGGACATTAAAAAGGAAAAGCAAAAAGCATCAGGAACGGGCCAGGATGCAGTTCCAACTGATACAGCAAATAAAGCGAAAGCAAAATTGATTATGACTATCGACTCTTCGCTATATGTTCATATAAAAAATGATAGAACAGTTGAAGATGTATGGAGTCGTCTGAAATCACTTTTTGATGATAGTGGTTTTCAAAGAAGAATCAGTTTATTACGGCGTTTAATATCGATCAGATTGGAAGATTGCGAGTCAATGACCTCCTACGTGACCCAGATAGTCGATACGGCGCATAAATTACGAGGAACAGGATTTCAGATTACTGATGAATGGATTGGGTGTTTGCTGTTGGCGGGACTAACAGAAAATTTTTCCCCCATGATTATGGCAATCGAGCACTCCGGCATGAAGATAAGCACAGACGCTATCAAGTCGAAATTGTTGGATATGAGTGCTGAAGTTGGCAGCACTGCAGGCGGAAGTGTGTTTTTGTCGAAAGGTTGGCAGAAAAAAAAACAACAACACAATAATGGTGGTAGCACTGTACAGTTGTCAAAACCTGTCAGTGTCAAAACAATTCGTTGTTATCGATGCAAACAAGTTGGCCATTACAAAAACCAGTGCAAGGAAAATATGCAAGAAAAAAGCAAAGATAAAGAAAGCGCAGTGTTCAGCGCGTTCTTCCGAAGCTCGCAGTACAATAAGACGGATTGGTATATTGATTCCGGCGCCAGTGCACACATGACATCCGACAAGAATCGATTATTGGATATTTGTTACAATCCGAGTATGAAACAGATTGTGGTAGCTAACGAAACAACAGTACCAGTATTATGCTCAGGAAACACGAAGTTGACGACAGTAGTAGATGGTTCAGAGTGTGACATTACAGTAAAGAATGTCATGTGCATTCCTAACCTCACAACAAATTTGCTCTCTGTCAGTGCGCTGATTCGCAACGGCAACAGAGTGGCATTTGAAGAAAGTGTTTGCAAGATATACAATCAAAGGAATATTATTGTTGCAATAGCAAGGTTAGTAAATGGAGTGTACAAGCTTGACATGAAACAAGAATGTTTGTTGGTGGCTTCAGCGATGCAAGAAACAAGTATGTTATGGCACAGAAGGTTGGGCCACATAAACAGCAAGGACCTGAACAGTATGAAGAATGGCGCTGTAAAGGGTATATCATACCCAGACAAGGCAGAAATTGACAAGTCCAAGTGTATAACATGTTGCGAGGGCAAGCAACACAGACTACCTTTCTCACCCAATGGATCCAGGAGTGATAAAGTGTTAGAGCTGATACATGCGGATGTTTGCGGACCCATGGAGACGGCTTCAATAGGAATGTCAAGGTATTTTCTCCTGTTTGTAGATGATTACAGCAGAATGTCATTCATATATTTACTCAAGTCAAAGAGCGAGGTGATGATGCGCTTTAAAGAATTTAAAGTTAAGATAGAAAAACAGACCGGAGAGTGCATCAAGGTACTGAGAACAGATAATGGTGGGGAATTTTGTTCTTCAGATATGGAGAGTTTTTTGAAGAAAGCCGGAATTGTGCATCAAAAAACTGTACCCTACACGCCGGAGCAAAATGGCAGAGTCGAGAGAATGAATAGAACAGTGGTGGAGAGAGCTCGATGTCTTCTTTTCGATGCCAATCTCGACAAAAAGTATTGGGCTGAAGCTGTAAACACTGCAGTCTACTTACGAAACAGAACATTGGTATCAGGATTAAAGAAAACACCATACGAGCTCTGGTATGGCAAAAAACCTGATCTTAGCCACATTCGTATATTTGGAAGTACTGTCATGGCTCATATTCCAAAAACAAAGAGAAACAAATGGGATAAGAAGGCAGATAAATATATTCTCCTCGGATATGCAGAAGACATAAAGGGATATAGGTTATACAATCCTGTAACCAGAAGCATAGTCACCAGCAGAGATGTTGTAATTATGGAGACCAGTAGAGACTCAGACATAGTACAAGCTGTGGTGGAGGAAAAAGAAGTAAACAGGGAAGAACCAGAAGAGCAATCAGAATCCGAAGAGAAATCAGAACCAGAAGAGCAAGAGTCGGTTAACGACCCGACAGATATAACCTACAATCCTAGCGGAGAAGAATACTATGCATGTGAAACGTCTAGTGACAGTGATAAGACAATGACATCACAAGAAGACCTATCACTGAGTCACTCAACGCCAATTGTTAACACAAAGCGTGAGAGGCGAGAACCAAAAAAGTTTGGTTACAACAATATGTGTGCCAACAATGAAGAAATAATTGATGAGTGTCTCACTTATGAGGACGTCATGTGTAGCGCAGAGAAGGAACAGTGGTGTAAAGCAATGAATGAAGAGTTGCAATCATTCAATGAAAACGAAGCATGGGAACTAGTGGACAAGCCTAGCAATGCTTGTGTTGTTAAGTGCAAGTGGGTATTTAGGAAGAAGTTAAATAGTGATAACTCAGTTAGATATAGAGCCAGATTGGTTGCAAAGGGATTTACCCAAAAGGAAGGAATTGATTATAAAGAAACTTTTTCACCGGTTCTAAAATATTCTACTTTGAAATTGTTATTTGCTATTGGTGTGAACTTAGACCTAAATATAACCCATCTGGATGTCACTACAGCTTTTTTGAATGGCAAACTAAAGGAAACTGTATACATGCAATTGCCTCAGAATTTGAAAAATGATGATAATGTGTATAAAGTGTTAAAATTAAAAAGGGCCATTTACGGGTTAAAGCAGTCAGCCAGAGCCTGGTACGAAAAGGTTGATAAAGTGTTACAAGAGTTAGGATATAAAAAATCAAGATATGAGCCATGCTTATTTGTAAAATTATGTGATAATGAAAAAACGTATGTGGCATTGTTTGTTGATGATTTTTTCATTTTCACAAATTGTGACAAAGAAGTAAATAACCTAAAAAGCCAGTTAAGCGCCATATTTAAGCTGAAAGACTTAGGTCAATTAAGGCAGTGTTTAGGTATGAATGTTGTAATAGAAAAAGATAAGATATGTATTGATCAAAGAGCCTTTATTGAGAAACTGCTATGTAAATTTAACATGGAAAACTGTAAAAATGTGCAGACTCCTATGGAGGCAAATTTAAAACTTGAGAAAGGTAAAACTGTAACTAGCAAGTATCCTTATCAGCAGCTAATAGGAAGCCTGATGTACCTTTCTGTCCTTACAAGGCCAGACATTTCATATTGTGTTAGTTATTTAAGCCAGTTTAATAATTGTACAAGTGAAACTCATTGGAAACATGCACAAAGAGTTCTAAAGTATTTGAGTTGTACAAAGTCTTTTGGTTTAATGTATGTAAAGGATAATTCAGATATAACTGGATATGTAGATGCCGATTGGGCCTCCGATGTAGTAGATAGAAAATCTTATACAGGTTATTGTTTTAAATACTCAGGATGTGTTGTTTCTCATGAGTGTAGGAAGCAGCAAACTGTAGCACTGTCAAGCACAGAAGCCGAATATATGGCTATCTCGGAAGCTAGTAAGGAAGCGATTTTTATTAAGAATCTGTTATCTGAGCTTCTTCATAGAGAAAACCTACCAATATTATTGTATAATGATAATCAAAGTGCAAAAAAACTAACAGAAAACTGTATGTATCATAAACGAAGTAAACATATTGATGTTAGATTCCATTTCATAAGAGAAGCGGTTGAGGGCCAGTTAATTAAAATAGAATTCTTGAGCAGTTCTGAGATGCCCGCAGATATACTAACAAAAAGTTTGTGTAAGATAAAGCATTATTATTTTATGCAGAAGTTAGGGATTGTAAAATTGTTATGATAAATACTTGGTTTGGTTTATTTTAATAAGTGGAGGTATTGGTATTGTATTAAAATGTCTTTGCTTATACTACTAGCGCCATCTACTGGTAACATCTATGTAACCTATATGTAGGATAAAATATATTCAGTCTGTTGAAAGCTACCATCTTGTTTTATTGCCCAAAAGTAACATCCTTTACAGGAAGCCATTCAGAGCATATTTGACCTACCTGTTACTCCGTTGTGGATAAAGATAGAAACCTGAATTCCCGGCGGCTAAAAGGCACCATGTCATAAGACATATTCTCAAAATTTCAATAAATTTGAACCAGTAGAGTTGAAGGTACAGCAATTCAAAGTTCCTCAATTATGACACTCACTGACTCACTGATTCACGATCATGAAAACTCAAAAGGTTACTTCTAGCGAACCCACAAGCTTAAAATTTTGAGCATGGTTAGAGTTTAGCCTGCAAAGCCAAGGAAAACTCAAACATTGCGCAATTTTAGCCCCAATTTCATAATATATTAATTATCAATAAGCTCAGTACACGACTACTTCGATTCATCGCTATTCCCCATTAGATGTCGCTAGTCGCTATGTGTATCTTGAATCGCGGTATGGTTTGGTTCCAGCTATGATTTAAATAACCGGCCAAGTGCGAGTCGGACTCGCGCACGAAGGGTTCCGTGCCATTATCTATAAAAAAACCGCAAAAAAAAAAATGTATGGGAGCCCCCCTAAATATTAATTTAATTTTAATTTAATTATTTATTTTTTAAATAAATAATATACTCAATATATTGTGAACACTTTAAACGTCTACCTGCTACCATTATCAATATCGAGCAAAAATGAGCAAAAAAAATCACGTTTGTTGTATGGGAGCCCCCCTTAATATTAAATTTCTTTTGATTTTTAGTATTTGTTGTTATAGCGGCAACAGAAATACATTATCTGTGAAAATTTCAACTGTCTAGCTACCACGGTTCATGAGATACAGCCTGGTGACAGACGGACGGACGGACGGACAGACGGACAGCGAAGTCTCAGTAACAGGGTCCCGTTTGGCACCCTTCGGGTACGGAACCCTAATAAAGCGGTTACAATATTGTCTAATATCGCTATTCCCCATTAGATGTCGCTACACTCTCAAAAAAATATTGCCATTGCTACAAAAAAGCTTTGATGCTGGACAGTCGTCAAAGGTGCATAGTAATGAAGACAACGTTTTTATTGTTACTCTTCAATTGCTAATGCAACAAATTTACCAACATTGATGTAACAGCAATAAAACAACTGTTGAAATTACAATGCTAAAATTGTTCATGTCACAATAGGATTTCATGTCCTTTTGTTCCCATGACAAATTCCTTTAACTATCATATCAAAGTATATTGTCCCTACGTCTAATTTCCCTTAGCTACAGTATCAAATCTGCTTTGTTCCGATGACAAAGTATTTTGCTACTCTAGCAAAGTAACATTGTTGATCTGGATACCTGCACTTTGTTAATGGTACACCATGAACAAAAATTATATACTCCACGAAGCTACTGCCTATTATTCCAGGAGCATGCGTACCCTGAAATATGCTTATTTTGTACACCAAACATCATACATGCGTATGGTGCATACATAGAGAACTCCGGTCAAAGTACGCATACCTCTAATAATAAAGGCACAGAAGCTTCGGGGAATATATAATTTTTTCAGCGTACCATTTACAAAGTGAAGGGATCAAAACCTACAATGTTACATTACTCGGGTAGCACAAGATATGATAAAGAGGATAGCGGTATTTGAGAATCCTAAAAGAAAAAACGAAGACATTTCTATCAAAAGTATGGTATATTAATCTCTACTCGAGTCACACTAGGATTAAAACAAAGAACAAAATATTTAATACCGAGTGTTTGGTGTATCAAGTGAAAACACTTTTTGGGGAGTAGGAGACATTATCCTGACAACTTTTACTGTGAAACCGATTTGATCGGAGCATCTTTATTTTCCACTTCTCCATACAAATTAGCTGATGACTGCTTGGTGCTTAAATTTTCTGCAAATCCATATTTCTTCACGCACGACGACGGCACGAGCACAAACACAGGTGTTCTTTGCACGAAATTCACGTTGAAACTGGCAGAGTCAGAGAAAAGGTTTGCGCTTGCGACGAACAAGTACTTTGAGCTACTGCCGCATCAAAAACACACTTAGCCGTATCAATAACACAACTAGCCATAGTAACAACGCCTATTTTGATAGATTAAACTTTGCTACAACATCACTTCATAATAGGTGATAATTAAGTTGGCAACGTGCCGTAGTTATCCCGTTTAAATATTTTTAACATAGTTACCGTATCTACGTGTCTTTAGCTGAAATAAAAAAACAATTTCAACAATAAAAAAGATGTCACAGGCACTATGGGCCCATAGCTGCAGCGACGATGCACTTACGTGTGGTAACAATAAATTTCTAACAAAGCATTTATTGTCGCTTTGTCAGCCGATTTTTCTCTGAGTGTAGGTGTGCATTTCCTGAATCGCGGTATGGTTTGGTTTGAGGTATGATTTATATTTATATAATTCACCGCCCAGACTTGTCACAAATCGTAACATCAAAGCCACAGAGAAGAGCCCATAGAGATAGGGAGTGGGCTTTGAGAAAGTCGGTAGCTAACGCACAAGAAATAGTACCCGAAAAGAAAAAAAGGAAAGTTACTTACAAAAAGAAATGAGATCCCAACAAAACATGCATATGCATATACAAAAACGCCAGTCTCGCAGCCTGCGCAGTTTATTCTACCGTAAAAAGTTGTGAGATCTAATTTTAAACCAAGTCGGTTAATTTAACCAGTATCTGTGTATGGTAGAATCTTTCCAACAACTTTATTATCGTATACTGTTAAGTACCTACCTAATTAGTTAACTAATAACATTTATAGTGATCGGATCAATATAAGACATCTTTATTTCTTCAATAATAATTAGAATAACTTGGCAATCGCGCTCAACTGACCACTCTGTAGCACCCAGAGCACAAATGAATATTATTACTCAACACAACATATCTCTAAATAAAGATAAACTTAACTAATAAGAAAACAACGAATTATTTCGGAGCGAGAGCAATAGGTACATTACGTTGCACACACGGTCCTATAGTCGACAACTTTTCTACGTGCGATTGCCAAGTCATTCTAATTATTATTGAAGAAATAAAGATGTCTTATATTGATCCGATCACTATAAATGTTATTAGTTAACTAATTAGGTAGGTACTTAACAGTATACGATAATAAAGTTGTTGGAAAGATTCTACCATACACAGATACTGGTTAAATTAACCGACTTGGTTTAAAATTAGATCTCACAACTTTTTACGGTAGAATAAACTGCGCAGGCTGCGAGACTGGCGTTTTTGTATATGCATATGCATGTTTTGTTGGGATACAGGTTTTCTGGAATATTCTTCATTTTCCAATATGGAGTGGACGCGCAAAGAAGACAGAGTCGCAATAATTGCATTGCATCGTTGCGGCCACGCACCAACAGTGATTTTTAAACTGCTGAAAAATTTTAAAATTCCACTGAGATTCATTTATCGTACTATCAAACGATTCAGGGAAGATTCAAGTTTAGATGATAAACAAAGAAGCGGTCGACCTAGTACTGTTCGGACTCCAGCGGTCATCAAAGCAGTGAAGGCGGGAATCCAACGAAATCCTGTCCGCAAGCAAAAAATGTTGGCTCTGCAGATGGGACTAAGCAGAACCACTGTTAAAAGAGTATTGAATGAAGACCTAGGACTGCGTGCTTACAGAAAAAGAACAGCACATCTTCTTAACGCACGGCTGAAGAAAATCAGACTCGAAAGATGCCGGGTTTTGTTAAGGCGGTACGCAGGTAAAAAATACCGCGAAATACTTTTTTCGGACGAAAATTTTTTTAATGTTGAGGAGAGTTACAACAAACAAAATGATAAAGTGTATGCACAGTCTAGTGAGGAAGCGAGCAAACGTGTGCCACGTGATCAGCGTGGCCATCACCCTTCGGCATTCATGGTTTGGCTTGGGGTCTCCTATTTGGGTCCAAAAAGGTGTTTTTTTGTGAAAAAGGAGTGAAAACCAGTGCCCTCGTATATCAAAACACAGTCCTAACAAACATTGTGGAACCTCTTTCACAAACAATGTTCAAAAATAGGCACTGGGTTTTCCAGCAGGATTCTGCACCGGCCCATAAGGCGAAAAGTACCCAAAACTGGCTAACGACCCATGGAATCGTCTTTATCAGGCACGAGGATTGGCCCTCCTCCAGTCCAGACTTGAATCCTTTGGATTATAAAATATGGCAGCACTTAGAGGAGAAGGTCTGCGCTAAACCCCATCGCAATTTGGAGTCACTTAAAGCATCTCTGATTAAAGCAGTCGCCGATATTGACATGAATGTCGTGCGTACTTTGATTGATGACTGACCTAGCAGATTGAAGGCTTGTATCGAAGCCAGAGGAGGACATTTTGAATAATTTTAGTGTGGTTTAAATCTGTATTTTGTACCCTTTCATTTGATATATAAATGGTTGTAGTGCGTAACTCATTGTGTCATTTATTTAACTTTCCATATGTGACAAAACTTATGACCAGACTATGTATATTACTGCGATGCTAGAGCCAAATCTCAAGACATCTTGCCAGAGAAGGCGCAGGTCGCTTAGGAGGAAAAGTTAGATTTTATTTTTTGTGAGAAGACTTTTGTGATAGCTGATTGCAGGTTTTCAGGCAAGAATTCAATGTATGGAACTGGATCTTTTGTGGGCATGGCATTTGAGTGGAGGTTGGACTTGGAGGTTTAGATCAGAATATCCCTATCGGTCATGCAGTATAGGTACTATAAAAGCATATAATTTACTCAATAAGATACTAAAAGCTACCAAATACAAGAATTATTGTGGGAACCAACCAACGCCATTACTTCTTTCACTTTGTGTGATCTCCCGTATTTATAGTTACCATCTAAATGGGACACTATGGTTTGTACTGATTCATCGTATTCGAAGTCCAGCAGACGGCCATGCTCCCTGAATAGCCATCTGCCAATACGGTGCGAGTCTGCGCCAAATCTATGACTAAAGATGAAAAAAGTTAAAACAACCACGACTGAATGTATCCTCAACAATAAAAGAACAATGGGTAAAAGTGTACCAACCCTTGTAGCAATTGCTGACCTATACCATTAGAAAGGTCTTTTGAAAAACAAAATTTTATTGCATGAAGGTAGTTTCGTTACGGGAGAAAAAAGTTACAATCAAATGAAATGGTATAGGCCAGTAGTCGCTACAAGGGTGGGTTACTTGGTTCGTTCTTTGGCTTACAAAAACCGCATTAAATCCGTCCATCCGTTTGAGTGTCACATATACATGACAAGACAGACAGATGCTTAAAACTCATAAAACCCCTCTTACTTTGTCGGGGGTTCATCATTTCATTCATCATTTAAATACCTAGTTGATATAATTTATGTCATTCGCAGAATATTCGTTATTTATTATTACACACATAAAACATACGTGATATATTGTGAGATCCTAGACATTTCCGTAGAATTGCAGCTACATAATTTGGACTGTACCGTATGTTTCCGCAATAGGAACTAAAATCGAGACGCCCTATGGTAACTAAACTTTATTTTGAATGTATAAGATATTTGGTGTGCAGCCAAACACATCATCTCCACTGGCTACAGAAAAAAAAGCTCTATGCACAAAGCTGAACCGTACCTACCTAGGCTTTCCCGCGATGTATGCCCGTACGCTAAGCAATGCGTTTTACAGACTACTATCTATTTTGGCTAATATTGGTAGTATGGTAAACGCAATCAGCCTCGGTTTGTCTCAACCGAGAGTGTACAACCGTCTTTACACGTGCGTACATTCGTTGCCTCGTGGTCTCGATTCGAGGATTCGTCCATCGATCGTCGGTGGATGTAGATACTGAATAGTTCTACTATGGATATGGCCACTTGGATTTCTTGATTCTCCCGTGTAAATATGTTAATGAACCAAAAGGACTTGTTGGTATCGTTCAGGGAGCACTTATCCAGTGGAGAGCGCCATAGATACATTTTCCTTTGAAACACAACTCACCAATTTACGGGCGGCGGGGGACGAGGTGATTGGTCAGCCGCTGCGAAACTGTCTGGCGATGGCGGCCCGTCATCGTACATAGGTTGCGTATGCGAACGTTTGTTGAATACAACAAACGTTTGGCGAGCCGCATTCCCCCGCAGGCGCAGTCAATTGGATATATAGTCTCTGGTATCCACTTAATCAATGACTTACCTGCTTACAAGTCTCTCGGTGAGTTCTTCGACTTTGCTCTTGCTGACTCTGTTGATACTGCACAAAGCGACTGCTGGGAAGTCGATCTCCGATATAGGGTATGTGGAGGACTCCAGTGAGACCACTAGGGGCTTGGACATGTTGGAGTAGACGTAGGACAGGCAGTAGCCTAGTGCCACTATCACTGCTGAGAAGACCAGAAGCCGGAGTAGCCTGGAGATAGATACACAAAAGAAGGGGTAAGGGTAAGTAAACGGAAGTTCGGGCGGATAGAAGGAAGGAAGTAGGATGGTACGCGGTCTTCTTTTGTTTATTGTTTGCTGGAGCTCGCCTTTGGACATGGACTATCTATTATAAGTTTTCTGTGTGTCTGTTTTGTTTTGTATAGTACAATAAAGAATCGACGAAGACGGGAAATGGACCCTGGATATTACGCTAGAGGTGGTCCAAAAACCAGTCGAAAGACTGGAAGGACCACCAGCTAAATAGTCTGATGACATCGCGAGTGGTATCGGAAATAGTGTTGCCGCACTATCGATAGTTTGACTATCGATAGTTGACCTCGAAAATCATCTATAATATCGATAGGGCTATCGAAATCGATACTATCGATAGTTTTGTACTATCGATAATGATCTTAAATTCAATAGTATTGGTTATGAATATGGGTTGCTGATGTAACTGATGTGATGCGAAGTGAAGAACATGACATGGGACCTAAATAAAGTAATAAATAAACTAGATTACGTAATTTCCGACAATAATATTATAAGGTGTACTCTTTATTATATAGTAGTTTTAGCACTAAAATACCGTTTGGGAATCCATAGGTCTTGAATAAAAGGAGTGCTCCGCAATGAAACCCGTGAGAGTTTACAAGTAATATCACAAGTGTTTCTATCACATGTGAAGTGCTGTGTATGTGTGTTTTTTCGTGGAAATAAACCACTTATTAGCAAAGAATATACGCACGTGTATTTAACCCCAAAAGTCGAATAGTCAGCCGTAAAGTTGTTGATTCCAGCAAATGAGCAGTTGTTCAAATAGTCCTTCATGGTGTCTTTGGACGACTTGCGTATAATCATTTCCATACTTAGTACTTTCCTGGGCTTGTACTGATTCCTTCTGTACTCCTTCCACCAGGGTTCGTTTACTTCAGACATTTTAGTAATGAACCTTCTACAAGAGGAAAGTAGGCGTAAGTGATGTGTGTTAGGTAGTAGACTACAAATTTTTATTTACGTTAAGGCATGCTTTGCTTGCCCTCATTAAATTAATTTTGTCACTCACTAACTCGTTCCCCCAATTTCTGAATCGGAAAATGGACTGAACCAATTATGAAAATGTTGCAAGATAATTTAACAACTTTGAGATAGGAATCGGCTATTGTCAATAAAAAGGGTAGCGCAGTCACAAAACCTACAAAGTTTGACACGAACAACATTAATTATGAAAATAAATCTCACTATTAATTAAGTTCGAACACGAAGTCACGCGAGTACTTACCACAAAATCCACAATTTAGTAGGAACAATCAAAGGCACTCAAACGTCTATCCTACGTGTTAGGTTGACATGTAAAAACTACAAAAACCAACTCACCATTGTATTACGAAAAACGACGACCCTTTGGCAAAAAAGAGCAACAAAAATCCTAAATCTTTATGATTTAGGATTTTTGTTGCTCTTTTTTATTGATGAAAAATTTACTAATCCAAATACATTCGCAAAAATTCAACGGTTCAGTACTCATTTCATACATTGACTAGCCTCACAGCACACCACAAGAAAATGAAAATGAATGACTGGCCTCCAAAACAGCCAGCGTTGGATTGGCGCCAGTGCACTGGCTTCGTCGAAACCCAGCGTAACAATGGACTGGACTGTAATCATAATCATATATACCTTCTCCTAACTACAGTCTTCACAAAATAAAAGACCCGTTTTGACAGTTCACGCCCATGAAGTTTTAACCCCTAATGCGTAGGTAATAAAAGCCAACTTTTGCGTACAAGCAAAGCGTACAAGTTGCACCTAGGAAAACCGCTTCTATTACCTACGCGTTAGGGGTTAAAACTTCATGGGCGTGAACTGTTAAAACGGGCCTTTTATTTTGTGAAGACTCGTCACAGATTTAGATAGATACTACCCTGGTACCCAAAGAAGTACTTTGTAATATCTTCCTAACAATGTTAGATATTATTAGGAGTCATTTTTCATTTCGTAATACTGAAAAACGACTTCTATCTTAAGGTTATATCACACCTCGGACACTCCATAGAACGCTCGTAAAATAATCACCTATAACTACTACATAGCCTAATGACATTTGTACACGTGCAAATGTGTGCGTAAACTCGTTCGTTTGTGAATGTGTGCGTTCAGCGCCTAAACAAAGTGTCTCCCGAAGAGGCTCCCCGACTCCGGGGTGGGGTGCGGTATCTGAAACCGCGCGGGGAAGGGAGTGGCCGTTTTCTGTACGTAGTACTATTATCTCTTCTGTGGTTATATATAACGGCCAAATACAAATACTGCTACTCAAATAAAGTTCCGCATGTCATACTTAGCGCAGTCGTTTCACGAGCGAGAAACAGTGAAACCGTAACTTTGAGTATCCGTCAAATGTTGAGGTGTCGATGGTGTACGTGACGTAGTCATATCGTTGAAATGGCCAACCGTGAAATATCATGAAACGATGAAATCTTTTAGGGCTAACTAACACTGCGGCAGCTTAGGTGTGTATAATATTATACTACACCGCCATCTACATATTGTTCACCCTACGTTTACTGTAGTGCAGAATAGAACTTATTCAGAAAGACAAAGCTAGCGAATGCAACGAGCCAATGCAGTGTTTCCGTATGGCGTGTATGTCACTTACTACTCATAGAGGTCGCTACTGCATGGACTATATGGACTTACTTATATTACCAAATTAACATTTGATTTAACATACAAACACAGTTTTTGCTATTTCACTGAACCTGTTCAGGGATTTAGCGAAATCCCTAGATCTGTCTTGTGAAATCTTATAATCATGTCTTTATTCTACATATAATTTCCCGGGATTTGATAAAATCCCTAGGGATTTAATCCCTGATTCTATAATTTTCCTGCGACATAAGTATATAACATAATAGTAGGTTTCAATTTCAAGTATTCGGTATACACTTATACAACTTTCAAGGTTTCAAGGTTGGCTGTTTCAAAATCCTCAGCTCCACAAGAACTTTTTTGTTTTGCAACAAATCAGAAGTCACCCTGTACACCGGGCATCTCAATCATTCTCATTTACATCTGGAACGATCGCAATTTATCAACAAAAAGTATCGCCCCATTTTGTCCTTTGCCGCAATGGTGAAATACGACGAACCGCCAATGTTTCTTTTGCGCATACATCCATAAAACAAATTCGATCAAGTGGAAAACAATGATGATGAGTATGAGTGACAGTGTGGTGACCGGCGCGGGCGCAAGGAAAGGAGTCTAGGGCAAAAAGTTGCAACCTGTGCGGTGACCATGCTGAGAGTTTTTGAAAACAATCTTGGGCACTGAGCAACTTTGAAACGTCACTTCGCTGTCAGTTATTGTAGTGTAATGCTGTCCAGCTGGAGTAGATGGTGGCCCCTCGCTCCATTCTACAGATAACTTTGTGTAACATGCATTGCATAGTGAGACCACAGAGGAAGAAAGTCCTCTGTGGTGAGACTAAGGAAATACGTGTCGCATGAGCGGCATGAGTGTGTAAGCCAAACAGCGAGGGTTTTTATAGATAATGGTACGGAACCCTTCGTGCGCGAGTCCGACTCGCACTTAGCCGGTTATTATTATTTATCTTTTTCTGCCCCCCCCCCCCTCGGTGACCACCCGTAGATGCCTAGACCGCCCCCTTCCCCTAGTTTTTCACGTAGTAGTTCATGAATATGGTTTTCAATATTTTTCAGCAAACAGACAGTAAAATAATAAATAATTTGGCTCATATTTGTCTTTATTAGTGCTGCGTGACGCCAAAATTAAGAGTGTGCATTTCTATGATTAGATTACTTATGTAAAAACGTTCCCTAATTAATAGTACAGATAACAATACAATAAAATTATAAACAATAAGTACTGGTTAGTGGTAGTAATAATATGAGTGGCTACGCAATGCAAATATTCGTACACCGTTTCGTTTTGCAGTTTAATCCGTCCTGGTTCCAATGAAAAAGTATCATATGGTAACCCTACTCATACCATTCAATAGGAACAAAATATGGTGTTCGCTGAAAAAGTAGCGTTTTCACCTCTCCATTGCTTCCACGAGATTATGTTTTTATAGTTAAATAATAAATAAAACATGTGCCTATAATTTTGTAAAATGCATTTTATATACTTATTCGCTGTTTGATGTAGTAACCAGAATATTTTTATAAGTTAAGGTTAAGCCTTAAATATAAATACACAAGTCAGTGCTCTTACGCAAGTCAATACTTTTATAGGCAGACCGAATTTATTTACTCATTATAATGATCCTTCATTAATCTTACACGTGTTGTATACTACGTTACATAAACTGCGTAGTAATATTGTATGAACCGTATACATAATTGCTTTATTACATTAAATAATTTTATATTTGGCTTTGTAGAGCTCCGCTGGTCCAAAGGCGTTCAGGTTCAGGCTTGTTTCTCACGCATGGATGGTTGCAGGTTTGAATCCCGGTACTGACCATGTATAAGATACATGAGATAATTTTATTATAAGTACCTATGTAATACCACGGATGTACTAAAGGTGATCGAAAACAGCGTAAGGAATCCTTCATCATTTCGTGGCTGCGGCGATGAGCTAGCCCCCTGTCACGAAAAATGGAGTATTGAAAAACTGTCGTAATCGGTATACTCTCACAAGGACATAGGCCGAACAAACTTACAATGAAGAACAATAGACGTAGAGGGAAGTAGGCACAAATGTGCAGATTCTCATACACAATATATTTAATTATATTTTATTTTATTTATCATGTATATTTCTCCACTGTATTGTGTATGGTGAATAAACTTTTTATTTTCATTTTCACAATACATATGGACACACTTTTAGCCAGTTATTTAATGCGTGACAGGAGGCTTGCCCATCTCCGCTGCTCTATGAAGATAAAAGATTTATCTCTCGATGTTTTCCATCACCGTTAGTCGCCTGCTGCGTCTGAAAGTATACGGGAGGTATACGGCTTGAATAGGCGCAGGCGACAGCACATAAATAAAATAAATAAAAATAAAAAAGCCATTTATTTCTCGTAATAATACGATAATTCAATTGTTCAATTTTTTTAATAAACATAATAAAAAAAAACTATTATATCATGCATTAATTAAATTTAAATTATGATTTATTTATTTACGAGAACCCCTTTTAGGGTGTAGGCCTCCTCCAGAGAAAACCACTTTTCCCGGTCTTGGGCTATGTGCATCCACTGTTGTCCTGCTGTTTCTTTTATTTCATCTTCCCATCTTTTGTATGGTCTCCCTACTCTCCGTGTTCCTGGCGGTCCACTCCACTTTGTTATCTCGAAGGTCCAGCTCTGGTCTGTTAGTCTTGAGATATGTCCAGCCCATTTCCACTTCAACTTTAGAGCATGCTCTAGAGCGTTTGTTACCTTCGATCTCACTCTGATGGCAGAGCTTCTGATTTTTTGAAGTTTGCTAATTCCGGTCAGACTTCGTTCCATGGCCCTTTGACATGTTTGTATTTTTGAAGTAAAACTTCTTGGGGCACGGGGGTAAAATTTATTTAACCTCTCAACTGTGGGTTATTCATATATTTGCTTTTCAATTACTACTAGCCGGGTGCTATCACGAGTGGCTAAGAAATGTAACGGAAATTGGAATCGGTGACGTCAGGGTCGGCTGAAGACTTTTAAAACCGCAACTATTTTCAATACGGTTTTTAACTAATCAGATAAGATAATAATACATTCGTACAATAAAGAATGTTAATTAGTGAGAGAAAAACCTGATGAAACGTTAACAAATAAAAATTATTTTAAGCATTCTTCCACGAGTTCTTGATTTCCGGTATGGCCAAAACCAGTGACGTGACCAAAAACTACTTCGTTCAACCTCTTTGTTGGAACCGGAACTTATGTTTGACAGTTGTGCGATGCGATCCATACAGTTTGTAAGAAAAGAGTTTCATCAATGTCACACGGGTCGATATGGATTTCTAAAATGATGAACGAATCGTTTTGTGGCCGGTAACTATGGAATAGGTACCTAAAACGCGCTGCGTAGTCGCGCAACGGGCAGCTAGTAATCGCATAAAGTCACTTAGAATCATCCAAATGTGATATTTAGTTTTCAAGCAAATTCCGATGTGATGGATGGCTGCATTTAGACTTCTTGAAAACAATAAGTAGGTACCTAGAACTGTTTATTTATTTATTTTTTTATTTATTTATATAAGGCACATCAACAAAGCAAACACAAACACATACAGACAAATATTACCAAAACAATCTAAGAGTTTGCCTCAATTAAAGATGCGCACAGCGTTCACAAAAAATATCAAATCGCTTGAATACAAAAACAAAAAAAAATGTATATTAAAAAACAGAGTTACAAAAAATAAAGTATACAGGTAAAGGGTAAAAACAGATACCTAATTAAACGAAACATAAGAGAAAAAATAAAGTTGCAGAAAATTTAAACAATGTAAAAAGAAATGGGTCGTCTCATCATTATACAGCGACTAAGTTCGTTTTCCGACGATAAGCTTGCGCTTTAAACACCCTAATTTGTCACAGAATATATCAACTGTTCTAATATATAGTGCAGTTCTTTATTATATAGTGCAGTTCAAGTCACAAATTAGCAGTTTAGCTACTAAGTACGTGTTATACCTACCTATTTAATGTTTATCTGTAGTAAACGGCCAAAGCGAGGTCTACAGCTTACAGAGCCATAAGTTTAATGGCTTATTGTTTCGCTTATTTGTTTGTATGTAATTTTTGTAATACATATTTTAAAGTTGAATTGTTGTTATAACTGTTGAAATTATACGATTTTGATTTTAATAAGCTTTTGTAATTTTAAAGTTAATGCTTCATGCCAGTCAATAATGTTGAAGTCAAATATCAAAATCGAGGTATGTCGTATGGCGGACTAAGGAAATGTCAAGAATAAAATTAAATAAGAGTTACGTCATCCCTTCGCGATGAAGTAACCCTAAACAATCCTAGCAAAGTAGGTATGTATAGGTTAGCGGGGGTAGCATAAGGCACGCCAGTCACCCCAGCCACGCATTTTGTCACAATTTAATGTCATATCATAATGAATGCGCGCTATTTTATGGAGAAACATCATTGAGACGCGAAAGGAGTTGGCAATTTGGCAAAATGACTGCCCCAGACATGTACAAAGACTTCTCAACAGCCAATTAATAGCATTTAAATATTCTCTCATAAATTACTGCGTCTTTAGTTAGTTTGCAGAACTTGAAGGAAATGATTAAATAATTAAGAGTTGTCACTTCATACTCTATGATTCCGCCATTGATTAGTGACTTTTGCCATCGTTAAAAATAACATGCAACATAATTGCCAACTAGCAAAACTGTTGAAAACAGGAGGTTTCCAGAGGAGTGGCTAGATGGCGTTATGTTGCATGTTATTGCAAAATGGTGCTTATTTCTAGCGACGGCAAAGGTCACGGAATCATATTGGAATCCCGGAGTATTGAGTAACAACTCTTATTTACCTATATTTAAGTTTTTTTCTTCAAGTTCTACAAACTAAATACAGACGCAGTAAATTAAATTTATGAATGAATATTTAAATGCTATTGGCTGTTGAGAAGTCTTTGTACATGTCTGGGGCAGTCGTCCATATATTGATTTAGCCATCTTCTTTGTCATTTTATCTGCGCGACTGAGGTGAGTGGCAAGCCTTATGGTAGCCCCGCAGGTACACATTAACTTGGAATAGTTGAAAATACGTACTCGATCAATTAAATAAAGGGACTGGGCACAGAGACAAGCAAAGCAATGCATACATTTGAGCGAGACGGTTTTAAGACGTGACGTCGTCAGATGGTATATAATCTGAGCGAGATGCAAATAGTAGTGACACTATTGAATGAGTTAAGTATATCACCACGAGCGCGACAAATTGTAGATAAGGAATGGTGGGAAATAAATGACATGACGTATTAAAAGTAAGTACAAGTATAAAATAATTTCAAATAATCGGACGTCTGAAACTTAAAAGTAACTTGAAGCAGAGATTGGATCTCAAAATTGGAAATTTAAATCTCTTTTAGTATAGGTAGGTATAGGTGTATAGTATAGGTACCACTTAATGATCTAGCTACAGAAGTTTTACTTCTAACACGTGTACGCTGCTACACGCGTATTTTTTTTATTTTATTACTTTTGTATATGCCCATGTCAGTGCTCCATACGTTAAGCAGGGTAAGATGCAAGAGTCCATCACAATTTTTTTCATAGACAGAGGAAGTTTGCTTTTAAATACCTATTTCAGCTAGGGACCAGAATCTATTCCACGAGTTATTTATTCTTCTGTTGACTTCTGAAAAGTTATTGTTGTCTTGGAACGATATTTGTTTTCCCAGATATAAGTATGAATCGACATATTCTATTTCATCGCCGTTCACATCAATGGGTGTTCTTTCAGCGTTCGACCTAATTTTTCAACCGACTTCAAAAAAGGAGGAGGTTCTCAATTCGACCCGTATGTTTTTTTTGTTTTTTTTTTTTTTTTTCTATGTTTGTTACGCGATTACTCCGCCAATTATGAACCGATTTGAACAAATCTTTTTTCGGCGTATAGGTAATACCTCAAGGGTGGTCCCATTGACACCAGGTCAGGATCTGATGATGGGATCCTGGAGAAATTGAGGGAACTCTTCAAATATTATAGGCAGACCTATAGTGATTTTTGTGTTTTTCATAATAACTCGTGCAAATGCACATGGTAAGCATAATATTGTGATGCGGAACTGCTGATGAAGACCACATATGGCCACCAGATCTGCTCAATACTAGGTACAAATACAATGCGTGGCTGACGGGCAGGCAACGCATAGCCTAAACCGGTGGACCTAGAGCCATGAAACTTTGTACAGAGGTTCCTTAGTAGCGTGGGGTAGCACTGAGATGGGATTTGACAAAATTAATTCCCCAAGAGTGGGGGGATAAGGGGTTACAGTTTGTATTAAACTCAATCTAATCAAATAGGGTTTGTGGAAGTCGGTTTTTTCTAAAGTTTACTTTTTGTTTCAATTATGTTTTTAAAGATTCATCTCTAGCCCTATTCCTTTGCTGGCGGTATGTAGAGTCTGTATCATATGTTTCATATCTGAGCTTTTTTCTGAGAATAATACTATGTCGTCAGCAAAACGGAGATAACTGAGGTATTTTTTATTTATTTTGATTCCAGCTCTTACCCATTGCAGATTTTTAAATACCATCTCTTCAAGGACCGAGATAAATAATTTTGGTGAGATTGGGTCTCCCTGTCGAACTCCTCTTTGAATCTTTATTTTTGGGCCCACAGTTTCCAGTTTTACTCTACTAGTGCTATTTTTATATGTCTTTCAGTATGCTTATGTAGGTGTGGTGTATTTTGCTTTCAGATAATGCGTTCCATATCGCTCTATGTGTTATAGAATCGAAAGCCTTTGTATAGTCCACGAATGTGAGGTATAGAGGTTTCCTGAATTTTTTGTATTTTTCTATTACTTGCTCTACAACATGTATGTGGTCCATTGTAGAAAATCCTCTACGGAATCCTGCCTGTTCTATTGGCTGTTTTTTTTTCAATTTGGCTGTTTACTCTTGTTTGGATACAAGAAGAGAATAGTTTGAATAGGCTGCATAGTAGGCTGATCGGGCTATAGTTAGAGACATCCCTTGGATTTCCTTTTTTGTATAGCAATATTACGTTGGATTCCGTCCATTGCCAAGGTACCGTTTCCGTTCTAGCTATGATATTAAATAGGTGCATGGGCAAGCGGTGTAGCAAGTATATGTAGAGCAGCTTTTATTCCCTCGTTTGTCATCTGATCTGGTCCGGACTTTTTTCTAGTTTGAGTCGTCGAATTTGTATGATGATTTCTGTTTCGTTCCAGGTATTTATTTGGTTTTCTGCAGAGTCCGTAGAGTCGTAGATAATATCATCGTATTCTTGATTTTTCACTGTAAAGTTGTTGATAGAATTCTGTAGCAATCGAAAGTATGTCGTTTCGGTTTGCTGTGTTTTTGAGATGTTTTTTAAGGCTCGGAATCCATGATTTAGATGTTGTTAGTTCTTTATATGCACGTTTCGCACTCCTTCTAGTTTTTATATGTTTTTCTATGGTCTTCATTCTATGATTTCTGTAGTTTCTTTTTATGAGTTTGTTCGTCGCTTTGTATAATTTGGATAATTCTTTTCTTGTTTCTGGTGGTTTTATGTTTTGTTTTATTTTTCGTTGATGTATTAAGTTTATTGTTTCATCAGATAAAATATTTTTTGTAGTTCTAGATTCATTTTTTGTGGTTAGTAGACTGGAATTTATGCTGTTCTCTATTCTATCGTAGTAAGTTTGAATTGTATCTTCCTTCAATATGATTAAATCTCCTTTCCTTCTGTTACGACCACACATAGGATAAAATAATTACCTATCTCAAAATTCGAACCTGCACCTCCTGCGTGAGAAACAAGCGTGAAACCCACTGGACCACAGAGCTCTTTCTACATTAAAAATTGTATACCAGCTTAGTACGAGTAAGTACAACCAAGTCTCTGTTAACTGTGTAATCTAATAACTAAAAAGTTTTAATTTTAACACAGTAGAATTTAAACACGGGCACAATTGTGATTCTGCCACCCGTATGGGAAAAGGCGTGACGCTATGTTATCGATACTTACTATGTAACGATACTTTAATAAACGCTATCTAATAATCTTATGTAACGTGTACATATTTTATGGTATATTTGATGATCATTTTTGAATTTACTGGGCATCTAGATAATTAAAATTATTATAATGCTATTTTATCATTAAAATATAGCCCATTAAACTTTGTGATTAGCAACTTTATGCAGCAAAATGTTACATACAACTTCGGTTTATGTGAACATGGCTATGTTAATTACCCATATTTTATAGTTTTAGTATCATATAGGCACTCAGGTTGTAAATAAACGGGACATCAGAATACAGCTTCCAGACTCCAGAGGCTTCACAAACTAACTATATTTAGCACTATTAGTTATTCTGTGCTAAGCCCACCTGGATTCCACAAATCTCGTTCAGTCCTATAACCAGTAAAAATAGGGGGTACATCAAACTCAAACATAACATAACGAGGTGGCAGAAGCACCCAAGTTAGCCAGTTAATTCTGAAATTTTCTCTTTGCTTTTAGAATCATCAATTATGTAGCGGGGAGCCATTCAAGTACCTATGTAAGGGTAGAGCTCGTCTAAGCTGAAATGACGCGCCCCACTCCTTAGTTTCGTATTTACTTGTCATACAAAACCAAGAAGAGGGGCGCGTCATTTCAGCTTAGACGAGCTCTAACTTATTAGCAGTCTTTAGATACTCACAGCTAGTATTTGAATAGAATACTTCGCAATGGTTGTGTTTAGCATATCCGAGTTTAGAAATATATATTGCCAATTCTTGTAATTTTGGTAAAAAAAATCAAATGTATAGTAGGTAGTTCTTACATAATTTTATGATTTGAAGATTTTGGAGCGTCCCGTCAGGTAACTAAGTGATTTGTATAAATAAATAATAGAAAATAGGTTATACCTACTATGATAAGTATCTGCATTATATTTGGATATCAATCTAGGCATACTAAATATGGTGGATGGTGATGATCTATTAACTCACTCAACGATGACCTTCACAGTCGCTTCAACAGATTCAACTTTACTTCCGGTCTACCAGCTGTTAAGAAATTCCCCACTTAGGCATTTCCTGTCTTGTGATTGACTACTACCTACCTACTATCTACTGTGATAGTGATCCCCAATGTGATTAGGTTTGTACAATGTTACATGGAATGCCAAATTCATTCATCACTTTTTCAGGGATACCTACATGAGTTCGTTCGTGTTTCATGCTCTTTTTGTGCGATGGTTATGATTTCGATGGTTTTTCTTCTCCTTAAACTAAATAAATAGCAGTCAGACGTGAGTCAGACAGCCTCCCAGCTCAGCCCAACCACCCAGCCCAGTCCAGCGCCGGTACGTGCGACAGTAGATATGCAATTTGTCCACCCGTTCTCGTGTCTAGGTTATAGGTTGGGTACACAAGACCTTTCTTATTGTGCAAGAGGAACAGAGGAGTTATTTTATTACCACTTTAGATATACGGCGAGGTTTAATAAGTTAACTCTATACGAAACGTAATAAAGTAGAGCTGGTTAAACAAAATTCGAGTCGTTAAACGTAGACTTTGCGGGAGTTAATTACGATGCATATTGCAATGCGATTTTATTGCAAGGAACTGCATAGGTGCACGAGCGGCGGCGGGACGCGCGGGCAGGGCGGGGGGGGCTGGGCGGTGCATGCCGCCGCGGGGAGGGGAACGTCAGTCAGTCGCATCCCGGCAGCGCGCGCGACGCACGTCTGCCTGCGCCGCACGCGGCAACAGTTCGCAACGAGTGTCGCAGCCATGGTGTCCGTGGGCGAGTGGCGGCGGCGCGCGCCCGACGACTGCGAAGACCGCTCCGACCCTGGCGCGTCCAGCTCTAGCTCGGCGGTCCCGCGCGCGCCACCTAACTGCGCTCGGTGCCGCAACCACCGCGTCAAGAAAGAGCTGAAAGGGCACAAGCGGTACTGCAAGTACCGGTACTGCAACTGCGAGAAGTGTCGGCTGACGGCGGACCGGCAGCGGGTGATGGCGATGCAGACGGCGCTGCGGCGGGCGCAGGCGCAGGACGAGGCGCGCGCGCGCCGCAGCGACCGCATGGAGCCGGGGACTGAGCTGGAGCACCCGGAGCCGCCGGTGGTGAAGGCGCCGCGAAGCCCCGCCGTGCCGCCCCCGCGCTCACTAGCCGGCTCCAGCAGCGGCGGGTCAGTCCCCGGGTCGCCGGTCGTGTCCCCCTACGCGCCGCCGCCGCCGCACGCGCCGCTGCCGCCGGTCATGCCGCCGCTGATCCCGCAACCACAGCCAGGTTAGTGCATATGGTGTTGATTGTTATCGCTATCAGTCCCGTAGTACTAGTACCGGCGGCGTTGTTGCTATGCAGCCGGTTACGCAAGGTGCACATGCGCGGGAGTGCGATCGCGTATTTCTGCACTATTTATGTTCGACCGGTCGATCGGCGCGCGCGCATCTCACGGTACTAACTTGTTGAGAGGAGAGACGAGAGAGAGAGAGCTGCAAATTACAGCGCGAATGACGTTTCATTGAAAAAAAGATTGCTGTTTTTCGATTGACCTCTGTGATAAAAAAATAACGAAAGAAAACAAACTTGTAGCCTACTGACTACGGTTGAATTCGGAAAAATACAATTACGATCGGTAAACAATTAATGTAGTAGGTAGTACAGACAGAGACCCCGATGTAGCTGAACCAAGCTGCTTACAATCTCGCAACTTACCTACGTAGGTATTAACCAACTCAATAGGTAATTCTGATAGGTACCTAGGTCTAGGTAGGTACCTATTCCAAGTACGGTGTAGGTACCTGTATTCTCCTAGGTGATTAGTTTCATTACCCTCCTATCCACTTAACCCCGCGGTGTTAACTGGCGCAAGCGGTTTAGAAACACGATGCAGTTACATACAGGTTTATCTCATCAATACACATTACAATGTTATCGGTGTGTCGCCGTGACCGCATGGCCGCTATCTCCAAGATTACTCGCAAAAACTCGGTTGCAACCGATACGATTACAATCCTCGTAAAATGACATAATTTATTCGTTTGCCTAAAAATATAACGCTTTCGAGGAAATAATTCGCATTTTATAAAGCAAGCCGGTTCGAAATGGAAATTAATTTATAAAATAATGGAGTAGCAGAGCAGAGGCTTTTAGGTAGGTTAGAGCTGTGCGTCCACTGCGTCGGAATACGAGGCGTCGTCGTCGTCGGTATTTACAAAATGCCGAAAGCGTGCGTCCACTGCATTCGGATTTTCCGTCGGCAATATCGGTATTTTGAACCCTGGAGTAATCGCACCTTCCCGTGAAACGCAAGTGATTGCGTGGGGAGCATTTTGCCGCCCATATTTCATTCGTAATTTTTTTAGCAAATATGAGTAAAATGAATTAATAATTCAGTATATAGGATAGAATATAACATATTCTATCAGGATAAGAAACATTTACTGAACTAAGAATTAAATGAAACTGCCAAGTGCGAACTTCAGTCGCACTAGGGAGGGTTATACATTCACATCGTGCTTGGCCGCCACGTTTCAGCTCAGAGTCGCTCCTAAAGATACATCTTTGGTAAACAAATTAGATAGGTAGCTCTACATAGGAGGGCAGAACTCTGTGTCCACACATAGGCATAACGTTTACGAACGTCCGATTATGCAGGTGCGCACTTAAAACTAGGTAAGTACCTCTACCTAGTTTTAAGGGGGAATGTTTCGTGATGTGTATTGTGTATCTTGGTCTAGTATGTACTTAATAACCTACCAACCTACCTGGCATTAATCTGGTATAAATTGTGTTACTAGGATCGGCCTCGCTCGCCATTCGGCGATGTAAATTCGCCATATAGAGTAAGTTTGGAATGCATAGTTTGTGTTCTTGGCCCGGCAACCGGCCTCCCAACCATACGTTTTTCGTGTTTGTTTTGTTTGACTACAATACATTGTATTATACAAAATAACACGATTATGGTACCGCGGGGCGGGCTTCAAAATGCTCATAGCGCGAGCACTCTAGGGTTAAAGCTATGCACTAGCGTCGCAAATACGTCTATACTCGAAGCGATCGAATCGTCTCGGCTGCAGATGACGAATGCCGATCCAGTGCACGCACTACATATAAATCAATACAAAGCAACAAATCCGTTCGCTCCGTACGCTCCGATTCCGACGCAGTGGACGCACAGCTTAGGTAGGTACCTTGTTGATTATCCGGTAATCTCACATTCTGGAGGTTCCTATCATTCCCTCTTGGTTAGAGTAGAGGCGAACCAATTTTTGTCATCTCTATTCTCTAAAATAGAACCGAATATAAATAGTAAGTAGTAAAATTCTAAATTACTGTCAATACGGTTAGGTACATACCTACCTACCTACCTACCTACCTACCTAGTTAGTTATCTTTCTTCATTATGTCTCCAGCATGACACACTTTTACCTTATCCCTACAAGCCCTTATTCGTGGCAGGTGGGCAGAAATTCCTTTATTCAGATTCAATGAGCTCAATCCGGAGAGGAAACTAAAACAATGAATTGCAAAAACTTGCCCTTTTATGCCCCGAGGCCATGTTGTGTAGGCCAAAAATGTAAAACGCGGTTTAAGGACGGTTTAACAAGAAGTCTGTCTTATGATGATGAATTAATTCGAACTGTCACATCGGATGATGTTGCAGAGACAAGTGTATTGACAAAACTATGTAAAGATATTTATTTATTTATTCCTGTTCACATTATACAATGCGGCAGACATTGATAGATTTGCTTTCCTTATAATAGTATTACCTATTCCGAGCAATAAATATTCTCTGTAGCACTTACCTACAAAGAATATTTTCGTAGTTTTTATGCTTATTATTTACAAAGCAAGAAGAGCAACTTTCTTGGCTACATTACTTAATTGTGTAGCTATTTCAGCTCCAAATTAGGACGGTGGTCGATATCCTCGATACTCGAACTCCAGTCCTCATGCTCCAAATTCAAATTGTCGTCGGCTAGAAGTGAAGTTTTACTTCAATAATTGATTTTTAAACTGTGGAATTTTCGACAGTATTGATTACGTTTTGATCAGTTTTGCTTCAAATGAGGTCGTCAGCTACGTACTAAGAAACTATTTCCCGTGTACCATTTAAGCGACCGAACGCTCGTCATACAGATTGCGATAAGATAATATACGAATCGTTTCGAGACCATTTCATAATCATCATAAATTCTCCAATACAAGGCAGCTTTCAGAAATCAATGTCTCATCGGAACTTGGTTTGCTGGAAGAGATCTCTTATTGGCTCGCCTTTGTATTACTTACTTATAAATATACTTTTTGTATTCTCAACAATTGTGTATAATAAAGAAATTATGAACTGATAAACCAGAAAGATCCCTGCCTCATCCGTAATTCTTAAATATTCAAAATTGCACTGCGGCTTGTCCTCCGTTTACAAACCGGTTGTTAGGAAAGAAATTACTTAATGAACCATTGGTGGAGAGGTCCCGTTTCTGTTCTGCACGCTTCATGACGACGAAGACACGCAACAAACTAAACTAAGTTTTTACCATGTTTTTATTTAATTTTAATCTTGTATAGTTAGAACTGTAATACCTAGTTTTCCTTTATGTATTCCAGTCCCACCATAATAATACATATTATCAAGTCATTGAATGAAGGCGATTTTTTCACATTTCTTGCGACACTTACTTTTTGTTTTACTGTTTTATACATCTTTTAGGCAAAAATTACAATTATCGACTTGCAATTAACGTCTGTCAGTCTTAACGTTTATGTGATTAACTAATTAATTAATCAGACATTTCATTTACCTGTGAAATATAATTTCACTTCACGGAAACATGAAATGTTGAATAAAGTTATCCAACTTTTTACATTACGCTGTCGGCAGGGCACGATTTGTATAGACGTCTCACTCATATGGAATGACTAAAAAGAGACAGTGAGTCAGACAGGGCCCTGCCGACAGCGTAGTCTAATAGGCCCATTCATTTGGCCTTTGACCAGCAGTGGGACATAGTAGCTTATAATAATAATAACTTTTTATTTGGGTTTAAAGAATCGCCCCTTGGTTAGTGACAAATAAGAATATCTACCTTATTATGTTTTAGTTGAAGCCGGTGTAATAAAACTATACAATAATAATTGAGACAAAAAGTAAACTTTAGAAAAAACCGACTTCCACAAACCCTATTTGATTAGATTGAGTTTAATACAAACTGAAACCCCTTATCCCCCCCCGTTGGGCAATTAATTTTCTTAAATCCCATCTCAGTGCTATCCCACGCTACTAAGAAACCTCTGTACAAAGTTTCATGGCTCTAGGTCCACCAGTTTAGGTTATGCGTTGCCTGCCCGTCAGCCACGCATTGTATTTGTACCTAGTATTGAGCAGTTCTGGTGGCCATATATGGTCTTTATCAGCAGTTCCGCATCACAATATTATGCTTACCGTGAGTAAGCACGAGTTATTACTAAAAACACAAAAATCACTATAGGTCTGCCTATAATATTTGAAGAGTTCCCTCGCATTTCTCCAGGATCCCATAATTAGATCCTGACCTGGTGTTCCATAGTACCAATGGGAAGTTAAACCCTTTCAAACAAAAAAATAATTTTCCAAATCGGTCCATCCGTCTAGGCGCTATCGGGGCACATACATAAAAAAAACATCCGGACGAATTTTATTGTAAACCTCCGCCTTTGGGAAGTCGGTTAAAAAAGAGATTCACTCTTATCAAATAATACGCTAAATCTGCTATGTTAGTAAACAAAATAGTGTTAGTGTGAGTAACTGTGCACAGTATTTGTAGTGTAGAGTTGTTTTGACTTTGTGTCTTATATTGGACTATTTGGGGATTTGTATGGTTTAGTATTAGTACCTTTATGGTTTTGCTCCTTTTCTCAAACCAAGGTGTTCCGGAATTTTAATTTAGCGGTAACTTAATAATATCAGCCGACACATCTCGGATTCATTCCAACTCATAAAAATATAAATAAAGTCTTTATTTTTTTCTACAATGATCAGAAATTATTTTGCGTTATATGTATACCATGTTTTTTGGCCTTTCCAGCCCTACAGAGTTTACGCTGCATATTTTGGTTAAGTTATAAAGATACAAATTGCACTTCGTTATCAACCCGATAACAGACTGTGTCAATTTATACATACTTACATGAAGTAGAGCCTCCTACCTACTAAACCACTGCACGAATTTATCAAAAAATGTTATTGTAATAATATTTGTGTTGATGACACTGCACAGCATTAGATAAAAAAAATAGTCTCTTTTGCTGTAAGATACTGTGATATTGGGCTAGGTCAGTGCTGTTGAAGTAAGAATAAATTCACCGATTTTTGGGATTTCATGAAAAATATTTAATTAATACTTTAAAGGTACGAGTAAGATTCCGAGACGGACTGCAGACCGCAACCGCAGGCGACACTGCAGCAGCGCCGCCACACTACCGCCATTGAAAATGCTACGCGACTGCAGACCGCACTGCCGCCGCGTTCGGAATCAATTCATATATATGCTTAAATCCAGTAGTGTCGCTTGCAGCCTGCGGTTGCAGTTTACGGTTTGCAGTCCGCCTCGGAATCATACCTTTATACAGTTCATGATAAGTACTACCTACAGCCCGCAGATAGACGGTCAAATTTTAATGTTTTAATGTCGTTATTCATCTTTCGGGTATAGAATCCTAAAATATAATGATCTTATTATTTTTTACACCACAAATTCCTCGGAGGAAATTGTCTAAACAAATTCAGAACCTCACCCTGTACCATTATCTCTTCTGTGCCCTAGACACAGATTAATAAAGAGTTCCCTAGAGTTAGAAGTTTTACTTTAATAATTAAAAATAATGTACTTGTACTTGTAAATAACTTTTAAGCCTGGTTTTAACCGATTAGACCTAGCAATAACCGAGATCTACGATTGAAGCGTCACAAATTAAAAACGATTTGACTAAACCTAGGTTAATGCTATATTTATTGTTATAACATGCTTGTTACGGATTCCGTTGTGTGCAAGTGTCTCGCACTTCAACGATTATTTTATAATAAAAAAAAAAAAAAAACAATTTATATTTACAGCAGGTACAAATGTATAGATGGTTAGTTGTCCATATAAATAGCAGAAAGGTTTCCATTACTTAAAGGCTTGCATAGATAAAAGTTTTTATATTCCCAACACTAGAGCCCCCCAATTTAATGGCTGCTCCGCCCAATAATAAAAGCAGGACCCTTTACTCTTCCATCTCGCTTGCTCAGCTAACCATTTCCGCTTGCCCTCTATATAGCGCTGTTATACGATAGGCCGAGGCCTGGGGGTGCGGGGTGAGGAAAGGGGTGGGGTGGCTGAACGCTACAGTTATCTATCCCTTGGGGGTGGGGGATGTAAATGGGTGTTATGTGCGTCTAAGTTTTTTTTTATACACAACAGATTGTGTTTTTCGTTTTGAGTCGTTTATTTGGAAAGGAGAATCGTATTGTAGTCGGAGTAGAACTAGAATAAAAGAATTCTTTACGAATGGACCTTTAAACATTGGATTCTTGGAATATAAGTTGAAGATGACCATGAGCCCGTCACACGGATGATTGGATAAATAAAATTGTACGATGGAAGGATGATTGAAAGCAATTGAAAAATCTGATTGGACCATTGATTTGAACACAAGTATTTTTGAGGGATTAGATGAATAAAATTGTTTTTGTCATCCACATTACTGCTCAGAACTGCTGAGTATAGCAACCGTTCTCGAAGTCTCGATACCGAGATCAGTAGCCCAATCACGAACAAAGATTCGATTAGAAAACTATCGAAAACCCAAATGTCAGTGATTCTTATTCTTTATGACATAAAATATAATTTCCTGCGTTCTCGAAAACGTTCTACGATCGATACCAGGGAGCACTTATCCAGTGGAGAGCGCATAGATACATTTTCCTTTGAAATACAACTCACCAATTTACGGGCGGCGGGGGACGAGGTAAGAGAGCTGTGATTGGTCAGCCGCTGCGAAACTGTCTGGCGGACCGTCATCGTACATAGGTTGCATATGCGAACGTTTGTTGAATACAACAAACGTTTGGCGAGCCGCATTTCCCCGCAGACGCAGTCAATTGGATATAATAGTCTCTAATCGATACCAACGAGTACTTCTGGTACATCAACTTTTATTGTTACACGGGAGAATCAAGAAATCCAAGTGGCCATATCCATCAGAACTATTCAGTATCTACATCTACCGACGATCGATGGACGAATCCTCGAATCGAGACCACGAGGCAGCGAATGTACGCACGTGTAAAGGCGGTTGTACACTCTCGGTTGAGACAAACCGAGGCTGATTGAGTTTACCATACTACCAATATTAGCTAAAGTCTGTAAAACGCATTGTTTATCAGTCTCGGGTAGTCGCGCGAGAGAGTGCACAGCAGTCAAAATCATAACTCATAATTTGCACAAAAGAAAATTACTAATCAGGAACAACGCTTAGTGCAAAAACTACTTAGAAGTAAACACCGCATTCATAAGAAAACATAATTCGTAGTCTAGGTTAGTAAAAAGTAAAGAATCTAGGCCTTACTACAAAAAAATCAACTCCCGTTCAACACCTGTTTAAAAACAAAAAATGTATGGGATTTGACGTTAGTTTTGAGGTTAAACTACGTTTAATATTTTTTGTGGTAACAGGGTCTGAGTCTTGTGATGAATTGGCTCTAACTAGGTGACATTTTATCAGCTGAACATATTTTGGGGAAAGATAGTACCCATTATCAGGGGAAAGAAAGTCGCAAATCATTCCTGCAAATATGGTCAGCTAACGTCACCCTGTCCTGTATGTAGAGAAGAGGCCTACTATGCCCAGATATGAGCTGAGCATGATGATAGGCTGACATTGGCCATTTTTAGGGTACCGTACCCGAAGGGTGCCAAACGGGACCCTATTACTAAGCCTCCGCTGTCCGTCCGTTCGTCCGTCTGTCTGTCCGTTAGCGGGTCCTACAGCACGAACCGTAATAGCAAGAAAGTTGAAATTTACACAGAATGTGAATGAGCTCAATATGTAAACTACTAGTAGGTACCTTAGGTAGTCAGGTAGGTAGATAGTACCTAAAGAGTTTGGTAACTAGGTAGTAGCGAGTACTAGGTGTAGGTAGGTATTCTTCAAAAGAAGTAATACAACTCTTCTGTAGATTCCAAAAAACTGTAATCCACCTTTTCTTAGCCAGCTGAAAATCCTTTTACATCCAAACTTCGGAACGCAGACGTAAATTAGGAAATCGACGGAAAGCAGACAGGGTCATCACATCAGCTTAAACGAGATGGACGGTAATTCTGCTCATCGGAAACTCTGGGGATAACAAAGTCGCTTCCGTCAATACTGTTTGTGCAGAGTGCATGTGACAACCCTAATCCTGACGCGTTCCGTACCAAAACTGGGGCATAGAGGGTGTGTAGGTCACAAAGTAAGGATGGTACGGGACACAAAAAAGTAAATACCTACATTTTAATTTAGTTTTTATCTCAACTGTTTGAAAAATAATTGAAGGTTTTATTTCTGAACCATGCTGCCAATTTATTTGAAACACCTGTCCTTTGAACTGACTTATTGTGGGTATCAACATCAACGATTTTATTCCTCCCAGGACAATAAAGATTTATAGCAAGATCCGGTAAATATTTTTTCTTATTGTAGATTATTTGTTTTACAATTGAAAGAAAAATACTACGACTAGGAACGAGAAATATCACAGGTCAAATACCAGTGGTAAAAGACCGATAGTCATATAAGAATTGAATATTAATCGAAAAGGAACATTGTTTAATTTCACCAACTCGTATATTTTTTATTATCATAAAACCCTGACTGAGATGTTGGCAGCCCTATCTATCTAGGCGTCTTTCGTTTTACGAGCGCAGCTCTCGTCAAACGTTCCCAGTTTTCGGCTAGACTTAGTCTGAGGGCTCTTCAAATTGATTAAACAATAAAAGTAACAGACCAGACGGACCACAGACTGCTTAGCATCGGAATAGGTCGTTAAAATACTTAGGCCCTCTGCGCCAGAGTGTTTGCCCGGAGTTAGATGGGCGAAGCGATAGTTTTGAATTGATTATATAATTGTGATAAGTATAATTACGCGGAATAGCCAAGCTTTTGTCGATTGTATTTGAAGTCGGAATCAGTAATATCTACTGTTACTTCATCTACAATATATAATATGTTTGAATTACTGTTAAAATATTTATTATTTTGTTTCTAATTTTCATCGTGATATATTATCTCTATTTATTAAAAATAAAATATGTCACAACTCTAACCACCTCAAAAATAGTAAATGTTGTGCGCGAAAACATATGAAACTCTTTTATCAAAACAATATCCTGCTGGTGGCAACCCTATGTGGGGTTGGGAATATTTTACGGGCGGGCGGTAAGGATTTCATTGCACTCCTCATTTCGGGCAGTAGCACTGGCGGGCAAGGTCGCCTCGGTTGCGACCGAATTCGTAAACATGACACAGACGAGCGGTTGGGACGCCGCCGCGGAATTAAAACGTTCGGCGGAATTATGCTCAAGATATGGGGCGGACGGAATGCAGCAAAAAGAGCCTAATATCTAAAGATGAAAAGATGTACTTTCTATTAAATTCTGCATAGAAACGTCAATTTGATTCAAGGCCTTAAGCCCCTGCCCTATGTGAAGACTGTAGATTAAAATGAATCTAAACTAAGTAAGATATACAAACCGTAACATGTATGCAAAGCAAAAAGTACCAAAAACCGCTTGTCTGTGAGGAATATTTTATATTTCCTGAAACTTTGTGCGGATGCATGGACTTTGGAATTCATTCATTCAAGCTAAGTCTCCCAGAGAATTCCGTTTCTTCGTAAACTTACAGAGCGTCGGACTGAAAATACGGGAATATTTTGATTGTTTTAGACGCAATCTTTGTAACTGAGGCACGAGCACAAGATAAAACCAAGTCAAGGGCAAGTATTTTTTAGGGTTCCGTACCCGTTATCGTCTTTTTTCCGAAAGTAGTTCATAATGATGCGGGGCACCATCATTCCCTAAATATGGTTAGCTATTTCACGTCACCCTGTACACTAAACGCAATATAAATAAATAGATTTCCATACAAGAGAGTGGTATCCGCATATTTTCATTTAAGGTGTTGCGTTGCGGAATAACGGAACCCTTCGTGTGCCAGTCCGATTCGTACTTAAGAGGATCGTGTACTCGCGAGCTTCCATACAAAAAGCGGTAACGTTTTCCACCCCCTAAACCTTGTCCGATTTTCACAATTTTTTTACATGTTTGAGATACTATGGAAAACTATGCTCGTACGTTTTGATTTTTTTGAATGTACTTATTAGTAAGTAGTCTATTAATTTAATATTTATCGTTGTGCACATATGTAGGTCTATCTTTTGTTAATTAATCCTGTCCATCCTAGGTTTGCTGGAAGAGATCTCTTATTAGAGATAAGCTCGCCTTTGTACATGTTTTTTTCATTATTAAGTGTCTGTATTCTGTTTTTTGTGCAATAAAGTATAAAGTAAAGTATAAAGTATCTATGCGCTGGATAAGTGCTCCCTGCCCCCATGCATTATAGGGCAATATTGCCGAACAAATGGCAATATTGCTGACAACGGCACATCCTATGCGACCCGCGTTCATTGATTTCATGCCATCCTCGCTATGTCGGACTATCTGGCGGTTTTTCTGTTCTTTGCACGAATCATGCGGAAGAAAAATTCAAATAGATTGCCACTTGTGGATCGCATGCGATTATACAGTTAGGTAACTCGACAAATAAAGCAGATTCGACAAGTGCTATTGAAAATTGGCTTTCAGCCAGCACTGAATGCCCCTCCTTTACATTATGCACTCTGTTACTTAGCAGATGAGTTGCATTTTTGTACAAACGACTGGTTACACGAGCGTTTCAGTAATTTCAACGCACCTGTTCATTGTTAGGTTCTAGTTTATTTGTTGTCTGGTGTAGCCCTGTCTCTTGTGATGGGTTAATAAGTTAATTCGCCTGGGCCGATTTTTCAATCTTGTTTTAACGTTTATCTGTCTGTTTATCTGAATAATTAGAAATTTCTCAGCTCCATAAAGCTATCTTACCTTATTAGCCACAAATCCGTCGGTAGCACTCAAACAGGTATACGCTATCTTATTAGCTTCAAATCCGTCGGTAGCGCTCAAACAGGTAGACGCTATCTTATTAGCTTCAAATCCGTCGGTAGCGCTCAAACAGTTAGACGCTATCTTATTAGCCATGTTAATTAGTGAAATTAGTTTGGAAGTTATCAAGGAATCAATTAAAAATACAAAAAACTTTATTTCCAAAACAACAGTTTGCGAGATTAAAAATACTGATGGTATCCACACTACGTGTATATCGTGGGCCCCAGCTTGGTGATTGGCGGTAATGTTTATTTGAGCAAACCGATTTACTACTTAATATATTTTATGGTATTATTTAGAAATTGAAATTGAAAAGACTTTATTAGCACACATTCTAAAGAACAGACAATAGATTACAGCGTCATAGTTAGTGCTAACAGGACCCGGCTCAGCAATGCCGAGCTGAGACGGTCTCAGCTCAGCGCTGGTTTTCAGCCGGACCTTCGGAACACAAGCACAAGACTACCACATGCACAAGTATTTTTTTTTAAAGAGAAAATAAAATAAAAAAATAAAAACTAACAAGACAACGTATTTTTTTATAAAAGGAAAATAAAATAAAAAAATAAAAACTAACAAGACAATATTATTCCTGTCTGATAGTTAGGTACCAACTTTTAAACAATAAGAGTTAAAAAAATATAAAGCTTAATTAGAGATAAAATAAAAATTAGGCTTAGCCTAGCACACGCACACACGAGCATTTTTATTATACTTACTGGAGTCATTTATTGTAAGGGTTTTTTAATTAAGAGCTACAGATAAATTGAGTTAATTCAGCCAAATTTTTGATTTAAAAAGTTTAATTAATTGTGTCGACTCGAGAGTGATTTGAAATATTTATTTATAGATATAAACCACATCTCTCCGCAATAACATTTTTATGATCAACCCTATAAAGTCGGCGGCAGATTACACACAAAACACTATGTCACTCCACGACAACAAATTATAGAATGTCGCCCAGGTGTGTCGGTCGAAGGCTTAATTCAGTGCATATTAGATTAGAGCTCTTAAACCATGAGGAGACGCGTCGACAGGATGTCAAGTCTGCTAAACATATTACGAATCATTGATCATTCAAAGACCCGTTTTTGACATAATTGGTAGTCTAATTATGTCAAAAAATTTAAGGGTCTTTGAATGATCAATTAATTCTAATGTGTTTAGCAGACTTAATACACAGGAGTCATGTCGCGCGACGTAATCCAAAGATAATATATGTATATATGTACTATGTAAATTAAATTCATTTAAAATTAAAATTTTAGATCTACATCACATTGAAATAGAAAAATACTTGATTTGGTTTGTTAACTTTCATTGTTCATTTTTTTAGGGGAGGAGCCTCGCTACTTATCCCAAAACACAGGGGAAACCCTACTTTGGGGAGTATCGACTCTGACGTTATCTTGTGCTTAATATCAACACCATACCATAACTCATAAACAGATGATGTATCTTTAGTTAAGTTATTATAACATGCAACTGTACATTTCTTATTGAATAAACACTTCATTTCATTTCGTAATGATATAGTCGACAGTCAGCAAAGCTATTATCTAATCTGTGGCAATGTGTCGATGCGTCGGAGTCTGGCTTTCGAACTATCAATTTCAGAAAGAGCAGTTTTCACTGTAAATGCCTATTGTTGTGGTAAGTATCATGCCTTTTCCATGCGGCGTGACAGGACGCACGTAGGCACGACACATTTAACTTGTTATTCAATCCTTCCTATGGTAAATATTTTAAGGAAACAGTTCACAACTTATTGCTTACCCTTTCCTTCACTAGGCGGTTGACTGGAGCCATTTTTTTTATTTTTTTTGTAAAAAAAAAATACATTAAAATTAGTTTGACAGTGGGTACCAACGTCAAAAATTAGACATTCATTGACGTCTTGGTACCCACTGTCAAAATAATTTTAATGTCTTTTTTTTTTATATAATTTTAATGTCAATATTGTTCCAAGGACTCTTTTGTCCTTACGCGACCCAGCGTGCTAGGCTTTGCTCAAAGGGGATTCTAAACGCGCGGACGACACGTGGTGGTTACGCTTGAATAACGCGCGTAATAAAGCGTCGTCTGCGCGGGAAAAAAAACCGTGTGCACAGACTCTAACTTGCTTGCTATAAGTAACAATAACCCAAACAATAGTATTGAACGCCCAACAAAAACGCGTTATTAAATTCCCTCCAGAAGTTGCAAATCAAGCCGCAATATATTGGTTATAAAAAAGTGCAACAAGTATGTATGCGAAATGCACACTCCTCGGGAAGTGTATCTCCACTTGGGTTTATGGCCCATAAAAGGGGTTTACGATCAGCCGGATAATACCCATCCGGCTAAAAGGTTTCGGCCAACTGCGACCTATACCTAAGCGTAGACGCTAATTAAAAATAAAACCGGCAAAGCGCGTGATGGGTAAATAAATGTATTTCAAACCACACAGATAGCGATTAAATATAGGCCGAACGGACAAATAAAATCTTTGACTCCGAACTGAAGGTGAGATATCAGGGGCCCGATGCGCTCTGAGAAACGCATTATATTGGAACGCTACCGCTTCTAAAACACCCAAAATGGCGTCATTTGGTATGCTCCTAAAGAATCGCAAATAGATCGTAAATAGATTAAGCGTATGTACGCTTGCTTGCAATCTATTTACGATCTATTTGCGATTCTTTAGGAGCATACCAAATGACGCCATTTTGGGTGTTTTAGAAGCGGTAGCGATCCAATATAAGTGCGTTTCTCAGAGCAGCATCGGGCCCCAGATATCAAAATTAGGGTAATTCGGGGCGAGAGAGTGAAGTCGATTTTCATTCAGAGCCATAGGATTTTGGCGCAGGCTATGTGTAGTTTAAACATCTCAAAACAAGATACTTACAGGATAGGTAGCCTAGTGTGGGCACTGTATGTGTGCATATGCTCACTCATCCAGGAAGAGAGATAGCGAGAGACTATGTGCCTCGATTCTGGCACATCTCTCGTTTTTCCTTTGTGTACATTTGTTTCAGAATATCAGCTTACCAACCTTAGTTTAATTTTAATTACCTATTGAAACCCAAGAAAAAAAGTGTAACTCACGTTTTAAATGCATTGAGGTTTAGAATCGTAAAATATACAGACTTAGAAAGTTAGGTGCTTTACTTTTAAGAGTAATAAAAGTGGAAAGCTCACGAACTTTGATGTCGTTACGTCTCTTTTAATTGGGAAAAGTCTGCAAATGTTTATATGGTGCGAATAGGCTTTATGACTTGTTCAACAATACTAAAGAACAAACGTGGTACTTTGATATAAGCCTCGTACTTTGATATACGTTTCTAAATGAAAAAAACTGTGAAGTTTACCTTATTTTTACCTGGATGACATTATTCATCTAGCCTTTTCGGTGTTTAAAGTCATTGTTACGAGATAAACTCTGCGTGTTCGGATCGTATATTCTTTTATATTATGTAATACACAGAATTCACTGTCAGGAAACAGATTTCGTAGGCTCCTTTTCGGGTATACAGGGTGACATTTAATTAGCTGACCATATTTTGGAGAATGATAGTACCCATCATTATGAACAACTTTCCCCAAGAAACATATAGTCGCAAATGAAAAAAAAACCGTCCTCCAGTACATTGCCCCAATCAGCTGATTTAAAGTTACTATGGGAGACCCAAAAATTTTTTTTCCTTGCGACTATAAGTTCCATGGTGAAAGTTCTTCATAATGATGGGTACTATCATTCCCCAAAATATGGTCAGCTAATTAAATGTCACCCTGTATAGACGACATTTGTATATCGAGCGGGGAGGACTAAGTGATAGGTCATAAAGTCGGTTTTTTTAAGTTTTTGACTTGGTGAATTTAACAACATGTACCATAAATATGTAAGTGGTCGAAAGTCGCAGCACAAAAGCTGGTATCAATATACCGCTCTCAGCTGAGTTGTCTCAGCTACCTGAATGACAATATTATATTGACGTTGACTCGGAGACTATTTATCCAATTGACTGCGGCTCGCCAAACGTTTGTTGTATTCAACACTCGTTCGCATACGCAACCTATGTACGATGACGGGCCGCCATCGCCAGACAGTTTCGCAGCGGCTGACCAATCACAGCTCTCTTACCTCGTCCCGCGCCGCCCGTAAATTGGTGAGTTGTGTTTCAAAGGAAAATGTATCTATGCGCTCTCCACTGGTCAAGTGCTCCCTGCGTTGGCTACGCAATCTGTATGATTCCATGGCCAATGAAAAAAATAACTATAAACTGAACTGAAGGTTTCGCAAAATCTGTAATTTTCCCCTACTTGAGATAGCTATCAGAGTTGAGAGCGATTTATTAATACGGACCTAAGATTGGCTCTACTCCCTGCCTACCCCTCTGGGATAGTCTACCGAGTAGCAAGATAATATCTTATCAAACAATAAAACCACATTTCCTGTACTCGCTAGTATAAAGTAGGTTCTTTGTTAGAAGTTTCCAGGCATTAAATTCATCGTTGCCTCACGTTGCAGTAAACCTCACAATGCATACTCGACAACAGGTGAAGGTACACCTTTTTATTTTTACCAGATCGGTCGGTTCGAAAGGAGTGTTAGTTTTTATTAGTTCGTAATATGATGTAGTTTGTATAACGATGTTTTTTAGGGTACTGTACCCGAAGGGTGCCAAACGGGGCCCTATTACTAAGCCCACGCTGTCCGTCTGTCCGTCCGTTTGTCCGTCATCGGTTCCTACAAGACCGTAAAAGCTAGAAAGTTTAAATTTTCACAGAATGTGTTATCTGTTGCCGCAACAACAAATACTGAAATACGAGAGATATTACAAATTAAAGGGGGTCCCCCCCATACAAGAGACTTGACATTTCGCTTCAACCTATACTGTTGAGGTAGCTCAGCGGGTATGATGTAGGCTCTCAATCCGTAGGTCGTGAGTTCAAATCCTCGTGAGGGCATAATCTTTTTTAATTTTTTTTTTTTTTGTTTTATTGTTTGTGCCTGTATGTAAATGTAGGCACATTCATTGCTTCTTGCCCCACACTAGGATACTTTTTAACTTGGTGAATTATATTTCGTCGAAAGTATAAGTTAAAGTTTTCTTGTGGCCAACCCTACTAGCCGGTACTGCCTCAGTCCAAGTTTAACTCTTTACCCTTCGCAATAAACTCGCTCAGTTTTCCAAGAAAGCTCGCCCCCGCCCGCCCCGCGCGCTCGTAAACCGCCCCCCGCTCGCCCTCCGAGCCGAAAAAGCGAAAAACAAACCAGCTTATACAATTATACAACAAATAAAACATACGTTTATTACTGTTCGACTTACTTATTTTATGTCCCGAGGGGTATCGCGTTGGATAGACGTCGGGGCCTAGACGTCGTAAATAAGTATGAAATATGATAATTGCGAAATTCTTCGATAAATTACGTTTAAGCATTAATGATCCGCTTGACGTTTTGTGCCTATAAACGGAGGCTTTCACGGAATCTGCGAAGTTCAATATGGTGAATAAGTGTGTAGGATGGACCTCTCTCTGCCCATGAGACTAGATATTCCATTACCCACTTATTAATAAAAAGTTACTCTAAGTTTTAAGTGTAACTGTGTAGTGTAATACTGTGTTTAGTGTGGTACAAGTTCATAGCATTTATAAACTCAAAATCCGATAGGCATAAAAGCTCGGCAGATTTCCACAAAATAACGTTTATTCATAGAGCTCGTCTAAGCTGAAATGACGCGGCCCACTCCTTGGTTTTGTATGACAAGTAAACACGAAACCAAGGAGTGGGGCGCGTAATTTCAGCTTAGACGAGCTCTACCCTCTGACCGGTCAGAGCCTGCGTCAGCAGCCTAGCAGTAAGACACCCCCCATAGGGTGCATGACAGGTGACACCAAGACGTCTAAAAATATCTATTGTAAGGGATGAAAGCATAACTGCAGCATCAGCGAATGATCTGTTCGGTGATGCATAGCGCGAGAATGTGGCAGTTTCTGCGAGATGACTGTGTGACTGTGCTGTCCTCAGATTATTAATTTTATATCTATAAGTATATTTTGAAATGAATGAATTTGTAATTGTATTGAATATCAAATGGAATGCAATTTATCATGGAATACCATTAATTAATGTTTATTGTATTTGTCTAGCGCATTGGATTAGTCTGTAATGCTATACAATTTAATTTGAATGTGTAATAAATAAAAAAACTTCCCCCAATTTCTGTGTCAAATATTTTTCTTTTTCGGCCAGGAAAACGAGCAAAAGGGAGTGGGCAGATTATGCCTCTGCCACCCCCTTTAGGTAATGGCTTGACTCTGTTGTAGTAGGTAATGTAGCAGAGTTATTGTTATATGGTCACTTTGACTATCCATTCTGTATACAAGGTGTTAATAAATTAACGCAAAATGAGAAACTACTTTGAGGAACTTCATTCTGAGCAACTTTATTTATTTATTTATTTATTCAGGAAGCCAACAGCAGCAACAGCATTTATCTTTACAAAAAATGTTAATATAAAGACTTACGAGATAAAGCCAATTTATTATGAAACCGATTTGATCAGAGCAACTTTATTTCTCACTTCTCCATACAAATCAGCTGACCCACTCAGGCCAAAATGTACTGGGAATTGAAAAATAAAGTTGCTCTGATGAAATTGGTTTCATAGTGAAAGTTGCTCAGAATGATGTCCCTAACAAAGTAGTTTCTCATTTTGCGTTAATTCATTTACACGTTGTATATCGTGCCGTTATTTATGAGAAGGAAATAAATTAACTTGACTCAAGCTAACGTATTGTGTATTTAATTTCGCCTATGATTACCCGACTTAAATTAACGATTCGCATCACAGTGCGTGACTGACTTGCTACTTATTACCTACAAGTGGTACCGTAGTATTACTTTGATAACGCACTGCACAAATTAGATTTTTATAGTCCTGTTTACAATTAGTGTAGGCATTTGATAGGTTTATTCCAGTATTGGCTAAGAAAGGAAAGATTTAAAGAAACCAATTTTCAAGCATCGATAGCGGTGCTTTACCGCCACTGTTTCGAATGGTAGAGTAACTTTGTGAAGTATACATTAAATAAATCATAAAACTAATGGTAGATAATGATCATTACATCACAGGCAAAAAATCGTTCCAAGATTCTTAATACACAATAATAATATTTCATGAAATGGCCAACCATTGCATTGGGTTGATAATTTCATGGCTATTTCATGAAATGATCCGATGTTCGATAAATAAATGCTAAGTTAGTGTGTAACATCTCGGACACAAATTAATTACCTTGCTGTGTGCCTTAGTTGTAGAGCTACTCTACAAATTAGTCTAGATTTAAGTAAGAATTAATAATTCATGGTTTTCCCCTCGGCTATACAGGCTGTAACAGAAAGGGGTGTACTTGTACAAGCCGAAAGAGGGCTGTTAGAGACATCATTCTGAACAACTTTCACTATGGGACCGACTTGATCAGAGCAACTTTATTTTTATTAACTCAGTACATTTCGGGCCTAGCGCTCAGCTGATCTGTATGGTGGAGTGAAAAATAAAGTTGCTATGATCAAGTCGGTCCCATAGTGAAAGTTGCTCAGAATGATGTTCCTAACAACCCTCGTTCGGCTTGTACACCCCTTTCTGTTACACCCTGTATGACGATTTTTCATCAGAGTAGTTGTAACTAAACCTTTAGTTCCCAGAAACAAAACCTTGCTTGGGAAACCACCTGATTGATTTTGCCGTGCGTACGCGCCGGTTTATTGTCGAGTGTAAATGCAATATCGCCTTCGCACGAAATTAGCTGTAACCGAACCAAAGTAATTACAACCTGATTAATCCGAAACTAAAAACTAGGTACGATGTATAACGTAGTTTAGTTAGCGAAGCGGGCTTCAGTATCGGCGAAAGTATTTATAGTAGGAAGTTAATGTAGCCCATTAATGTCCCCACCGACGGGCACAGGTCTTTACCCGGATCCGAGTAAGATTGAGCCATACTCCACCAGGCTGGCTCAGTGCGGGTTGGTGGAGGGGTTTTAGTACTACTACATACTGCCAAGTACTGATAGTTAGCCGGGACAGCATGACGTGCCATCTGAAACACAGAGCGTACGATAATGTACGATATTTATAGTAGTAGTAGTAGTGGTAGTAGTAAAATAACAGAGCGTCACGCCATTTTTCGAACGGGGCGACAGAGGCGCAGTTTACCGGGGTAACAGATATATTGTACGTGAGCACTGAATGAATATCTGCATTTTTAATGCTCCATTTTGCGTGACAGGTTACAAAAGATTCCCCTAGCTACATAGATACTTGTGAAAAGAACAGTGAACATCAAATAGTCAATAGCCGGCCAAGTGCGAGTCGGACTCGCGCACGAAGGGTTCCATTTATCTATAAAAAACCGCAAAAAAATAATATTTTTTGTATGGGAGCCCCCCCTAAATATTAATTTAATTTTAATTTAATTATTTATTTTTTAAGTAAATAATATACTCAATATATTGTGAACATAACAATATCAAGCAAAAAAATCACGTTTGTTGTATGGGAGCCCCCCTTAATATTAAATTTCATTTGATTTTTAGTATTTGTTGTTATAGCGGCAACAGAAATACATCATCTGTGAAAATTTCAACTGTCTAGCTACCACGGTTCATGAGATACAGCCTGGTGACAGACAGACGGACGGACGGACGGGCAGACAGCGAAGTCTCAGTAATAGGGTCCCGTTTGGCACCCTTCGGGTACGGAACCCTAAATAGACCACGGAAGCGAACATCGCATAGGATTGCACACGAGGAGAATCGGTTATCTAAGTTATTGAATATTGTGGCATACTTACGTACGACACTCAATTCCAGTTTAACATTTGACTCTCTGCCCAAGAAAGGAACTGCAGAAAACGTTTCCATAAGTTAAGTATAATTTTTATTGAGCAGTATTGAGTACACAAGTATTCAAAGTAGTATTCTGGCCTGAGTAGGTCAGCTGATTTGTATGGAGAAGTGAAAAATGAAGTTGCTCTGATCAAATCGGTTTCATAATGAAAGTTGCTCAGAATGATGTCCCTAACAAAGCAGTTTCTCACTTTGCGTTAATTCATTTACACCTTGTTTACAATCTTTAGTTGTTTCGTTTGAATTTTTCTTTGCCTGCACGATTTTTCTTTGGAAATATTTTCCGATATCTTTACAACAGCTGTTATTAAAAGATCCAAAATAATTACAGTATCGTTCGACCTTATGAATAAATAACCGGCCAAGTGCGAGTTGGACTCGCACACAAAGGGTTCCGTACCATTATCTATAAAAACCGCAAAAAAAAAATGTATGGGAGCCCCCCCTAAATATTAATTTAATTTTAATTTAATTATTTATTTTTTAAGTAGGTAAATAATATAGATACTCAATATATTGTGAACATTTTAAGCGTCTACCTGCTACCATTATCAATATCGAGCAAAAATGAGCAAAAAATCACGTTTGTTGTATGGGAGACCCCCTTGATGTTAAATTTCTTTTGATTTTTAGTATTTGTTGTTATAGCGGCAACAGAAATACATCATCTGTGAAAATTTCAACTGTCTAGCTACCACGGTTCATGAGATACAGCCTGGTGACAGACAGACGGACGAACGGACGGACGGACGGACGGAAGGACGGACAGACAGCGAAGTTTCAGTAATAGGGTCCCGTTTGGCACCCTTCGGGTACAAAACCCTAAAAAACTGCCGCAGCGACTGACGGGCCGCATTGCAGTATGAGCTATTTTATGATTTATTTTAATAGTTTTGTCCAAATTTTAACCACTCAACATTGAAATCAAATTCCGCTCTATTAAAAAGATGCGACTAAACAAAACATTATAATACTATGTACAGATGTTATATTATAACAAACTGAAGGCAGTGACCTCCAGATAGTGTCCTTTCTGTGTGGCATCGTCGCTCCAGAGTAGTTTAAACTGTCCCTAGTAACTCAAGGCCGATTTATGAAAATTATCATCATCAATCCACACAATTGCATTCAGTGTCTTCGCTAACATTGTCCTCATTTATCTTATCGCATGTTTGAGATAGCAGTCATTAAGTATATTAATTGTATGTTGAGATAAGGAGGTTCAACCGTTGCCCCGTGAAGGTGCTGGTTTGCTGAGTCGAATTAGAGACCAAAACTCTTAAAATAACATCTTTTAATATTTAAGATAGGTACTTATAGAGGTTTAAATTGTAGCCCCGGGAAGGCACAGAGTTTGTCGTCTTCACAAAATAAAAGGCCCGTTTTGACAGTCATTAAGTTTTGACCCCTAACGCGTTGGTAATAGAAGCGGTTTTCCTAAGCAACTTGTACGCTTTGCTTGTACGCACCAGTTGGCTTTTATTACCTACGCATTAGGCGTTAAAACTTCATGGGCGTGAACTGTCAAAACGAGCCTTTTATTTTGTGAAGACTTTAATTAAACATAACATAGCGTCCCGCCTTTTTCCATTCGGAGTGTTCGAGGCGAAGGTTTCCTCACGATGAAATCCAATGTAAAAATGTGATGACTTTTCTGCCTCATTCTCATACGTGAATGTGTTTCCTCATGAATTCTGTCAAGTAACAGAAAGTAACTACTTAACTAAAATTCGACGCAGATAGACAGCAACGTAACGTTTGCCATTTTTCTGACCTTCGATTAAAGATGAGCATTGGATCATAAAAGTGCCTAATCTAGATCATGTTTAGTGCAATTCCTTATCTATTTTAACCCCCGCCCGACGAAGGCAAAATGGGTGTTATGAGTTTGACGCGTGAGTCACTCTGTGTGTCTGTCTGTCTCTCAGCACGTGGAGCGTAAACGGGTGAACCGATTTGAATGTTGTTTTTTTATTCAAAAGTATATTTCTTGGAGCTGGTTGTTATGGTACCATCGAGCTGGTCTGATGATGGAGTTTGAAGGTGGGAGCGGGAACCCTATGATGTTTACTAGTGAACCCGTCGAATTTGGGTTCATTAGGGTCGCTGTGACAAGCGCTTTGAGAATTGGTACCATTGAGCTGATCTGATGATGGAGTGGGCAAATCGATGATTTGAGCTGGAACCCTGGGATGCTTACTAGTAAACCCATCGAGTTTGGGCTCATTAGACTCGTAGTGACAAGACCTTTGAGAAAATGGTACCATCGAGTTGATCTGATGATGGAGTGTGAAGCTCGAAGGTGCGAGCTGGAACCCTGGGATGCTTACTAGTAAACCCATCGAGTTTAGACTCATTAGAATCGTTGTGATGAGACCTTTTAATTTCACCTGATGATGAGACCTGGTGATGAATCTGGAAGACTGGTTTTATGCGGGGTTTTTTTAATGCTAAAGTTATTTATCGTGAGTAGTACGGCAGTTAATCAAGGTAACTAGAGTGCTACATATAAGTACTGTTGTATTTTCTGGTTCTTTTCCAAATAGTTAGATGCCTTTCATGATCTAACTGCTTGCTCCAAACTGTTAGACGGGCTACGAGAATCGAACATGCGAGTCTTTGTTTCTGACCATTCCTTTGTGATGCTTATTCCTTTGTAATTTTACGCGATAATTTTGCGGTAACCGAAGGAAGGAAGAACCTTTCAATTTAATTCAAGGGTGAATTTTCAATTAAACCGCAATTTATAATAATGTCTAGAAATAAATTGTACAGCAATTTTCACGTGCTACTGTCTGTTACGAATGTAGGTATATTATTTTATTAATGTATGTGTAAGCTTTTTCTCCAAGTTCAGAGTTTTTATTCTAGTGAAGGGTGGTTTCACATACTATTATTTATATTGGGTTTGTTGCGTGTTATTAGCTTGGCTATTTAGTGACGCGACTATAGCCTGACGTCACTATGTATATTATTTTATCCTATGAAAGGGCTTGCTAAAGAGCATAATTAAAAACACGGGTTTTTATGATAAATATCTGATAGACTCTCTTCTACCTTTCTTATGGCTCGACACTGATGTCCAATCACTAATCAAAAAGAGCGTTACAAAACGTGGGTACCACAATAAGCCTCTGCCACTTCGAACAGTAAATGGCGTGACGAATATATGCTCCAAAATGTAGAGGTTCAAACATACGCCGCCCGCCCAAGGCGGATATTGCTCGCCCAAGTCGCCTGCTCGCTCTCAATAGCTATCAGACATTCTCCTTACATTTCTCAGACAAGCAACTTTTTGTTCCCCGTCTCATTTAGCACTCACTTGAGTAATTTCATTATTACCGCCATTATCGACATAACTGAACGCCTCCGATAAAAGACCTATTGAATGCAGAACAATTTAAAAGTCAAATCGTGATGTGCTTTTGTATTCAAAATTCGGGTCACATGAAAACGGTCCGGATATCGCGAATTACGAAGGTTTTTATACACTCCTGTGCAATATTGGCGATTTGCACATGCCTGTTGCAGGGCGGGCTTTACGCAATGATGGGTACCTGTCAGGCTTTCATCGAGTGAAACTTTTGATAGCTGAAAGCCCATACATTTTTACTTATGATAAATATATTATGTACGCAAGAAACTGTCAAAAGATAAATTATGGAATAAACTATTAAAACACTACTCTTATTGATTGACGGGTGGGAACTCAAATACAAGGTGTAAAGAAATTAACGCAAAATGAGAAACTACTTTGTTAGGGACATCATTCTGAGCAATTTTCACTATTAAACCGATTTGATAAGAACAACTTTATTTTTCACTTCTCCGTACAAATCAGCTGACACACTCAGGCCAAAATGTACTGGGAAGTGAAAAATAAAGTTGCGTTGATCAAATCAGTTCATAGTGAAAGTTGTTCAGAATGATGTCCCTAACAAAGTAGTTTCTCATTTTGCGTTTATTCATTTACACGTTGTATAATACAAGGACGCATGGGAAGCTAAAGCTAGTCACCTAAATCAACGAAAATCTTATCATTTACGTAACCTTTCCGCTGAGCCAAAAGAAGGGTAACCGATAAGATCAATCAAATATTAGGGCACTATGTTTGCAGAGTAATATCGGTCTGATACTCTCGTCGCGTCGCACCTTGTTTACAATGCACAGCTTGGACCTCGGTCACAGAATAACTAATATCTAGTCTTGGACATAGAATAATAGTGCGAAACTCAATCTCATCCCAAATAGGCTAGCACTAGGTCAGCAACTGTCCGCCCGTGCATAATTGTGATGGGAGTTGAATCCCACAACAGTTCCAACGCAGATGAAGGCCTTACATGGAAGGAGATAAGCTCCTCTTTGCTGTGCCAGGGTCGAAGATTGGTATTATACAATTTTCGTGACCAAAATATGATCTTGAATGGACGAGGTGGCCTCGAAAGTGGGTCGAGCAAGGTGCTTGGGGGCTACTCGGTTTCATTTGGTTACGCTGATTGAGCAGAGCACAGACCAGTTATTGATGTTTAATTTTTGACACAGATAATCAAAAAGCAAATACACTAAAAAGCAGGCCTAATAAATACCAGCAATAGGCATAACTAACTCTTATGCTAAACAAATAAATAATCTTAGGAACACCCCTGAAATAGTTCTACTTGTAAAACTAAATAAGATAGATAGATAGATAGATAAATTCATTTATTCATTGAATGGTACACACACAGATACATAAGTAAAGTAAATGTAGCCCATTAATGTCCCCACCGAGGGGCACAGGCCTTTACCCGGATCCGAGTAAGATTGAGTCATACTCCACCACGCTGGCTCAGTGCGGGTTGGTGGAGGGGTTTTACGACTACTACATACTACGAAGTAGTAATAGTAGCCGGGACCTACAGCTTAACGTGCCATCCGAAACACGGAGTGTCCGATAATGTACTTAAGATAAATTAAACATCTCATTGGTACATGGTCAGCACCGGGATTCGAACCTGAATCTCCTGCGTGAGAAGCAAGGTGAAACCCACTAGACCACGGAGCACCTCTGATACATAATAAAAAAAAACCTGAAATAACATAAGAAAAAACAAAAAAAAATAATTTTTGAACAACGAACAATTGGGTACGGTAAGAATCACTATATTGTGGTATTGTGAATGTACCGCGACAATGAAATGGCCCTGACTCAGCAATGTCACAGACGAATCTGTGACGCTGGTATTCTGCCAGGTCCACAATATCATCAGTACACAACAAATCTAGGAATGGAAATTTCGCCCACTACTATACTTTACTACTACACAGTAACTAGAAAGGTCTTCTCAAGTCAACGAGTATCAACGGACGGAACCGCATGCGCATGACATCTTTTAACTAAACGAACGAGAATACGCCCTCTGCCTGCTTCGCTGACAGTTTTGACCGGGTGTTAACTCACGGCAGCGTCTGCGGCTTTTTTGCATGTCCAAATTCCAAAAAGAACATGTCCTGTCACATGACTCATGTTCTTCTACATCTGTCAAACACGTCTGTCTGTGTGTCTGCCCGTGGTACTCACGTAACAAGGATGGGATTCTCCTCAATCTTGACGTGACGTCACAAGTAATAATAATAAGTCAATTCTGTTATTTTTTTAAACATTTTTATTGGTCTGTAGGATTTCTATGCGTTTGTTTTGTACAGGGAGCACTTATCCAGTGGAGAGCGCATAGATACATTTTCCTTTGAAACACAACTCACCAATTTACGGGCGGCGGGGGACGAGGTAAGAGAGCTGTGATTGGTCAGCCGCTGCGAAACTGTCTGGCGGCCCGTCATCGTACTTAGGTTGCGAATGCGAACGTTTGTTGAATACAACAAACGTTTGGCGAGCCGCATTCCCCCGCAGGCGCAGTCAATTGGATATATAGTCTCTGATTCACATTATTCTGTGTCGTTGGTTTCAATAGGTAATCTTACAGTTCAGATTACATTGTATGCTTCGGTTCTACATAAAGTCAATGTCAGATCGCTTGTTATGCAACAATATAGTAAGTAAAGTAAGTAAATGTAGACCATTAATGTCCCTGCCGAGGGGCACAGGCCTTTACCCGGTTACGATAATTCATGCTGTAAAATTGTTGGATTTTTATAGTAATCGCAACGGACCCAAAACCTATGGGGTATTTCCTTCCCTTCCTACAGTAACGAAATTTATCACAAAGCAAGAATTTATATAGCACAAGTAAAGGGAAAAATCTGAAAACTGCCAATTTATGTCTTTCTACAAAAATATTCAATCTGGTTTACATGGATGACAATATACTTTAGTTTTTATGTGGAGACCTAATTACACGTGTTACGATCTCCAAGTGTGATGGAACCCTTGGTGCGTGAGTCCTACCGACCGTTTTTAGGGTTCCGTACCCGAAGGGTGCCAAACGGGACCCTATTACTGAGACTTCGCTGTCTGTCCGTCCGTCCGTCCGTCCGTCCGTCTGTCTGTCTGTCACCAGGCTGTATCTCATGAACCGTGGTAACTAGACAGTTGAAATTTGCACAGATGATGTATTTCTGTTGCTACTATAACAACAAATACTGTACGGTTCACAAATAACCGTACTTACCGCGGTCTCACGCGCGTTCTACTTTACTGGTCGAACGTCAGCGATTCTATTTACTTACCGAGTTTAGGTTATCGATTTAATCAGGCATTTTAGTCAGAATACAATCAACGCTCAAAGTAACCACAACTTACGGGAAATTAGTCGCCATAATCTCTCATGTACTTTGCAATATACTTCTGATTGGACTTTTCATCTTTTACTACATCTCTCGTCAACTACTACTACTACTACGGGGAACCATCTCAAGACACACTGCGGGGTGGCCCATAAAAATACTAAAAATCTAAAGAAATGTAATATTAAGGGGGCTCCCATACAACAAACGTGATTTTTTTGCTCATTTTTGCTGGATATTGATAATGGTAGCTGGTAGCAGGTAGACGCTTAAAATTTTCACAATATATTGAGTATATTATTTGCTTAAAAATAAATAATGAAATTAAAATTAAATTAATATTTAGGGGGGGCTCCCATACATTTTTTTTTGCCTTTTTTTATTTTTTAAAAGAAACAATAAAATTAATATTAACACAAACCCTATGTTTGAGTCAATTGCATAGTGCCTGCCGTGTAATATTTTATATGAATGAAATGACTGCTATTTTTAATGTATTTTCTGTTTATGTTTGTCCCCTGGACAACTTTTCGCAACAAAACTTTTAATTAAAACAAGCAATCCTAACAATTGTTTGACAAAATACTACGAGCTAAATTCATTTATGCTGTACTACTTATCTTTAAAAGTTCAGCGGTCTAATTTATAATATAAAATAACCGGCCAAGTGCGAGTCAGACTCGCGCACGAAGGGTTCCGTACTATTGTCTATAAAAAACCGCCAAAAAAAAAGCACGTTAGTTGTATGGGAGCCCCCCTTAATATTACATTTCTTTTGTTTTTTAGTATTTGTTGTTATAGCGGCAACAAAAATACATCATCTGTGAAAATTTCAACTGTCTAGCTACCACGGTTCATGAGATACAGCTTGGTGACAGACAGACAGACAGACGGACAGCGAAGTCTCAGTAATAGGGTCCCGTTTGGCACCCTTCGGGTACGAAACCGTAAAAATGGTCGTTGGACAAAAAAAAATTGACCCTCACACACAAAAAATTTTTCTTCGCAAAAACTTAGTGCTGTTTTACTTCGACTTCGCATGTAAAATGTTTGAAATGATTGATTGATTTTTAAAAGTCTTTATTAATATAAAAATACATATTGCACATAGCCCAAACACAGTCAGGGATATGCATATAACAATGTGTCTATACATATAAAGTACATACTTACCAGGTTTGAAACCTTTTTGAAGCTTTTAAACTATGTGTATAAAACTAAATAACCTAATTACTACATTGTGAAAACAAACACACCATAACGTCTTTGATATGCATGCTTGAAGGCAACGCATTTATAAAAACAGTAATCCCGCGACACACTATACAGCCAAGGTACAAACATGTCGGGTAGTTCGCATATTCTAAATGTTTGAAATGTTTCATTTATTCCTGATTTTATGGGGACATTTTCAATTTAATGGCATTTTCGCGGTAACTTTGTGCAACGATCGCGGCTGTTAAGGTCTGCCTGCACCCGGTAGGTCCAAGTCACTTGATGATATCGTAAAACCCTTATCACTGGGCCCTTAAATGATTTTAATTACTCGATAAAACGTACAATATTTTTAATTTTACAAATAGTTTCTTTGGCAGTACTGAGGAATAATAATTTTACAATATTTTTGTGAAAAAGTGCCATGCGAAGTGGTGTTCACGGAATTAATTTGTTTGGTATTTGTATTAAGCTTACCTAAATAACATAAACAGAAAATAACATAGCGTCACGCCTTTTCCCATACGGGGTGGCAGAGGCACAACTGTGCCCACTTTTAGCCAGTGATTCAATACTCCATTTTGCGTGACAGGGGCTGGCCCATTACCGCAGCTATGTAGTAATGAAGGTTTCCTCACGATGTTTTCCATCACCGTTAGAACATCCGTATAACGTACTTAAGATAAATTATTTATACTTTATACTTACTTTTTACTTTATTGCAGCGAAAACATAATACAGACCACATTATACATGATTGATTACACTGATTTATCTCATTGGTACATACATGGTCAGCACCGGGATTCGAACCTGCATCTCCTGCGTGAGAAGCAAGCATGAAACCCAGTAGACCACGGAGCTCCTCAAATTCCTCAATGTAATAATTACTATTACAATAGGAACCACCTTATTTGTATAATCTATTAACTTTACACTTTGATATATACGTGTTACCAGCTCTATTCATCCGCTTATGCACATGCTGCGGTAGTTACATTTAAAAAAAATTGGTTGCCTGTAAAGTCGGTATACGGGCGAAAGTTTTACGTGACAACGACTTTGAGTGGTAAAATAATTTTAATGTGAATATTCATTCGTATTAGTAGGAAGAAGGATGAAATAATAGTAACAATTTAAAACATTTATTTATACAAAGAATTAGTGGAAGGGACGCGTGCCTTTCACTTTTTATGTCTGTCTCTCTCGCTCTTAGGCGGGCTAACCATGCCCGAGTGGAAGGGACGCGTGCCTCTCACTCGCTCTCATTGTGAGCGCATAACGTGAGCGGAGCGTAACGCAGTTTCTTGAAGTGTCACCCGGCAAACCAATTTATAAGACGTTGTCACGTCAAAATCCATTGCATTTTTTTTAAACTGAAGTTTGGTACGTTGTAGTTACCTATTTTGTGACTAGTCAAGAATTCTATTTTACACTAGAGTGCCCATCTCTATCGCAAAAGCATAGCAAAATATCATTCTGTAACAGTTTATTACTAAATTATCATTAAGGGGTGCTTACATCTGATCTGATCCACGATCAAGCTATTAAGGCCATCGATACACGACCACTTCAGCGGGACCCTCACCGGTGTGGTTATAGCTTTACTGTCCCCCACAAAAGAGTTTTATGGTGCATTTGCATATTTTTATAGCATTTCTGGCGCTGAAATTAAAGTATTATAAAGTATTATAAAGTCGGCTCAATGCTCTAGCATCATTCGCACTTAGGGTCGGTAACCTCTGACTACTTGTGATCCAGATAATAGGCGTGTGGCCTGTCAAGTCATAATAGATACTTTTTATGAACTGTCAAAACGGAACTTTTGTTCCTGAGTTCTATGAAATAACCTCAGAACAATAACTAAAAATTCGTGGTTATGTTTACATAATAATACGGACAGTGACAGTTCATAGCTTAGAAAGTCCAATAAAATTAAAAAGTATATTACGATACGTCACTTACGGGCAAATAGTGAACTTTTCTATTTGGTTGAATAAAAAGGTTGCAAAACACCAATAATTGAACAAGTTCAGTAGTACACGGTTCCTGGAGTCACATGATGGCTCGTGCATTGTCATTGCAACCAAAATGCTGACTTTCATATTTAGTCGTATAAAAAGGTTGCAAATTCAAAGAAAGGGACTGAATTTGTATACAACCACAGAGCCTTAGCCAGGGGCCTTGGAAATAACCACATAGTGACGTCATGTAAAAGTGCCATCAAATGCTGTCTTTTTTTGCACAAAATGAGAATGTCAAGCCATTTTGTACATAATGCTTCAACGTATGATGACATGTTCCCAGATTTATTGGATTACCTTAGACGGAAGTCTATTGTAGAGTTTTGTAAAGTGTCTAATTTTGTGAAGTTTTATTTTTGCCTTCCCTCTTTGCTTTTTAGAGATGAACTTTAATGACATACTTATAAAACTATGTAAACCCTTTTAGATTAGCATGATAAGTATTCATTTACGATTGTACTTCATGCAATATTGGCCCAACAACTATTATAACAGCCAACTTTCTAATTTCCATTTGTTTTTCTGATGGAGAATATAATTAAGACAAATCTCAGTTGCTTACAGGCGACCCTACCAGCTTGTCGTTTAATATTGTCCGCAAATCGTAAAGTTTTCCATAAAAACTGTTGATGCAAAAAGTTGCGAGCCATTTAACACTGAGGGAGGGAAGATGCATGCTTGCAATACAAGTATGTGAGTGTCAGTAGGACCAGGAGGAACCAAATGCAAATGCTGCGGCTCAAATCTAAAGTTTAGTTAAGTTTGAGTTGCTTTTCACGTAGGGCTGACCATGTATCAATGAGATACCTAAGTAAACTATTTTGTACATATTGGGATGGTCCGTGTTTCGGATAACTCGTTAATAGGTTTAGGTCCCTCCTGGCTACTATCACTATTACGTTATATGTAGTACTCGTGAATCCTCTGCAAAAACCTGCATTGAGCGAGCATTATTTAGTATAGCTCAAACTTTTTTGTATCCGGGTCCTGGCTTCTGCCCCTCGGTGGTTGGGCTACATTTATTTAAATATGCATAAAGAGCATATATAATAATATCTACTTTAAGGGTTGAAACCCCCGATCTTGTAGGGTAGGGTTAGCTGGGATAGTGATGTGATAATATTTTAAGGGTCGATTTTATGATGAATTAATGATGCGGAAAAGCGGACGCCGTTTTTGAGAACACTTTTATATCACTGTGTAATGTTTTGGAACAATTCAAGAAACCGCTTTTAAACTGCAGTAAAAAACTAATAAAACCTATGAAATAAAAAATATTACTGTCTGCAGTAACAACTAACATAAACCAATAACTTTTAGGAAAAATAAATTATACAATTACTTCGTAACAAAAGAGGATATAAAGCAGTTATACCTGACGACATAGTCCTCAGCATTACTCAAATACCACGTTAACAAGTGATACCCACTTCGCGATTACAAGTTGTCAACGAAGGGTTACCATACTTGCAGAAATGTCCGGGCCTTTCCCGCTTTTTCCTAGCAATTTCAAAAGATGTTCGACTTTTCTTACCTCAAAGTTATTTCCTGGTTTCGCCTCTGCTTCGAAAATTATGGCTTTTTCCAGAAGTTCTAAAAAAATATGGTATCTACAATAGCATAATAATAATAATGGCTCCGTGCTCTAGCTTGTGGGTTTCACGCCTGCCCCTCACACAGGAGATGCTGGTTCGAATCCCGGTGCTGACCAATGAGATAGGTACTAGTCTTTTACGAGTATATAAAAACACCAGGTCTTGGATGTTTAGATGTTTGTGATGTCGCTGTTTCTGGTTCCCACGGCACAGGGTGTCCAGGGCCAGAAGCAATGTATCTGCCTGTATGTAAATGTTTATATTTATGTTGCTTATATTAGATACGGACGTTCCGGTGATGGAAAACATCATGAATAATGAAGGTTTATCATTATTCCATAGCTGCGGCGAACGGGGCCCGGTATCACGCAAAATAGAGTATTGAATCACTGGCTAAAATTGGCGTGGCGCTGTTATCTACTAGCTCGTCCAACGTCCACAAAAGATCCCAGTAGCCCAATCACGAACAAAGTGTTCGATACAATACAATCGAAAAGCTAAATGTCAGTAATTGAAGGAACACTATCTTTCTCTACATTAATATACCTTAGTATCTATTTATATATTATATTTTGTTTTTTGTTTTTATCTGTATTTATGTATTTATTAGTAAGTAGTCTATTATTTTAATATTTATCGTTGTGCACTTATGTAGGTCTACCTTTTATTAAATTATCCTCTCCATCCTAGGTTTGCTGGAAGAGATCTCTTATTAGAGATAAGCTCGCCTTTGTACATGTTTTTTCTAATATTAAGTGTCTGTATTATGTTTTCTGTGCAATAAAGTATAAAGTATAAGTATAATTCTTATTCTTTATTCCTTCCTGCGTTCTTGAAAACGTTTTACGCGAGATCTTTTATTCTGTTTTTTTTCATAGGTTTTGAAAACTCTGTGGTTGAAAATAGCGGGCCGTGGACATTGGACGGAAGGTTGTGTTGTACTGTCTTACCCTGAGTTTCACGAAACAAATTTTTAGGGTTCCGTACCCGAAGGGTGCTAAACGGGACGTGTGCGTCCGTCCGTCAGCGGGTCCTAGAGCACGAACCGTAATAGCTATAAAGTTGAAATTTTCACAGAATGTGTATATCTTTTGCCGCAACAACAAAAAATACTGAAATACGAGGGTTATTACAAATTACAGGGGGTCCCCATACAAGAGACGTGTTTTAATTTTCTTTTTGTTTTAGTTTTATTGTTTTGAGTGCTTAAGTTGTGTTGTACGATGGTACGGTACCCTTCTTGTGCGATTCCGACTCGCACTTGACCAGTTTTAATTTAAGCAAATGCTTTGCAACTGAAACAAATGACTATCCTATATGAGATTCTCGCGATTAAATTAGTTAAGTGACAACTTAAATTTCAAAATAGTTTCGTGAAACTCAGGATTAGAATAGCAATGGTGACCCTTGCTGGCTGGAGTGAGCAGTAAGTGGCCGAGCCATCACTCAAGGCGCGACAAGACAACTGAATGTATACCTCAAACACAGATATCGTAAACTTTGTAATTACTTCGACTACTATAAGACCTGGATTAAGGGAATCGCCCTTTGCGGCGGATCCGAATCGTAAATAAACGACGCAAAGGTTGTAAACCAGGACCCGGGAATTTCCCGCGCATTCCTGTAAGCTGCAAGAAAGAGGCCCTTCTTAGGGCTTTTGAGGGCAAATTTACTGCGCGGGCGAAACATATTTTCATTAAAACAAACTCGGCGCGTCGTTAAATCTGGGTAATAAACCCGCAATTATGATAGTAAAGCTAAATTTATTACGACTAAGACCGCTGGATGCTTAATTAGAGAATGCTAAATAGGTGGGGTACGAATAAATGGTTATACTCGTAGTGAGCTAGTGTTGCTGATGAGCTATAGTAAAATGGCTCGCTAATAAGGGTGATGATGATGTGATGAACCCACAGACTATATGTATATCCAAAATGCGGCTTGCCAAACGTTTGTTGTATGCAACAAACGTTTGCATACGCAACCTATGTACGATGACGGGCCGCCAGACAGTTTCGCAGCGGCTGACCAATGACAGCTCTTTACCTCGTCCCCCGCCGCCCGTAAATTGGTGAGTTGTGTTTCAAAGGAAAATGTATCTATGCGCTCTCAAGTGCTCCCTGGATTACCCTGATCAATAATGACTGCGGTCTTGCGGTCTTACTGTGGCTGCATCGGATTAACTCGACTTAAATGGAAATTCACGGTAGCCTTACAATTACATCACTCCACGTCTTTTTCTAAACCGTCTTCCAAAAACCGATACAGGATGTTCGTTCACAAAAATCGTCTTTAAATTCGCAATACGGATTCAAATCATGCAACCTGCATCACACTCATTTATTTAGCCAGAAGGATGCGTTTGTATGTCATATAAAGGATGTGAACTCCCATTACGGCTGTGGTGTAGTGACGCATTGTTTTGGCACCATAATATGATAAATATTTATATTCAAAAGTCAACAGTCCGTCCGTCAGTCTTTTAAAAGGTTCCGGTGTCGCGTTTTAATCTTATTTCTTCGTAGTAATTACTTGATGCTCTATTCTCGGTATATTTGTACAAGTGGGAGGTTCCTAGGAATTTTGTAAGTGCTTTGTGAATTGGCTTTGTATAATGTATAAGCCGTAGATGGTCTCTAACTTGAAGTAGGTATTAAAAATTATGCAGCCACTAATTGACCAACAAGTTGTACAATTTCGTAATCGCATCGATATATATTTTTTATTTATTTTTTGGTTGTATCACATATAAAAAATCACTAAAAAGTACTCGTAAACCACTGAGGTTTCTCTGAGCACAGAACATTCGTAAATGTCAGTGCGCACTTCATAAAGACAAATTACAATTTAGTTAGTCATTACCACACATCACAAACAAACACTGCATATTTCACCTTAATTATAATCATCATAAGTAGGTGTAGTATGATAAGGGTAATGCAATTATTTATATCCTATATATAAAGTACGATGTATGTACGATTTTCTGATCTAGGTAACAGGCGGTCAAACGCGCATCTTTTCAGATGTTTCTTACCCGGGGGCCTGATGCTGCTTTGAGAAACGCACTTATATTGGATCGCTGTCGCATCGTAAACACCCAAAATGGCGTCATTTGGTATGCTCCTAAAGAATCGCAAATAGATCGTAAATAGATTGCAAGCAAAGCGTATACGTTTCTCAGAGCAGCATCAGGCCCCTGCTGTGTATTCTGGGAGTCACATTTTCTCTTGTGACTGATTGAACAGACCGATACGGAATATGCACTGCTTGCCACAACGGAACAAATAAACGTCTATTTTCAATTAATTTTCAGGAGTTTGTCACAATTAACAATCTGTTGACAAGCTTTGAGTTTTTAGATCGCAAATGATTGGAAAAATAGGTTGACGGCTGATTTTATATTGTATGTGGTAACCCAGCCCATTCGCTCATTTTCATTCAGTCACTGTTTCCCTCTAGCACAAAGCTTTGTCTCTATCCTTAGGCCAAACGTCAAATACATGTGTTCTGTTGAGATTGAAGTTGAAGTTGAGTTGTTGACATTGACAGTTTGTTGAAAACTTGGAGGAAGGAGGAACAAAGAGTTTATTGATCTGAGATTTGAATTGGAGATCTTGACAAACTGCTGACAGTCTGTCAGTTGAATCAAACTACATTTAAACGGAGTTTGGCAATCTATCGCGCAATTTTGAGGAAAAAATGACTCCGAGAAACCGGGCCTAAGTATTCCCTAATGAATCACTAAACGACTCTACATATTATTCTTATGTCAGCTGTTTCAAAATCTTGTGAATGTTATTCCGCCAGTTTCTGTCCACTATAGTTTTGAATAATCGAATATTGTAACAATAAAAGGATTCCTAAGCGGGTCGAAAACATTCCGGGAACCGTTTAGCATGGTAATAGTACGGCGTCGGCGCGCATACGCAGAACCGTTGATCAGTCACACCACACGTCACACACAAGGTGAATATGAATACTTACTATGAATCTTGATTGAGCCTTCAATTTATATGTTCGACGACGTGGTAGGTCAGATTGCTGTTGATGTGGCGTTCCAGTAAAGATTCATAGTATACTCCTGATTGTAGATAATTTGTTTGTTATGTTATCAGTTTCTATGGTTTTCATTCAACGTACTCACATCGAGATAAAGTTCAAAACCTATAAAAAAAAAACAGATCATAAGGTCTTTTGTGGATGTTGCACGAGCTAATAGTTAATGGACATAGGTTAACAAAAAAATTCTCAAGTTACATTAAAAATATTTGGGGAATTATTTGTTGTTCTTTTAGGTACTTACAGATATAAAGATTACATATATAAAGATTCACGAGCCACTGATATTATTCATTTCCACCTATTACAAAATTCCAACGCCAACCAACGTATTGTATTCATTGTAGTAGTGTTTTCACAGATAAATTACTGTGTTAGGTAATCGTTTAGATCATTCATTGTTACAATTAAAAACAAACTTATTACAATGCTGGAAGTGACATCGCCCTCCAACAGTGTTTATAAACAGACTCAGAAACTTGGCTTTTCATAAAAAAATGCCTACCTTTGTTGAAGGTTTTACGTAAAGTAAATATTATCAAATGGTCCAGCCATTGTTGTATATAAAATAGAGTTTCTATTTTATGACAATGCGTCAGTGTTTGTACTATTTTTCCATATTTCCCAAAATAAAGTCATCTAGGTAAGACAGCTAATAATAACTCCGCCGGTGAATCGAATACGGTTTACTAATTGTACAATTGTACTTAAGTATTATGAATATTACAATGCATATAATTTTGTCTCAGCCATTTGTCTAACTAAAACAAAAAGCAAATGTGTTAATAGTTCTACATAGAACAATCTCGAAATAGATATCACTTCATTACTCATCAGCTCATCACGTCATCAATTCGATATCGATTAAGAATTAGAAATTAGTATCTTTTAAGGTATCATGAAAAAACGGAACCTTAATTTGAACCGCACAGCTATCCAACGATCTTTTGGCTTGCGGTGACAGGTGGAACTAAGGGTTTTTGACATGTTCGTTGCATTAAGTTGCGTAGAAGTGGTGTCCCCTGTAAACGTCACTCACGCGCCAAGATATCGTTGTACACAGCTGTCCAACGATCTTTTGGCGTGCGGTGGAGACATGTAGTAACAAACGCTTTTTGACAGAATCATTGCATTAGGTTGTGTAGAAGTGGCGCCCCCCTGAAAAAGTCACTCACACTCACACGCCAAAAGATCGTTGGACACGTATAGCTTGCTGGAAGAGATCTCTTATTAGAGATAAGCTCGCCTTTGTACATGTTTTTTCCATTATTAAGTGTCTGTATTCTGTTTTTGTGCAATAAAGTATTAAAGTAAAGATTGTAGCTCTTTGTAGGTAATATATTTTGACATATCCCGTTTTCTATCAAATAAAATTGCAGTTGCTTTATGGCCGAAATTAATAACCTATCCTCTATCCATAATCTGCAGATTTCAAATTGCTAGTGTCAATTTTGACATAAATCACATAGCGCAACTGTCAAACGTAACGCGTAATCTGCAGATCACGGATAGAGATCGGTTATTGGGATCGGCCGTTAGACGACAGCTGGAGCACTTTCGTCTCTTTCTACTGTCCAAAACGTACTTACGCATTAGAATACGAAGTACGCTGGCTTCACGCTGGCGCTCGTGAATTGGATTCCGGTTTTAGTAGAATACTAAATACCTCGTATTGAGTTTGTGCCAGGCTTGTCGTATGCTTGTGAACAGTGGGATTCGGGCCCAGGAACATCTAAAAAGCTAAAGTGTCAAAATTATGTTTATTTTTTTGAAGTAAAACTTCTTGGGGCACGGGGGTAAAATTTATTTAACCTCTCAACTGTGGGTTATTCATATATTTGCTTTTCAATTGTTACTAGCCGGGTGCTATCACGAGTGGCTAAGAAATGTAACGGAAATTGGAATCGGTGACGTCAGGGTCGGCTGAAGACTTTTAAAACCGCAACTATTTTCAATACGGTTTTTAACTAATCAGATAAGATAATAATACATTCGTACAATAAAGAATGTTAATTAGTGAGAGAAAAACCTGATGAAACGTTAACAAATAAAAATTATTTTAAGCATTCTTCCACGAGTTCTTGATTTCCGGTATGGCCAAGATGGCGCCGCCGCCGCCGCCGCCGCCGCTGGCTGGGACAAACAAAAAACCTCTTTGTTGGAACCGGAACTTATGTTTGACAGCTGTGCGATGCGATCCATACAGTTTGTAAGAAAAGAGTTTCATCAATGTCACACGGGTCGATATGGATTTCTAAAACAAGCAAAGCAATGCATACATTTGAGCGAGACGGCTTAAAGACGTGACGTCAGATGGTATATAATCTGAGCGAGATGCAAATAGTAGTGACACTATTGAATGAGTTAAGTATATCACCACGAGCGCGACAAATTGTAGATAAGGAATGGTGGGAAATAAATGACATGACGTATTAAAAGTAAGTACAAGTATAAAATAATTTCAAATAATCGGACGTCTGAAACTTAAAAGTAACTTGAAGCAGAGATTGGATCTCAAAATTGGAAATTTAAATCTCTTTTAGTATAGGTAGGTATAGGTGTATAGTATAGGTACCACTTAATGATCTAGCTACAGAAGTTTTACTTCTAACACGTGTACGGTGCTACACGCGTATTTTTTTTTTTATTTATTTATCCACATATACACAATCTTTACAGGCTTAACCTAATGTGATAGTGTAGTATATTATTACATTTATATTGCACACATTATAATATTACATTTAATATTTCATATTTTATAGCATATTAAAGCCAGTGCTACCCTTGTTAATTCATTCAGAGCGCAGGAGAACACATCTATCTCATCCGCTATCATGTTCAGATATGTTATGTCAATATATCCGTCTCATACCCAACATGGTTTGCTGGAAGAAATCTCTTATGATGAGAGATAAGCTCGCCTTTTATCTGATGCCAGCTGTACATAGAATTATAGCAGCAGGATAGGTTGTTGCGACGCGTTAAAATACGAGGTGCTACCGTGATACTGTCTCTAAGGCCACAGCAGCAAACGTCTTTATCCGTACAGTTTCATTGCAGCAGTATAAAAGTTTTCACTGGCTTACGCGCTAACTGCCGCGGTTTAAACTAAACTTTATCTTAGTGCCGTTTTACGACAACCTGTAAAAGGCTCCCTTTACAGTAAGGATGAGCGTTCTAAAAGACGTTCTAAAATACAGTTTGTCTGGGACGGTAAAAACGTTTCTCGATTTTAGAAAAGTAGACGTGTTTCATAACCTGTCCCGCATTTGATACAGTCTAATCTAATGCAAAGTCCAACTAAATGTAACCAACCGTCTCGTTACGTTCCCGTTCGACCACCGCCGCCGGCCGTCACCGGCACGTCAACGAGAATTGTCGTATTATCGTTTTCGATATTTATTTATTTAATTACACAATAATTTTAACTTGGTAAGGTACATCAGAACACCGGAACGAGATCTAGGGGAGTTCCTCTGAGCCGAGAGCTTCAAGACGGTTCGGTGACATATTGTTATTTTTGAAGTGTGGCGGCGGCGGTGGACAAACGGCCTTTTCACACACACCGGTGGCCGGGTACCCGGCGGCGCCGGCTCACCGGTTGTCATTTCATACGATTGACCAGCAAATTACGCCGGTACGTATGAAATCGTACGTACAATACATCGCCGGGTAGCCGGCGCCGGCAATCCGGGAACCGGTATATGTGAAAAGGCACTTACGCTACGCATGCCTATTGCTGTGCCGTAGCCGGCAATATTTCCATTTAATCGGCAATATTTTCGCATACATTATATACACACAAATGGCAATTTTGCCGGCAATGGCACATCAGTACGCACGTACGCAAGTCACGGCTGTAGACCGTTTTCAAGACTAGTTTTCGTGTCGGGAAAAACGGTCTCGTCATCGAACAATCGACGGCGACTACTACTTAGCCACACTACCGAAGTACCCACGGGTACCTGTGTTAGGTGAAATATGGGAGCGATATTGCTTTTTAATCGCATGAATTCATATTATACGGGTCTGGGTTACGTCGCTCGCAGCTGCAGCTGAGTTTCCGAGAAGATTCTATTCCTATGCATAGTAAATCTAGAAAGTACTTGCATAGTGGTAATATAGTGTAGAATTACACAGGGTGTAACAGAAAGGGGTGTACAAGCCGAAAGTTGGTTGTTAGGGACATCATTCTAAACTATTTTCACTATGGGAACAACTTGATCAGAGCAACTTCATTTTTATTAACTTAGTACATTTCGGGCTGATCTGTATGGTGGAGTTAAAAATAAAGTTGCACTGATCAAGTCGGTCTCATAGTGAAAGTTGTTCAGAATGATGTCCCTAAAACCCTCTTTCGGCTTGTACACCCCTTTCTGTTACACCCTGTGTATAACTCTTGTGTAGACAGGTTGACATTGCGCTTAATTTGGGAGAGATACTGGATGAAGTCATCGCCTTCCACAAAGTGGTTTTTCTTGTGCTTGATATCTGGTTGAGTTTCAAAAGACTGCATATCGCAGGTAATGTTTGAAGAAATTTGTAACTTGTATTTTATAGCAGAAACTTAATTCAAGCTACTTTTACTTATCTGATCAGTGCCACCTCCCAATCTAATTCCGTATCTTCTATGAAGAACAGATGTAAGTCAATATAGCTACATGTTGAATTTTATGTGATTAAATCTAAGAGTGGAAGGAGACCGCTCAGGATCGAATGGAGTGGAAGAGGGGGAGAGAGGCCTTTGCCCAGCAGTGGGATATTACAGGCTCATAATAATAATAATTAATCTATGGCTGATTTAATGTGGCGATGATAATGGGCTAAAGTTGAACAGAGAGCAATTTTAAATCTGTAAAGCAGTTGCCAACGAGAATATAATTACTAGGTTCGCAACCGCTTTGTTAGCCATCTTTGGAAACGTACAGAAATGACGAAGTTTGCAGACCGCGACGAAGCGGTGCTTACACTTACACAGTACTTATTCTTACTTCAGTCAACATTGGCAGTTTTTATGAAGTGTCCTCAACCGAGACCGTTTCTCAGCACCGCATTCATGTCTTATTGCAACTGTATAGCGTTTAGATTGCGATGAGACTACGCAGCTAAGTTCAAATAGCTTTAATGTGTCTGCGCATGGGGTGGGGCTTGCAGTGGGCCTTTTAACAGATATTAATGTCCTGTCAGCGCAGGCTTTGCTGGAAAAGGGTTCGTGTACCGAATGGGCAACGTGGGTTTTCGCTTGGCTGTTGGTTAGTTTTGGATCACATCACGGTGGTTATTTTAGTCTGTATCCTGTGTTATGGGAGATTTGGTTTGTTTTGTGTTTTAGCTTGTTTTTAAGCGACACGTTTGATAAACTGCAACTTCTTAGCTTTGCTACTACTACGATTACGTATTAAAACAAAACTATTCGACGCTTTGTTTGTTTGAATAGTTGCGTATTTTCAGAATCAAAATGTATAGCCAACCCAACAGTTGGGTAACTTTAGAAACATGGGAATGGTTTCTGAAGTTTGCAATACGAATAATGATAATGATCCATTTATGTCCGTCCATGAAGGTTCACTATAAAAAAACGCGGTGTCCATCTCTAAGTGACCATTACGAATCATGTTAATTAAGGATACAACTACTAATTTCGCCAATACATCTACTTCTTTTACCTGATACGTAATTAAATAATGCAAATACACAGTAATTCATTTGGCGTACATAACATGACTGATCAATAAGAATACACTTCATAATAAGTAGCTAAGCTCACGCCCCGCGTACCCACCCCTTCTCCCGTGAAACTATCATTCTTATTTACTAGTACATAAGTACTGACAAGCAAACAAACGACTGTAATGGCAAAAGCCATAAATAATAATGAATACCGAGGGCGGGGCGTGTGCATCGTTACTCATTGTTCAATGTCTTTCAATGGCTCGCTGGTTATCTAGGAAACCGGTTTTAATCGAAAATAGACTCTAAAGACGATGGTAATTTACGTCTTAGTGCTTTTATTGTCTAGCTGTGGTCTGTGGTTACTGCTAGCGAATGCACATAGTAGCATAGCTGGTACAAGTAATATGTATCGGCAACGCAAAGTGGAATCATTTTGAGATAGCATGTTTTAACATGAGCAAGTAAAGTAAAATAAAATGCAAATATAAATAATATATAAAATATAATTAAATGTAATATTTACCTTGTTATAATTATTATTGCAAATAATACTTAAGTACAGCAACTTAAGATATTGTTATAATAATAATAATAAGTTATATAATTGTATAAGATACACATTTAGGACGGAAACGCTGCTCCATACAATACAGGTCTTCCCAGTGTATGGATCAACGAGACCACATAAATTATATAATTTAAAATACCACTTAAGAAATGCTAAAGTAATTTACCTAAGAAAATAAACATTCATTCATTCAAAATACAAATTCATTTATTTAGCAAAAGGATATAACAAAGGACTTATACATCTATTTACATTTCACGGTTGATAAAATAAAATTTATTGTGGTGGGTAGATTGTCCCTTTTGGCAGCTTGTTTGTGATGCGCACACTAGCCGAACCTGTTTCGTGCGCCTCTTAAATTCATTCAACATGTGCAATATTTTTGCGTTTCTGATTGCTTGTTCGTATACTTGCTAGAATATACGATATGATGGTCAAAGATAGGATCCCGAAAAGGAGGTAGGAGTGATCCCAAAGTTATGCCCTAGCATCTTGTCATTAATCTTGTTTCTCATTGGCTGCAAGTTAAAATTTCGGTGTATTCTTATCGTATATTATGAAAAGGAATATAATAAAACGATCTACTAAAAAATTAACTGAGCAACTAAATTACTGACTGAGCGACGAGTCGCCCAGCGACTTGTGGCTCAGTTAGTAATTTAGTCGCCCAGTTAGTTTTTTGGTTAGGTTAGGTTAGACTTTTTTTGCCGCTCGTTTAAATACTACCATTATTAAAACATTCCCTGCTGCAAAATTACGCGAAAACTCATATCATATTGCAGTTAGAAGACTATCACTCACTTCGTACTTAGAAAAAGGGTGTTAAAATAGTTTTGACTTGTACTTTGTCTAATGTTTTATTTCGCTTCGGAGCCACTACCGTTGCTAAGACCCCAGCAACAATTAATACATCACCGGAAACTTACAGAAACACAACAAAGAAACTAATACTTACACAATAGCATTTTGAAACGAGTTACTCCCCCCAAGTCTCCCAACTCTTCTTCACGCCCCGCCCAGAGACTATATCCAATTGACTGCGCCTGCGATGACGGGCCGCCAGACAGTTTCGCAGCGGCTGACCAATCACAGCTCTTTTACCTCGTCCCCCGCCGCCCGTAAATAGGTGAGTTGTGTTTCAAAGGAAAATGTATCTTTGCGCTCTCCACTGGATAAGTGCTCCCTGACGCCGCCACTCAACTCGGTCCTTCGAAATAAAAGTTGTGAGAATTAGGTGCTCACAGTTTCCGGGTGAATCGTGCATGGTGGTGGGAACCAAGCAATTCCAACTCAACACTCTACATATTTGATATACATGAATTTGGTACCTACTGCATGTATTTTACATTATATTCTCATAAAAACATATCTACATATCGTCTTTATTGTAATAAGAAAACAGAAAACATAAAATATAGTAGTTCAATGCTCGTTCATTAGCCATTTGAACACTTATCAATCGTAATGCTGAAATGTTTCAATACTTACCCTAACATTTCTGTTATTTAAACCTAATCGTAACTCACTTAACTAAATATTTATCTATAAGTAATTTGTAAAACCTACCTAACTGATTACGATAAACAAGTTATACTTACTATTGTAATGAACCTACTTCCTTACTACAGTATTATTTTTCTAAAATATTGACTTACATGTAACTTACAAAGTAATTTTTAAAAGTTCATACGTACTTATGTTAAATTTTATTTTATTGCCAACCAAGTATACGGAAGATGCCTGGCTACCCATGGCACAGGGTATCCTAGTTTGGGAGCCAGGAACCCAAAATGTAAACTAAGTAGGCAAATAAAACGTTTTCATTTCATTTTCATTTCATTTCATTTCATCGTTCACATAACATTCTAAAATAATTAAACCTACAATTGCTAGGATGGGTCTGGACTGGAATAACCCTAGAAACTTGTCCGTTCACCAAAACATGGCAAATTCATATCTAACGCCTAAAACATAGAGTTGGGGTTCCGTAGGCAGTCGAGAGGTACAGGCACTGTACAGTGGTCCATTGATGAAGTGCGAAAGAATAGGCAATTGTTTCACTCTACGTGACCAGACGGCATCTCGCCACCGGATGGCTGATAAGCTTATATCGTAACGTATGTTGTTGTTAGGTTTAGCCATTCATAGTAATACTATTTCCTACAATTCAGCTTATCAATGGTGCATATTGATAGGCTTGAAAGGAAATAGTAGTACTGGAGCGGAAATTAAACAAAAACTAGTGCAGTCATCGGTATTCTTACCGATTGGTAGATAGAATAGGAACCACCTTGGGGAATGTACCTTTACCGTCCAGACTACGTACCTAACCCATTTCGTACCCCCCTACCCCCTACCTTATGGGAGCTTTACGGCTGCGAATTCAGATGGGAGGTAGAACAATTTAAATAAATAAGTGATTCGATTCGGTTATAAATTCGTACCATTTTCCAGTCCAGTCCAGGTCTGAAAGAAAAGAGTCTGGGTTTGCTGGAAGAGATCTCTTTTTAGAGATAAGCTTGCCTTTGTAAATTACTTCTCTGTATTTTGTCTTTTATGTGCAATAACATATATACCTACGATATATACGATACGAGAAACCAGAATTCAGCAACCGAGATTTAGTTGCAAACTCACCTCCATTTCCTATAAAAAGTAAAAATAAAGATAAACAATCATTTATTCAGGAACATAGGTAATATGCAGATCTTAATCAATAACATTGTATGACAGGTCTCTATGTGATGATGGTGATTCTGTATTTCAACACTTTCTATTTTGCCATTTGAAACGCAAATGGTTTTTGCTATTTCTCTGCTTTTGCAATTAATTCGAGACAATGCAATGGGAGGGCGAGGCTGCCCTAGAAAACGTTGACGAGCTAAGGGACCACAACAAGAACTGGTGGGAACTGGCCCTGGGTGGCAATTCTGGCGCAAGCGAGATCATGTCCATGGTCGAAATATCGATTTTGAAATACCGAAATCTCTATCAAAAACAAGAAAAAGCTATTCTTGTGACTAGCCTTTCGACCAACCGAGATATCTCGACCCTTCGATCGAAATAAATATAAATCAAGATAGTTTTCGACGGATTTAGGCGGTGTCAAAACCGATATCTCTACTGGGGAGATGATCTCGATAGCGCGAGAATCGGAAGCCTGTAGCGAGATGTATATTGAAGAGGGGACGAGATTGCCCTGCAATGGGATTTTAAAGGCTAGTTATATAAATAAGTTATACAAAAAGATGGTAAAATCACGGTTAGTAAAACTGCAAAAACACATTTCCGTGTTATGTAGTTTCATTGCGCACTAGGACCGTCCTCATGCATCCACATTCCTGTTCTGCCTAGGTTTGCTGGTAGAAATCTCTCTTTAGAGATAAGCTCGCCTTTGCGTATAATGTTTCTTGTAAATGTATTTTTTTATGTTTCTGCGCAACAAAGAATATGAATAAGAAACACCGTAGCCTGCAGTAGTCAACACAACTGCAAAAATACTGTAGCCTTGTCACAACACAACTGCAAAAATACTGTAGCCTCATCAACATGATATTGCATAAAACAGTTTGATAAATCTTGACTTTATTACACCGGAATTCTGGAAAATAACGAACCAACAACTGATATTTGTTATTTATTGCTCTTCCTAGTTATTTAATGCACGAATACCAACGTACTTAAGCAAGTAGATACATTGTTTTATGATTGCTAGCGGTATAAAATAAAGTCATAAAATTTTAATTACAAGAGGATTCATTGTTTTCTACATTCTGCATAAAAAATAGATTCATTAGTGGTAAATGGCTTGTTAAGTTGCGATTAAGTCTTAATTATAGGTAGCACTTAATTTGTAGCATAGCGGATATGCATGACACAAGGTTTTCCAGTTATTTATTTTGTAATCTTTCGTAAATTTTAGCATTCACGAATTTGCTTCTTTAATTTGTTCATTGATGTAAACTACTTATGATGCAAATGTTTTTTTTTAACACAGGTAGTAGTAGTAGTAGTACAAAACTTGTTCCTACAACCTAGAAAGCTTCACTTTTGCCTGCGTTTGTTGAGAATATCGGCCTAGAGATTTCATTGCAAATGGGTCAAGTGCGGGTCGGACTCGCTCACGAAGGGTTCCGTTTCGTACCATCGTACAAGAAAAATACAAGAAATTGATAAAATAAAAAAAAATACAAAATTTGATTTCGAGCTTGGTTTCGATATTAGTCCTACAACAGATTGCGAATTCGCCATAAGAATGATATTGAAGAATTGAAAACTTGGCTAAAAGTGGGCAAGGTTCTGCCTTTGCTGCCAGGAAAAGGCGTATTTATTTTAATGAGGAGTCATTCATTATATATTTGTTGCTGTAGATACTCTTTGAAAGTTTCAACGGACAGTCGGACAGTGTAGTTTTTTAAAGGATCCCCTTTGGCAACGCTTTAAGTACGGAACCCTAATGAACACTCCTTCCTTCCGAACAAGGGTATTTGTATTAATTAAGACTATTTTTGTGAGTATATAACACTGAGTTTAACAAGAGTTTGTTGAATAAATTACTAAGAGCGAGTTTTACCAACGAAGAGTAACTTTTTACTCGAGAGCATCTTCTACTTTTCCTAAGATTGACCTCATTTTGAACTGTCATTGTCATACAAATTATCCCCGGGATAGTTATTCTCGTATAAGTTTTTGTTGGCAAAATCCACCCTAAAATATTTTTAATAGCCTTTTTTACAATCAGTAGACCTCCTTGTGCCTTTTCCCAGAGTTGGCAAAAGGAGGTTTGAAGCTTCCACCATTACAAGATTTCCGAAAGAAAACCCCTCACGCTCCGTGATCGGAAAATTCTACACGTAGAGCTTGTATCGAGCTTAGCGCAGTAGGCGTTAGAGAAAAAAGTAGTTCTATATTCAAAGTCAGCTCGTTAACCAATCGCGAGCGCTGTAGGCGGGGCGGCGCGCTCCGATTGGCCAACCGGTTCCGCGGCGGCGAACACGTAGTGATGGGAATCGTCCGATTATAATGCCAGTAACGGCTTACGCTTTCACATTAACGTACACGTGTTATATTTTACATCACCCTGGGTAACCCTACCTACACTGGTAGGTGGGTTGGGTACCTACCTGCTACCTACGTAATTTTAAATCGTTGTAATACACAGCGAAGCCTTAATTTTTTGTTTTCAGCCCTACTCAACCTCAGAACCCTGCGGTTTTACAGCCACGATTACGATAGCTATAAAACCCCCTTGTAATAATCATGCGGGATTCTGTTATTACCCACCTAATTATAGGTACGTTACACAGGTTTTAATAACGAGCAAGAAATAACGCCAAAGTTATAATTCACTAGTTAATTGGAAAAAGCGCTATTAACAAGCTGTGTCATTAATAAGTAGAAACTATAAAATTTCAGCTGTAAATAAGTACCTATGTTATGTTACTTATGTTACTCAACATTCTTAGTCTTCTTATGAATTCTGAATAAATAATGGGATTTCTAATATACGGTTATGAGTTGGGAGTTTTTATCTCATAGATAGTGTCCTTTATTATTTTATTGCAAACTTATTTACAAAGTACGTCCCTGTTTCGAAACGAGCTATAATAACGAAATCTTGTGTACGTTTATTACGTCTATCAATTCGCTGCGGCCTCGATGGCAAAGTTGTTATTGATGTTAGACGATGTAAAACTGTTCTATAGTAGTATAAGCGCGATATTAAAGTTCTCGGGAGTTTTAAAATGGGACATAAAATATTCACAATAATTGCGACCTTTTGACGTAGTTTATGGGTCATAATTCTTGGTAATGACTAGGGCTCACATAAGAGTACCTACAACTACACCTATGCTTGCTTGCATCTTCGTAACTAAGTCGTTTCAACGGAGTTTTGTGCCGTAAAATTAGTTTCCGCCATTGTTAGCTGGTCTGCTGAGCGAAAACATAGCTTGGAGGACGCAGTAAAATGTTTTATGTGTCACCTATTTATTCACTTTGTTTAACACGTACTAACGACACGTTTTCGAGTTAACTTCAAAGCTAACGTAAAGGTAAATAGTACCTACGCTGCACGAAATTGCTAGTTAAGATACTACATGGATTTTCAATTGTATTTGTATTTTGGTTTGGCTTTGTTAGCATAGTAATATAGGTAATAATGCCTTAATTTAATATGCAATCAGCTCAATATCTCCATTATTGTTTTTTGGCCCAAGTGAAGGATGAAATTTTTGTATAATTATATTTTTATGCCCTTTTAATAGAATTCTTCGAATATAATTTCGCAATAAAACGCAGTCAACATTGTTGCAATGTAATTAAAAATGCGATGTCGGAATATTTCCCGGGGAATATAAAGTTATTTGAGTGATGAAGTAATGCGGCGATCATTCGAATCGTAAAGTCTGGGAGCCCACCTAGTAATAAAATTTTGTTGTAAAACGGACGTTGCAACATTTGCAACGTCAGCGGCAGCGGCGGCACACTATAGATGTGCCGAGCCGGCAATATTGCCCCCATACAAAGAATGGCAATATTTCCGCAATGTTGCCGGCTCGGCACATCTACACATCACTAGCCGCAAATGGCCGTAATACGCATTCAGACTCAACATGCCTTTTCCTATACGTAGTGAAGTGCCCACTTTTTAGCCAAAATTCAATGCTCCATTTTGCGTGACAGGGGGCTGCCCATCGCCGCAGCTTTTTTACTTTTTTGAAAAGAAATTGGTATGAGCTTAGAACATGATTTCGATTTGCAGAAACCGAACTTTTTATGTCGTGTAGGATTGCCATTATATCCTAAGATCCGAAGAGGGCTCGACCTTCACCCATCTGTTATTGCGAATATTGCGATGAAACTTGGTTTTTATCAAATTTTGTATGCTAGAAAATATATTGCGAGTGGCTTGCCTAGCAAAATCCTGGCAAGGCTATGATTAATTTAACATTTAAAAATAAAAGGTATTTCATATCGAGAACGCGTGGATTTATCAAAACTGAAATTTATACCAATAACTCAAGTCTATAGTCCCTTAAAGCTGTGAAAAAATCAACCTTCTAGGTCAACGCAATCGAACGCTACAACCGTTTATGCCGTTATTTTGTTTACATATATGACTTCATGCTTGTATTTTTATGTAGTTACTTGATTGCACCAGTTACGAGAGCAATCTACAAGTGTGATCGGAACTCTTGCACTTGACCGTTAATTAATTAATCATAGCCTTGCCAGGATTTTGCTAGGCAACCCACTCGCGATGTATTTTCTATCATACAAAATTTCATAAAAACCAAGTTTCATCGCAGTAACAGATGGCTGAAGGTCGAGCTCTCTTCGGATCTTAGACCATTATAACTCCCGTAATCCGCAAAATCTCTTCAGTGCTTCTTTACGCTACTATGAAGCTACTGATCCTATATAACCAGGATAACCATAAAACATTGGTGCCTCTTCCCTTCTTCTTCTAGTTAACGTGAACAAATTTTCCATAAAATGAGAAAAATATTTATCCTATGCACACTACAGTAAAAATACGACGAATAACAGATTTTACGGCTTTCGCATGCTGAAGGTTTGAAACTCGGCGTGACGGGTGTAAATCTGTACAATGGGGCACGCCTAGGGCGTAAAGGGAATTGCCTATTGACTCCCTTTGTTGGCACAAAGACGACTGGCATTCGTGAATACTTGCATCATGTATTTCACTGCTCGTGGATATTCAGAGATCAGCGTTTTGAGGATAAAGTATAGTGTGCGGAAATAGGTACTGCCTGTTCGACGACTGTAAGTACCCAATACAGATTATACAATTGACTGTAATTTTAAATACAGATCTTTACGTTCCAAGAGAACAAACTAACATTGATGTATGCGTATGTAGTCAATAATCAAGATGAGAATATATTTTTTCGGAATTCTACTTCTACTTATGGGAAAACGTTGTGTTGTTATTACGATAGCGGCCCAGATTTTGAGTAATAATTGAAACAAAAAATAAAACTTAAAATAAACGACTTTGACCCAATTTGATTAGAAACCAACGTCAAGTGCTTTTTGAGTTTAATACTAACTGTAACCCCCTATCCCCCCCTCCCCCCCCTTAGGGAATTAATTTCGTCAAATCCCATCTCAGTGCTACCCTACGCTACATAAGGAACCCTTGTACAAAGTTTCATGGCTCTAAGTCAACCGTTTTAGGCCCGACAGCCACGCATAGTATTGTATTTGTACCTAGTATTGAGCAGTTCTGGTGGCCATGTGTGGTCTTCATCATCAGTTCCGCATCACAATATTATGACCACCATGAGCAAATGCACGAGTTATCATGAAAAACACAACAATCACTATAGGTCTGCCTATAATATTTGAAGAGTTCCCTCGACTTCTCCAGGATCCCATCATCAGATCCCCACCTGGGTGTCGGTTTGCAACAATGGGAAGGCAAACCCTCTAAACAAAAAAAAACCAAATCGGTTCATCCGTCCAGGAAAAAAAAGCTCGACGAATTGTAAACTCCTTTTCTGAAGTCTGTTAAAAATTGGTAGTTAGGTAGTCGGTTTTGGTATTGGTCTTATTTTTGCGTATTCCACCCATTTGATTCTTTCATTTTTGCTGTTTCACAGTGAAGAAGGCACTGCTGACGAATAGTTAAAATAAAATAAAACATAGGTGCTCGTAAAACCCTGGGTCCAGCGCTGGTATAGAGTTAGTACAGGTACTTATATAGCCAGTATGGCCTTCTACACTTCATTTTATTGTCCAGTGATGTGTTTTCTAGTCTTTGAGTAGCGTCGTAGAGTAGCCACCATTTTGTTTGATAGGTAGTTTTGTATTTATGAAGTGTTTTGTCGATTTTCAGTTTGACTTCATCGAATTATGATGTTTTATGAATAAAAGTAAGCTGTTAGTGTAAGGTATTGTTTGTGGATACTAACTCGTAGCAAAAAGCTAAACAATGTCCAGAACAAAACTTTTGACTTTGACTTTTACATCATAAGTATTTTTGTACTGTACGTACAGTTTTCAATTCGCCAAATGAGTATTATTGGGCCCCAGAACAGACAGAAGTTATGAAGCTGCCCTGCTACTCAAAAAGCTATGTCAGAGGCCCTATAGCCTCTGACATAGCTTTAGTAGACGCCGATATCCGAGACAGAACGTTGACAACAAAGTGACAGATAAAGAGTTGGCAGATTTAAGCTACGATCTTTCCATCCTCAGAGAGCGTTTATCTATCTGATTTTGACATTCCACACGTACCTACATGAAGTGTCAAATAAAGTTATCAGACTGTTTATACATCTCTTGAGAGACCGGGCTGACGAAATTTAATAGTGATGTGGCCGATATCGATAAAATCGGTATCGAATGGCTCCACTATTATACTTTCATATTATAACCAAGGATATCATCAAAAACGGATGGTTTGGGTATAAATAGTTCATAGTTCTACGTGACTCCACAATATCTTAACCACCCCCTCTCTCCCCCTTCCAGCGCCGACGCTGGAGAACCTGGTGGAGAACTGCAACAAGCTGCTGGAGAAGTTCCACTACTCCTGGGAGATGATGCCGCTGGTGCTGGTCATCCTCAATTATGCGGGCAGCGACCTGGACGAGGCCTCGCGCAAGATCGATGAAGGTAGGAGACCTATGTTATACATGTTATGAGCAATGCGAAATGCCAATTGCCGCCGCCGCCGCCGTTTAGACGTAGACATATAGGTGCCGCCATCATGACAAAGATGCAAATAGCTACGTCACACGTCATCGTGGATGGCGGCACCTATACCTTGAGTTGCACGAAATGATTTTGAAATTTAAGGTTGTCACCTTACTGATTAAAGGGCGAGAATCTCATAGGATAGTCATTTGTTTCTAATGCTAAAGTTAAGCTTACTTTGTTTCGTGCTACTCAGGGATAGAGCAGTTTCGTAATACTTCCGATCGATATCCCAGAGGTATGACTCTCGCGCATCCGATATACGGATATGTATGTACATTGTACACCTATATCGAGTGATTCCAATACAAATTCACATACACACATCCGAACCCCTAAAAATACTGATGAAGATTCATGAATGGAATGGAAATTCACGGTTGACGGAGAGATATCGGACGACGGAAGTGCGTAAACCATTAGAAATATTACTACGACTATTCCGGACCGTATTTTCACGGGTTCGGATCGGAGGTAATTCGAAACCGCTCTTACAGCCGGTTTCCGAGACGCTGTTCAAAGGTTACGATTAGCTAACAGAGCAATTAACTAATTTCAGCCACGTGCCGCTATTTTGAATTAATCGACCATTAGCTAAACCTTTGAACAGCGTCTCGGAAACCGGCTGGTAGTTCATACTCATCACAAGTCAGATCTCTCCCGAGCGGATGAGATCGGACTGGTGAAGAGTCCGGAACTCCGGACTGTCCTGTCCACTGCTGTTGCGAACACGAATGTTTGACGATTGAAAAAGTAAGCTAGCTATTCTCTATTTCTGATATCTAGAAATAGGCCGGGATTCCACCAAAGCGGAGATGTGGAATATTTGTATGGCGCGATGGAAGCGGAGATGTGAGCTGTTTCCATCTCGCATACAAATATTCCACATCTCCGCTTTGGTGGAGTCCCGGCCTTATCCACGGATTGCAATATATTTCAACAATTGAATGCGTTACCCGTAAAACGGTCTATCGTTATTTTTATTTAACAGAGATATGTTACTTTATTTATAGACCCTTATTCCACGATAAAATTGAGATTTTGTGCAGAATTTATTGAATGGACCCTTTTACGGGTAACTCATTCAATTATGAAATGATTGTCAAATCAAATCGATGTCTTTTGCTCACTTCAAATTCAAATTTTTAATCGATTCATCAATTACAAGTTACTCATTAAGGGGACTGATCAATTCATTGATATTTGTGTCACTGCCAGCTAAATTTGCTTACTTTTTCGACGCATATTTGTTCGTGTTCGGCGCTCTTGCGAATGTCTTTTTATTTATTTAATCAATCGGACGAATAAAAAAATAATAATAATACTTTCTGGATGAAATCTCCGCACAGGTTTTCGGCCAGTTAGTATTTCAGTCGCTCCAATAAGTAGAGAGGTACCTATTTTGATTAGTCTTTTTTGCTATGTTCTAATTTAATTTCATGTAATGTAAAACTTTAAAAAAATCGGATCAAATATATCAAGCTATATAGAAAAAAATATTTATCAAAAATAACTCAATCCAATCTAACTACAAAACAAAGCAAAGAATTCCAGATGTCTGTCGAAATAATAATTGATAATATCTTATAAACGAATACTCATTTGACGGTTAAATGTGCCGATTTGCTATAATTGGCATATATCGTTGCCAAATCCCGACACGTGTATACTGATTTTGGCTAGTTCATACCAAGCTATTTATAGTTGGCACAATGTTATTGAGAATTTGGTATAAGTGTCTCAGCTTATTAAATACTAGAGCATACTCACACTCAGACAAAATATTGAACTCCAGTTTGAACGAACTTACATACTCGTATTATAAAATCAATATTAAAAGCTAAGAAGTGTTGGAGAATTACATTTCTATCTCACCTTTTTCAGATATAGGTACCGAGAATCAGTTCTCATTTTGTTAAAACATCTCTTTCACTAATTCTAATTAGATGTTTTCTAGCAAAACTGTATCGTTAGTGAATTCAGATTACCTAACTTTATAAAGTGTCATGTTTAATTAATTAAATACCTAGCAATAACGTAATTGTGAATTCTTATACTTATAACCATATTATTTATGCACCCAAGATCTTATTTCAAATCTGACGCTAGAACGGAAAAGTTTATGTTAACAATGCACTGTTTTTACAGTTCCAGAATGTAAATTAACGTCATTATACGGCTAGTCATAATATCTTAATTTAAAAAGTTTCATGGCGCAGCAGTATGCATAAGAGTCGTAAAAGTCGTTCCATTTCATAATACACTGAAACATAGTTTTTGCAACATAAAAACCGATATTTACGTGCGAAATTTCTTGTTAATGTTCAGAATTTATATGTATTGTAAAAAGTGATTGATATCATTGATATAATTAAACATTTTAATTAGAATTTGTATGCTTTGTGAAGCAATTTGATGGCAGATATAAAAAAAGTAATTTATTTATCACTCAATCGCGGTTATTTAATTCAGTAAGTAAAGTAAAGTAGAAAATAAATTCACTGGATTAAATATACAATATTGATTCATTATTACACTCGAAAATTATCATTATCATTAATTAATACAATATAATTTAGATGATAGTATAACTACCGTCTGTCATTAATTCGGGACATTTAAGAAATCCGTAAAAATAGGTATCTGCCTACATAAACGAATAAATTAAAGTGTTATTGTTTTCAATATGATTGTTTATTGTATATTTTGATTTAGTCAAAATTGATAATGATTTAAAAATTAACTGTACGGTGATGAATTGGTGATAGTCAACAAAAAATCCTTGATTTTCGTGCGCTCGTTGTGATCACATTCCATAAACAACCCGCAAGTCAAAGAATTTTTGTATTTGACTCTATTGTCAGTCTATGTCCAAGAGTGAATCCATGATTTGTTACATTAGCTTTTTTTGTGATACCGCTAAAAATGGCTATGTGAGTATTTTTGGTTGTAAAGGTTTGTTTGGAAATTATCGTGATTGAGACCATGGGACCCAACCAGTAATAACACTCAAATCAAAAAATATATGTATAATTTGGACCAAAATTGTGCTAAACTTAAAAGATCCTGGATTCACCCAAACCCTAACCCCCTTCCTTACAAACTGCAACTGCGAATGTGCCTCTGCCTTGTCCACAGGGAAAGCCTTGATCGATGAATACGCGAAGCGGCACAACCTGAATATATTCGCGGGACTCGAACTCAGGAACACACGACAGTACGGACTTTGAACAGTAATAATAGTTTCTTGACTGCACACTCCACAATGCTGCGAGGTCGCTCTATCCACTTTTGTTGTCGACTGCTTTGGGCGAGATACTCACTGGACAGAAGTTTGAGACACGACACGGTTAATACAGGACAGAAGACAGAGACAGGACAGAAGACACTGAAGGCAGAGACAGGATAAAAGATAGAGACTGGACAGAGCAGAGAAACAGGACAGAACTCAAAACATAGAGACAGGACAGAAGACAGAGACAGGACAGAAGAGAGAGACAGGACAGAACATAGAGACAAGACAGAAGACAGAGACAGGACAGAGACACAGACAGGACAGAAGGCAGAGACAGGACAAATGACAGAGACAGTACAGAAGACAGAGACAGGACAGAAGACAGGGACTAGACAGAAGACAGAGACAGACAGAACGAGAAAACAGGACCTTGGACTGCAGACATTACTCGTACAAACCTAAAGTCAGATTAATTTTATTCTCTTGTCGAAAAGTGGATACACTCTCGTGACTTTCACTGGGCGTGCAGCTATAACGATGTTTGATGGGCCAGGCTTCTTTATTAGGTATGTGGGCTGGCCCAGATAATACCGTTTTTCTGTACAACAACATTCAGCCTTAATCTCAGTCAGTAGTTTGATAATCTCTGTAAGAATAGTTTACAGGCTCTTTATGCCTTCAATTGAAATCGTGAAATATACAATGCACTCCATTGATCTACGTCTAGATTGACTGAAATTAAGTAAAAAACAAAATAACAACAATCACAAAACATAGGTAACTACATTTATTATCGCCGATGAAACTGAATTTGCAGACAATTGTCCCGAAATCTTAAAACCTTCATTTACGAGTATACTCGGTAGAATAAGAGACGTGAAGTACCAAAGAGTAAAATCATGTTGTCGGTACCAAGAAGACATGTAGTCCCGATACCAAAGAGTATACCCATGTAGATGTAGTACCAAGAAGACGTATATGTGCTATTATTTTTTTAAGAAATATAGCAGGCAGGTCTTAGGCCCTTAATAATAAACCGCTCTCAACTCTTGAGATTTGTCTCAGCTACACGCTCAGCTCATGCTATGATTTGATGAAGGAATCGCTGTATCGAATCTGTAATTTTGACGCGCTTGAGATTGAGATAGCGGTTTATTACTTAGGACCTTATCTATCGCTAGTTACACATATGTCATTTCAAAATTGCAATCAAATCTGGAGTCGTAATATGACAGTTATTGCGACTCGAGATTTGATTGCAATTTTACAGAGGTACAGAGTAGAGCTACCGAGATAAAGACAAAAAGACATATTCGAGTACAATACGAGAGACATAAACGAGGTTTCTTTGTGTAGTATATATACCACTAAGGTACTTGCACAGTACACCCTGGAAAGATGAGAATAATATGGCATATCGAACTAAACACAGAACAAGTTAAACTTCATAGTTGGATCACGGACATTCACGGAGGAACTAAAATTACTATGGTTGGATATTATCGGTGTACGGGTCAGTGGAACTTTAGACGAACTAACTTCGAAAGTCAAAGATTACTTTGTTGTGGAGAACACGGATAAGTACCCAAATGTACAACAGGCAGCTCTAGCTCCAACAAGTTTGACGGACTCCCAAATTCATGTCACTGTCCCACGCTTGGGAAATGACACAGATATTTCAGGCACTTTATTTTTACCAGCCAGCATTCGGCCAAATGGCCATTTGACTTTCGGCCACAACCACCACAACAATTTTGGAAGTAATTTGTTCTAATGCCCACTGAATTGCAATGGGAGTAATATGTAATTTTTGGTATATTTTGCTGGCTGGGCCATAGAAACTTTTCATAGGAGCCAGAGTCTTTATGTTTATTTTTGTCTACGCTTTTACGGATGCGGACCAAATATAAAACCTATCAAGTTTTTTTAATTTTTATCACATCTTACTTTAACGTTGCCTTTTGTAAGATAGATGTCACATCGACTCTATCCATTATTGACTAATCTTAAAATAAACATTCTAGATACTTAGATAGATAGGTCAATCAGAAAGGACAGTTTTGTATTACGATGGCTCCAAGGCGGTCTGATAAGCAACAATTCATTTATCCCCAGCAGTATCAAAGCAGTTCATTTCTCCCCTTATTATTATTTTTACAATATTAATAAGATAAGATAATAATAAGATAATATATTTATTTGACACATTACAATTTGTTACAGAGGTTTTACATTGGATGGTTTCCTAATAAGAGTTTGAGATGCAATTAATTAATGATTATTCAAGATCTAAACTAGGCAGAGCCTGTACTATAGATCTCAAAAATCCTCAGCGCTTCCATAATTAAACATGACACACTTTGTCGCATTTCTCTTGTAAAAATAATAACAATACAATTAATTGGTTAACTTTTGCGCAATATTATTCATTGTTGATGTCAATAATTGAAACAAAAAGTAAACTTTAGAAAAAACCGACTTCCACAAACCCTATTTGATTAGATTGAGTTTAATACAAACTGTAACCCCTTATCCCCCCCCCCCCTTGGGGAATTAATTTTGTCAAATCCCATATCAGTGCTACCCCACGCTACTAAGGAACCCCTGTACAAAGTTTCATGGCTCTAGGTCCACCGGTTTAGGCTATGCGTTGCCTGCCCGTCAGCCACGCATTGTATTTGTACCTAGTATTGAGCAGATCTGGTGGCCATATGTGGTCTTCATCAGCAGTTACGCATCACAATATTATGCTTACCATGTGCATTTGCACGAGTTATTATGAAAAACACAAAAATCACTATAGGTCTGCCTATAATATTTGAAGAGTTCCCTCGATTTCTCCAGGATCCCATCATCAGATCCTGACCTGGTGTTAATGGGACCAATGGGAAGGTAAATCCTTTTAAACAAAAAAATAATTTTCCAAATCGGTCCTACCGTTTAGGCGCTATCGGGGTGCAGACATAAAAAAAAAAAAAAAAAACAAATATCCGGACGAATTGTAAACCTCCTCCTTTGGGAAGTCGGTTAAAAATATATGTGTGTTGAGCTTGAGCTGTCACAGTAATTCACTAGCTGAATAGACTGGAATTTACCGCCACCATGATTCAAACCGACCGATCTAATTTAAACGCCGCATCCTGAACCTGAAGCTAGACTGGTCGAGTCGACACTTCCCTGAAACTCAAATAATACTCTAGTTTACTGCGCTACCATGTTTCCCATTTTAACGATATTCGAGATTTTAGTGCCACTGCCTCCGCATAAATCCATTACCCGTTGGTTAGAATGTTGCATTCGAAGTTCGAGTTGTAGTGTGAGAGCGGACGGGAATGGCATTATTTATACTTAACTACTTCAATAGATAGCGTGAATTAATTATTGAACTTTTTTGCCACCACACTGAAGCGATTCATTTTGGGTGATAATTATTTACATCGCAATAGTCGTTCAATTCGAAAATATCTTTTGCAACGGTAATAGTTTTCATAGGGTTATAAGTAAAAAAAAACCTCCCTTATATAGAGCATTCTTTTCCCTCTTTTAGAGCATCCGTAGGATATAATGACGAATTAAACTTTCCTGACAAATTGTAAATTATCAGTTTCTACATATTCTTCTAGAGCCATCGCTATCAATTTTGAAAAGTTGAAATAGTTGCATTACATACAATGCCACTTAAAGCATCTACAAAATAGCAGCACATAAACTTAACCACATTGCTACATATGTATTGCAGCACTGATTGAAAGACAGTCTTTACAGTCATCTCTCAACCTATTGACTTCCGAGTAGTTTCGGGTAATTCTCGCCGGAGTAAATCATGCGGACGAGACACGTTATTATGGAGTTCAGAATAGGGCTTGCCATCCTGCGGGCTGCCTATCATCCCGGGATATGCGCCACCGAATCCCGCGGGATTTCAGTAGTTGCGGGATTCCGCACACAGAAATAAAATAGGGTACCTGCATAAGTACACAATTATTAATATTTTTGGATTTATGTCTCATTTGTATGTCAAATGTTGTTAAAGGGCGTTGCTTTTCAATCCTCAGATATAGAGTCAATCAATCAGTTAACCTTTTATAGTGAGGCCCGATCTCTCAAGAGACGGATTTATTTATTTAAAGTAAATTCATACAAACAGTCAGATAAGTTTATCACTGCATGTACGTGTGAAATGGCAAATGCCTTAGAAAAACAGACGGATAAACGCTATCTGAGGATGGAGAGACATACATTTCTGAGGATAGTTTAATCGAAGGTAAATTAATGACAAAAATTATTCTTAATCAGGGAATACCGGGATCTCGGGATTGAAAGCCCTAATTCAGACTCAACTCGAGCATTGGCCTGCCGCCAGGGTGCCAATTCTCATGAGCGGATAATATGGTGGTATTTATGACGATTATTATCTCGGTATTATGCTGAAGCATCCGTTCGAATCAACTGTTGCAGCTAGTTATTCGGAGAAGAAATATAAACTGACCCAAATGTTGTGCCATATTATTATGCCATACGTGGTATTAAAACAAATGAAAGCACAGACGACTCAGAATTTGCCGGACACTGCGACCGCCGGTACCTAATGCCATTTAAGTAAAGCACCACTTCAGTTGAGTGGAAGTGTGTGCATTTAAGACGATAGTGTACTCGCAAGCTTCCATACAAAAAGCGTTAACGTTTTCCACCTCCTAAACCTGGTCCGATTTTCACAATTTTTTTACATGTTTGAGATACTATGGAAAACTATGCTCGTACGTTTTGATTTTTTTGAAATATTAGATATTTTAGGAAATATAAGAACATAACCCAGTCCATATAAAAATATAAGTTCCAATATTTCCTAAAATATCTAATATTTCAAAAAAATCAAAACGTATGAGCATAGTTTTCCATAGTATCTCAAACATGTAAAAAAATTGTGAAAATCGGACAAGGTTTAGGGGGTGGAAAACGTTAACGCTTTTTGTATGGAAGCTCGCGAGTACACGATCCTCTTAATAGGCGGGAACATAACTCTGACGTTTTTACACCTTTGTAAATAAAAAAATTTGTTCCCTTGGTACTTGAAAATTATTTCAGAAAAGGTTGTTTCAAGACTAATCACGGCTGATTTTTAGGGCTCCGTACCCGAAGGGTGCCAAACGGGACCTTATTACTGAGCCTACGCTGTCCGTCCGTCTGTCCGTCTGTCACCAAGCTGTATCTCGTGAACCGTGATAGTTAGACAGTTGAAATTTTCACAGATGATGTATTTTTGTTGCCGCTATAACAACAAATACTAAAAAACAGATTATAATAAATATTTTAATATTTATTATCTCACATATTAAGCTCTCATACAACAAACATGGTGTTTTTGCCGTTTTTATAGATAATGGTACGGAACCCTTCGTGCGCAAGTCCGACTCGCACTTGGCCGGTTATTTAATCCTCAGTTTATGAACAGATTAATAAGTTTATGCCAGAAATGTGTCATTTTCACGCGTATGAGAGAGCTCTTAGAGCTAAGTGTGGACTATTGTTTCAGAAATCCCCCAGTGGCCAAGCATTATCAGATTGTTCACTTATCTGCCAATTAAATTAAAACGTGGCTACACATTGTTGTATTGTATATGTGGCAGGATTACTTGATTAGTCGAATTTGCGAAAACACGGAAAATTAGACAATGGTGATTACATTTTTCAATCTTACTGAAAAAAGGTAGGGATTTCGCGAAAAATCCTGCCACTTAAACAAACAGATAAGGTATCGTCAAACAAAGTTACGACAAGCAATTTTTCGATCATATCTCCGGGCAATACCGTCGACCTTTTCTTGCGTGTGTTTATCCGACTGTCCAGTCTCATTCAAGAAAGTCACATTACAAAACATTACAGTGTTGCAAATTCAGTTTCATTCGCGTAAGCATTCACCATATCAACATAATACACTTCCCACACTGACACAGTGAACTCTACAACATTGTTACTTTTTAGACACATAGTAGGAAATGGCCAGTCAGCAAGTAATGATCAATATCTAACCAGTAGTGATTTCCACTTTGCAGTGACCGGACTAAGTTCGAGAAACTCGAAATCTAAATTAAGTGACAAATCGAGTGATGTGTTGTGATTTTTAATTTAGCGTTATTTTCTTTTTTGTAGGAAAATGCTGAGCAATATAGATATTAATAACATAAGTGGTGTACTCTCATCTTCGATGAAGTTGTTTTGCGAATGATACGTTTTTTTGTCGAGTGAGATGTGTTACGGATATGTACTGTGCTGTGCGATGCTGTTTGTGGTTCGTGTCTGCGTGACGACGCTGATCTTCGAGGCAGTGTGTGGTAAGTGAACTCACTTTATATTCTGTGCAAAATGCTACGTGGCCCAAGCTACATACATATCTTACTTTCTGCCTTTTTTACGAGATTCTGACTCGTAGCATCTTGTACGGAACAATTTAAATTGTCATTTCTATTGTTTGTGTTTTACAGGTACACTTACTACTAATGGTTATCCTATTTTATCACCAGACAATCCCTGAAACTTTGTTACTAGGTTGTATTACTAGGTACCAAAACTATGTCAGATGGGACCATATTACGTATAAAATACGTTCTTTAGATATTCCTAATAAAATGTTCGCTCACTGCGCAAACTCAGCAGGCGTCTATTCCTGCTACTGACGATAATACCCTCTGCACTTTCTTGCAAATAAATGAATGCGTGTGTGTGGCATTCGATTGCGTTTAGTCAGACGTCTATGTGTTTTGTCTATAGCGTATCACCTGAAAACGCTGAAACTTGGCAGATCGTGTACAGTGGCAAAGGTTTGTCAACTTTTGTCAATTTAACAACATCATATTAGGATTACACGTACTATGTCATCCAATGGACAAAGAGAAAGACTCAGTTCTTAGTTGAGAGCCAGTTAGTACTTAAGAACGCCTTTACTTTTTAGGGTTCCGTACCCGAAGGGTGCCAAATGGGACCCTATTACTGAGACTTCGCTGTCCGTCCGTCCGTCCGCCCGTCTGTCTGTCACCAGGCTGTATCTCATGAACCGTGGTAGCTAGACAGTTGAAATTTTCACAGATGATGTATTTCTGTTGCCGCTATAACAACAAATAGGTACTAAAAATCAAAAGAAATTTAATATTAAGGGCTCCCATACAACAAACGTGATTTTTTTTTGCTCATTTTTGCTCGATATTGATAATGGTAGCAGGTAGACGCTTAAAATGTTCACAATATATTAGGTATTTTATTTACTTAAAAAATAAATAATTAAATTAAAATTAAATTAATATTTAGGGGGGCTCCCATACAATTATTTTTTTGCGGTTTTTTATAGATAATGGTACGGAACCCTTCGTGCGCGAGTCCGACTCGCACTTGGCCAGTTATTTAATGTGTGCGTGCCTACACATTTCACAACTAGCTCTACATAACCCAGCAACGATGCACACACGTTTGTAAATTGCAAGAACTACCAGCCTTTTATTAACCGACTTCCCAAAGGAGGAGGTTTACAATTCGTCCGGATGTTTGTTTTTTTTTTTTTTTTTTTTTTTTTTTTTTTATGTCTATCCCCCGATAGCGCCTAAATGGATGGACCGATTTAGAAAATTATTTTTTTGTTTGAAAGGGTTTACCTTCCCATTGGTCCCATTGACACCAGGTCAGGATCTGATGATGGGATCCTGGAGAAATCAAGGGAACTCTTCAAATATTATAGGCAGACATATAGTGATTTTTGTGTTTTTCATAATAACTCGTGCAAATGCACATGGTAAGCATAATATTGTGATGTGGAACTGCTGATGAAGACCACATATGGCCACCAGATCTGCTCAATACTAGGTACAAATACAATGGCTGACGGGCAGGCAACGCGTAGCCTAAACCGGTGCACCTAGAGCCATGAAACTTTGTACAGGGGTTCCTTAGTAGCGTGGGGTAGCACTGATATGGGATTTTACAAAATTAATTCCCCAAGGGGGGGGGGGATAAGGGGTAACAGTTTGTATTAAACTCAATCTAATCAAATAGGGTTTGTGGAAGTCGGTTTTTTCTAAAGTTTACTTTTTGTTTCAATTATAGCTTTTCGGTTTATAATATTTTATGCGCCAGCCGGCAGCCCTAAGCCATAACATTGCCAGTTTACTGTTTTATAATATACAATTAAGGATTGTAAAAATGTGAAATGGAAGCCTGTGTTATGGCACCGCTGTAAAGCCAGGAGGCCGATTCTCGTCTCTATAGCAAATTTGTCGAATTCGACAAAGGGGCGGTGCTTCGTCTTTTAATAGGCGAAGGTCCTTCGCGATTGGTCCTTCGCCTATTTGAATGCGAAGGACCTACCATTTGTCGAATACGCATTCAATTCTAATGAGTGAGAATCGGCCTCCAGGTCTTTCTGTAACTACTGAGAGGTTCGTGTAGGCAAAATATTCCCAGAAATACAATATACCCATTTTGCAATTATGTCTGTAGCATTTGAAGGTTTCTTTATTTTTATGACTGATGAGTGATGATGATTGGCCGGGTTATGTTTTAATTATGTCTGTTCGTTTTCTAAGCAATTTTCGCGTTGTCTGTTTACGAGTATTAAAAGTTTGTATTCGTTTTCCTTTTCAAAGGTTAATGTAATAAGTTCTAAAATAAATTAACTGAATTTTTCTTCAAAATTGATAGCTAAATCAATCCAGCATTTATAAAATATTAATATGTACTACAATAAACTACCATAATGTACATATCACTTACAACAACTATTTACATTTTATACAAATTAACATACTTACATATAGATACATAATATCTAGTTTAGATAACAAGATGACCTCAGGATTTATCTATTCGTCTCACTCCCAGCTTTACACGTGCCTAAATAGTACGGTAATTCTGTATTTTTACACGTGCCTTATAGTACGGTAATTCTGTGTTTTTCAGACAAACAAATTAATAAAGTTTTGAAACTTATATGGCATGATATAGTGCGACAAAAAAGAGTAAAAAATAAATAGCCCCCTTAATATTAAATTTCTTTTGATTTAGTATTTGTTGTTATAGCGGCAACAGAAATACATCATCTGTGAAAATTTCAACTGTCTAGCAACCACGGTTCATGAGATACAGCCTGGTGACAGACAGACGGACGGACGGACAGCGAAGTCTCAGTAATAGGGTCCCGTTTGGCACCCTTCGGGTACGGAACCCTAAAAAACTGTTAACGGGGACAAACTTCACGGCGAGGGGGGGGGGGGGGGGGGGGGGGGCAGAGAGTTGTGTGTTTTGAACAAAAGGTATTATGCATGCCATGCCACAAGTTTTTTTTTTGTTTTTCCTATACACTGATTACATAGATTTACTGTACTATTAGAAAGAAAGTGGGACCGACCCGCACTTGACCGATTTTGGATTTCATTGTAAACAAAGGTGAGATTATCTCTAATAAAGGATCTCTTCCAACAAACAAAGTTACGATAAGTGAGGTTGTTACTAGCTTAGGGGTAGACCTATATTTATAATATAATTCATGATAAGATATAAAAAATGTAAGTATATGGCAAATGTATTTGGTTTTCTACACAAAGAAACGATATTTCATAAATATAAAATATCAATTCAGTTTCATGCTAAAAAAGCTAATTAAGGAAGATCTATTATTTATTATTAATGACCCGATCTTTTTGTGGGGCCCGTGGGCACTCGAAACCATTTGAGTTTAAACTTTATTGAGCAACAATTACTTTTTATAATAGCATGATATTATTGTTGTACGCATAATTATAATTAATGCTCAATTTAATTTATAATGAAAACATAAAATATGAGCGCGCCAGCTGTTAGCATTGAAACAAACAGTAGCTACGGAGTTTTAGCAACATGTTCTATACCGCCATAAAATTATATGGTTTGAATCTATTACAATTTAGCATAACATTATTATTTAGCATCACTTTTTAAACTAAGCAATCCGTTTTTAGGGTTCCGATCCTTAAAAGGAAAAAAAAGGAACCCTTTTAGGATCACTTTGTTGTCCGTCCGTCCGTCCGTCTGTCCGTGTGCCACACACAACACAACCTTTATATCAAGAACGCGTGAAGGTATCAAACTGAAATTTATGTCAATTGTTAAGGTCTGTGGTCGCATAAAGCTGTGAAAAAATCAACCTTCTAGGTCAACGCAATCGAACGATACGACCGTTTATGCTAAAAAATTGTTGGATTTTCATAGTAATCGCAATGGACGCCAAACTTCCCGTACGCCTACAATAATGAAATTTGGCACAAAATCTGAAAACGGCAAATTGCTGTCTTTCTACAAAAATATTTAATCTGGATGACCTTAGTTTTTATGTGGAAACCTAATTACACATGTTACGCTCTCCAAGTGTGATCGGAACCCCTTGGTGCGCGAGTCCTACTCGCACTTGACCGTTTATTTTTCTCGTGTAGAACGTAGAGAGAGGTTTACTTTTCTTTCTTGAGTTCTTTCCGTAGCCCTTTTATTTTATTAAAACCGAATGGTGATATCGTATCAGTTTTTCCGGAGGGCGTGAAATGCTGTATTTGGAAGTCAGTGTCCAAACAAAATGCCGCCGCCGACAATCCAAATACGGCTTTTTGCACTCGTCGGACAAATCGACGCTATTGCTATTCTTATCTCGTATTTAGTAATTTAATTTTTAGGGTTCCGTACCCGAAGGGTGCCAAACGGGACCCTATTACTGAGACTTCGCTGTCTGTCCGTCCGTCCGTCCGTCCGTCCGTATGTCTGTCACCAGGCTGTATCTCATGAACCGTGGTAGCTAGACAGTTGAAATTTTCACAGATGATGTATTTTTGTTGCCGCTATAACAATAAATACTAAAAATCAAAAGAAATTTAATATTAAGGGGGGTTCCCATACAACAAACGTGATATTTTTGCTAATTTTTGCTCGATATTGATAATGGTAGCAGGTAGACGCTTAAAATGTTCACAATATATTGAGTATATTATTTACTTGAAAAATAAATAATTAAATTAAAATTAAATTAATATTTAGGGGGGGCTCCCATACTTTTTTTTTGCGGCTTTTTTATAGATAATGGTACGGAACCCTTCGTGCGCGAGTCCGATTCGCACTTGGCCGGTTATTATATTGTTAATTATCCTTTGTATCTCATTATTAGGTTAGATTATTTTGACTTGTATGACGATTTGGATGCATTTCTGTTATGTTGTACATGTTAATTTGACAATAAATACTTAAATAAATGAAATAAAATAAATCTCTCATATTAGGAAATAATTTTGAAGTTGCTCTCCACAGGTTTGTTTCATGAAATGTAATCTTCAAAATATTGATGAATTACTTATTCTGTGATATTACACTACAGGGGAATGCAGTGCCCTTTGCAAATCAGATGCATAATGTCACCAGTACTGCACAACCCACCGTACCTCATGATATCAACCTTAACTGGACATGGAAGTCCATAACATGAATTTTACTTCCATCTTTATAGCTTTTACTCCAAGTACGAAACTATTAAAAGGGTTATCGACATCGCAATATAAGATTACTAAAGTATAAATATTTGTGATTTGCGACTTTGGGATCATTCTGCAAAATGGACGTATCTTAAAGCAACATTGTTGCTCGGCGTTGCGCCTCTCTCTCAGGTGAATGTAGGAACGGATTTGTGGGAGCGGGAGGGTTGACGAGTTTTACGATCACACTTCGTGCGTAGTCGCCTGCAGAAATTTCATTGCTTATTTTGTGCTGTAACTAATTTTATACCATTCATATGCCAGCAGACGGGTGTAGAATAGGAATTCCGAGAAATGTTGTATTATTTGCAAGTTTTTTCCTTTTTATATTAGCTTTAATGTTTAATTATTGAATCGATACGGGGTAAGATAAACCCGGGATTGCTTCTACAATGTTGCGAGATGGTCTAGGTTTTGTCGTCGTATTTCGTTCAGTGTTGTTGGGGTTGCCGCCTCACCACCGACTACTGTTATCGTTATAAAGTTCTGTTATTTACTCCGATTGCTTAAAGTATCCTTGAAAAAATGTTGATTGTTTTACTCTCATAGATTTAAGATAAGATAGATAAGATAATGGTTTATTTAATGAAAGAATACAGAGTTTCACTTATTAATTAGGTACGTATTTGCTAAGGAATTGCATAGATTACCGGCGGCCCTCACACTAGGTTAGACCTGTATCGTGAGGCCCAGTTCTTTGACATAAGAATTACAACTTAGGTTTTACTTACGGCAAGAGGTGTACATTATAATTATGCAGTTTGTTTAATAAACATTGGATGGATGTATGATTTTCGATACATTTTAGTACCTTACATTATTTGTTTTTGCATGTTCTCCTATTTTACTACATCTGGCTCCAAATGTTTTGCTCGACATGACTGGACGCCTCATGGTCGCCTTATTTTATAACTCAAATAAATTCCAACATTTTAACGGCTTTGTTTACTAAGCGACGTTAACATAATATGTAGTATTAATTTAAATAATCAAAACGACTTTAAAAAGATAAATAAAGGTTACGTTCCAAAATCAAACCCGTATTATCCCGTATTAAACCGTTTCAAACCCTGTCTGTAACAGACTAGTCATTTGCGCGATTATTCCATCAATTAGTTTCGTACAAATTAAAGTACCTTTCGCCCAGGCGCGTGGACAGCAGCAACAAACCTTTTCTGGTCCTGTTTGAAAACTTTCTCTAAACTGTATTACTGTGCTTTAGGGGTCATTTTGGGATGTACTTGAGTCTTAATTTATGTTTGTCACTTTATTCAAATGTGTTGTGGCGGCGATTGTGTCAATCGCAGTGTGAATTGTAACATGGGTCGCTTTGCCTCAATCAATTTCATCAATTTGTCTTAATTTATCTTGTTATACAGTCTCATTTTGCTTGAAATGTCAATAAAACCATCCGTCAAATCGTCCAATCATGTTATTTTATTTATACATATTTTTTTATCTATTACCCCCTTAAAAAAATAGTCAATATATTTAGTTACTATTAAAATGTCTATGTCTTAAAGGCTGACTACAACACTAGTTATGTTAACTAAGTTCATCTCAAAGTTACAAGTTGTGCTAATAAATAGAAGTCACATTTGCATGCAATAGTTGCTCTATGCTACCTACTGCGTCGACATTTACTTCCTTTTACAGGCCCTTTCAGTCGAGAGATTGTGGCCGATTCTCTAGGTTACACTCACTAAAATTAGTTGATAATATTAAGTCCGACAGCTCTTATGCGGTCGCCATAGATTCCAATTTCAAACTTACTTTTGAATTATTTTAATGTACTGATGAACTAATTCAAAAGTGAGTTCGAAAATGAAATCTATGGCAACCGCGTAAGAGCGTCGGAGCTTATTGTCAAGTAATTTTAGTACGTGTGCCCTAGAGAATTGGCCCCATTGTCATTCTCCTGGCCGAAAAGAAAAAGAAATTGACATTAAAATTAGGGGAAATTAAGTTCTCATCCCCTTGCAATAGACATTAAGTCTAAGCGATATCATAAGATGATTTCCGGTATTTAGTTTCCGTCCTAATGAGAGTTTTGTGAATTCAAACGATATGTTACGTATAAGTACGAAAAGAAATAAAGACGTATTTTGATATTTTTGATCCTGGTATTATACCCTATCCAACAGGATGATCTCTGACAGCAGTCAGTGTCAAAACACGCCTATGAAGTATCGTATTTTCCGACGGTAAAATGTATAGAGACAATGAACATACTTTATTGGCAAATAGTGACGTGCTACACTTATCGTAAGACAAGTTATCGATCTTGACTCGAAACATGGAATAGAATATTGAAAGACATCGTCAGAACAAGAAAAATTATGGATGAAGATTGGGAGCGTGACGTACGATTCGACCAATCTACCCAGGAACTGATTATAAATCTACAAGACTGCTCCAGCAAGTTCGAATCAGACTTTGATGATGGTCATTTGGGCAGTGAATAGATTTCGTATATATTTCGTATATATTTATTGCACATATCAGAAAAAAACACAAACAATACAGAAAAGGCATGAACAAAGGCAAGCTTATATCTAAAAAGAGATTTCTTCCAGCAAACCCAGGATGGACAGGATACATTTTAAAACTCAAAACGGGTAGGCCTATGTGGTAAAGTAAAAAATAAAATATAAATAAGTTATATTACTTAACTACTGAATATAATAAATACCTAAGTACCTACATGAATACATATTAATCATATATATCTTAACATAAATAAACCCTAATACATATTTAATACCTACTAACTTTATGAAAGAGAAAGATAATGCTCCTTTACACGATTTTTGAAAATGAAGAGAGATGGACTGTCCCTGATGGCGCAGGGAAGCGCGTTCCAAAGACTTATTGCCCTCATACGGAACCCATGTTTGTATGCGACGGTATTGTGTTGTGGAGTGGAAAGAATGGAGGCCGTGTCGGTTCTACGCGGTTGAGTCGACTGGAAAAAGGTAAATTTTTCACGTAAGAAGCTAGGATATCGAGGGTTAGTTAAAATGCTGTAGAGGGTAGTGAGGATATGCATATCCCGACGAAGACGAATAGGCAGCCATTTTAACTCCCTACGATACTGCGAGACATGGTCAAACTTTCGCAAACCGAATATGAACCGAATCCCGAGATTTTGAAGTCGCTCGAGTTTGTTCAGTTGTTCTTCGTTTGCGCTGACCCAGCAGACATCTGCATAGTCGATCAGTGGAAGGAGAAGGGATTGAGCCAGGGTAATTTTAGTTTGACGTGGTAAGAAGAACTGGAGTCTTCTTAGCGAGTGAGATTTAACAAAAATAAAAATGTGTTACAACATCCTTTTGGTGATTTGCTTGAAACATTCAGAAACTTTAGGTAGAATATCGATAAAATTTGTATCGACATTATCCCCATGCCTAGTAAAGTCACAGTGACAAGATGTCAGAGATCATGTGCTATGTTGGATAGAGCATAGTAAGAAACGCATTGCTATTCAATTCTGATTTCTGACCAAATTGTTCACAGTTGACAGATCAAGTAATGGGTGCATTTGGGTATCCCTTCTGGTTACACGGACATGGCCCAGACTTTATTGACAAGAGCTATTATACAATTGTACCATGTCTCTCGAGTTTGATCGGCGTCCCGGGTCTCTATTAGGCGGTTGTAAAATGTCGCATGGGTCACCAAGATCACATAATCACTTGTTGCAGAAAGAAACATTGACACAGCAATCTCTGAACGGTCTCCACGGTACAGGTTAGACCTAGTGTGGAGACCACAAGTAATCTACCTCAATCTAAGTACTTGTGGTATACTGTATTGTACGTGAACTTTGTATATTATCTGCAACTGACAAATAAAGACTTTGTATTTTTGTATTTTTCTGTATTTGAGCGCTCTCGACTCATTCTTCAAAATATTCTGACAGTATAATACGATAACAAGAAATAACCATTCAACATGAAAATGATTAGCGATAAAACTTCAAATAAGGAATCGGCCAAATGTGAGTCGGACTCTCACACGAAGGGTTCCGTACCATCATACAAAAAAAGTACAAATAAATAAAACAAAAAGTAAAACTTAAAAAAAAACTACTTCCACAAACCCTATTTGATTAGAAACTAATGTCAAGTGCTTTTTGAGTTTAATACAACCTGTAACCCCGCTTGGCACCCTTCGGATAAGGAACTCTAAAAATTAAATAATAACATTTATTGTCACAAAAAGAAGTACAAATACAAATAGTCACAATGGTGCTATTTAATGTAGGCTAGATTACATTGCTAAGAAAAACATTGAAGCATCTGTCGCTGAGCAGGCGCGAGACCTGTATTTCAGCATTTATTTATTTTTTGATTTGATTTTGACAATTAACAACAAATAATAAACAGGTGGTTCAATACAGTTACCGATATGGTTTAATAACATCCCGATCCGGTCCACATAATAGGTTGCTATTAAAAACCGCAACAGAACTCGAGAGACAAAAGTCGTCAAAGCCACACACGATTGTAAAACTATCAACCGGGTAGAGCTGTTATCTCACCCAATACTATCAACAGGGTAGAGCTGTTATCTCACCCAATACTATCAACAGGGTAGAGCTGTTATCTCACCCAATACTATCAACAGGGTAGAGCTGTTATCTCACCCAATACTATCAACAGGGTAGAGCTGTTATCTCACCCAATACTATCAACAGGGTAGAGCTGTTATCTCACCCAATACTATCAACAGGGTAGAGCTGTTATCTCACCCAATACTATCAACAGGGTAGAGCTGTTATCTCACCCAATACTATCAACAGGGTAGAGCTGTTATCTCACCCAATACTATCAACAGGGTAGAGCTGTTATCTCACCCAATACTATCAACAGGGTAGAGCTGTTATCTCACCCAATACTATAAACAGGGTAGAGCTGTTATCTCACCCAATACTATCAACAGGGTAGAGCTGTTATCTCACCCAATACTATCAACAGGGTAGAGCTGTTATCTCACCCAATACTATCAACAGGGTAGAGCTGTTATCTCACCCAATACTATCAACAGGGTAGAGCTGTTATCTCACCCAATACTATCAACAGGGTAGAGCTGTTATCTCACCCAATACTATCAACAGGGTAGAGCTGTTATCTCACCCAATACTATCAACAGGGTAGAGCTGTTATCTCACCCAATACTATCAACAGGGTAGAGCTGTTATCTCACCCAATACTATCAACAGGGTAGAGCTGTTATCTCACCCAATACTATCAACAGGGTAGAGCTGTTATCTCACCCAATACTATCAACAGGGTAGAGCTGTTATCTCACCCAATACTATCAACAGGGTAGAGCTGTTATCTCACCCAATACTATCAACAGGGTAGAGCTGTTATCTCACCCAATACTATAAACAGGGTAGAGCTGTTATCTCACCCAATACTATCAACAGGGTAGAGCTGTTATCTCACCCAATACTATCAACAGGGTAGAGCTGTTATCTCACCCAATACGATCGTTGTTTTCATATTTAGATACATCGCTAGTTAGCGGCGTCAGGTACTGTTTAGTATTGCTCAGTCAGTCAGTCAGCCGGTATAGTGAGAATAAACAAAGTTACCTACCTTAAGTAAGGCAGGCCATTATAGGGTCGATTTCGCGAATGTTTGTGTCACACGAATGAGATTGACGTGTAATCGACCCACGAACGGTGTTACGCACGCTGCAAATAGCGTTGCAAGCGTTTTGAATCTGCTACGAGGGTCGATATCACGAATATACTCATTCGTGTGACGGGAAATCGACCCTATTACGTATTAAAGAATGTCCACAAGCCTATCAGGGGTTTAAAACATTTTCTTCGAAGAAATAATGTGCAAATATACTTTCTATTCAAAATTCACAAATTGACGGGCGGCTCAAATGTTGATATCTTCTGTATTGACAGATTTTCTGTACTACGAACCATGCAACGACAGCCGTCGTCGTCGTCGATCAACTGACAACATTATTGCTTACGAGAGATAAGGACAGAGATAATAAATGATCGCTACCGAAAAAAAATGTAACTCAGTAAAAGAAAGATGCACGTGTTTACTTTTTTCTCTCTCGTTTCGTTGGCCTTTCTTTACTGAGCGGTCATTGTACTAGCAGAATTGCGCCCCTGCACTGTGTATCATGCATCATAGTGCTGTCATACTGATTTGGAGTAACTCGACCTGACACCACAATGACGGTGGACTGTTTACAAAACTAGACGCACAACTTTCCCCCGATAAATCTAAAATAGCTAACAAGGGGACCTCGTTCATGCAACAGTTGATATGCGAAGTTTGCGAACCGTGCGGTGCCACTTCGGGTTAATTCGGCAGTTTTCGGGAGAGTTCGTGTCGCGGTCGGCCACTCGCGTGTGGTGCGGTCGAAGTGTCTGCTACGAAACAACAGTTGCGTACACTGCGGAACCCCGAATTTGTTTGTTTGAAACACTTTGCGGTTTTAGCTGAAATTGTTTTGAGTCTATTCGATTGTATTGTTTGTTTTGTCAAAGTTGTGCGTGTTGGACACAGGTGAATAGACTAATTGCTGTTTTATAGAGTCTGTAGGAAAGTTTGGCAAAATAGACAGTTGCAGTCGGTGCTTACTGCTTGTTTGGTGTAAGTACAAAACGTTTAAAAACTTAGTAGTTTAATTATCCTAGTGTGCGGCCAGAAGCCTGTATATATATGTTTATCTTTGTTTTATTTGGCCCGCACCCGTCCACTAACCACATCATACGTCTTGAATCTGTGGGTTGTAGAGAGGCCTAGTATAAATGTACTTCCCAGTACATTTTGGCCTGTGTGGATCAGCTGTTTTGTATGGAAAGTAGTTTCTCATTTTGCGTTAATTCATTTACACCTTGTATATACTAGGATATGTAGGACTAATAAGCAAAGGATTGAAGTTGAGCAGCTGCGTGTACAGCCAATTGAGCAGCAATCTAACTTTCGCAGTATTGCATCCGCTAATAAATTCAAGCCCCTCCTAGACGAAGCGAAACGGAGCAGCGACAGTAAACCGCGCCACGTCCGATATCCGGCGGATCTCCGGATATCCGGGTATCCTATCAAATGTTTTATTACCGGATTCCTTTGTCCCGTGTTCGTCTAACTCGGTTATAAAGCGATGACGTGGCTCTGCTCTTGCTATCATCTTTTTCAGGAATTCATTGTCGTGCCAGCAGGTTTAACGGCCGACTACGGGTACGGCATATTTTTATTGCTGGAGAATGTTATTGTATGGTATAGAAACCGGGGGAATCGAAGCCAGTGCGCTCGTAACTGCGTTGAAAGGGTTTTTGTGATTTATTATTTTGGCTGCATCACGTTGGACTGGCAAAATATGGCAGTAGTTACATGATAATAGTAAAGATAATTCACCAGTTAAAAACTAAAAATAACCGGCCAAGTGCGAGTCGGACTCGCGCACGAAGGGTTCCGAACCTATAAAAAACCGCAAAAAAAAAATGTATGTGAGCCCCCCTAAATATTAATTTAATTATTTATTTTTTAAGTAAATAATATACTCAATATATTGTGAACATTTTAAGCGTCTACCTGCTAACATTATCAATATCGAGCAAAAATGAGCAAAAAAACCACGTTTATTGTATGGGAGCGCCCCTTAATATTAAATTTCTTTTGATTTTTAGTATTTGTTGTTATAGCGGCAACAGAAATACATCATCTGTGAAAATTTCAACTGTCTAGCTACCACGGTTCATGAGATACAGCCTGGTGACAGACAGACGGACGGACGGACGTACGGACAGACAGCGAAGTCTCAGTAATAGGGTCCCGTTTGGCACCCTTCGGGTACGGAACCCTAAAAAGACTTTCGTTATCTATTATTACTTAGTGATACTCCTGCCCGCTCGGTGCGGTATATAAATGTCGTCCTGTACCCAAAAACGAGCCTACGAAATCTGTCTCCTGACAGACATCCATATACGTTACATAGTAACCAAACTCTTGGGTCAATTGTTGAAATCGGTTCATAAAATTAAATAGTACCTACCGAGTTTCGTTGCAATAAACTTTAAAAATAATAATGATAAATACAACCGAATTGAGAACCCCCTCCTATTTTGAAGTAGGTTAAAAATAGCTCTTCTTTACCACGCCGTTTGCTCCGGGCCTTAGCCTCCCGCAGCCACTGCCTACCAGCTATGACAATGATGTCATCCGTCCATCTGGCTGGTGGGTTGTCGTCAGCAGACTCCGCCAAGTTTCTTGGCTCCTAAACGAGCTCTCCGTACCTCGTCCACGCAGCATTCTAGTGCCAAAAAAAATATCGCGACCTGTACGTGCCGTGGGAACAAGTTACAGTGACGTAACAAATATAATATACATATACAGGGTGACATTAAATTAGTTGACCATATTTTGAAGAATGATTATGAACATCTTTCCCCAAGAAACATATAGTCGCAAATGAAAAAAAAATTTCGTCATTAGCTGATTTCAATTTACCTACTAGGGAGACCCAAATTTTTTTTATTTACGAGGATATGTTTCTTGGGGAAAGTTGTTCAGCTAATTTAATGTCACCCTATATTTATAAAATAAATTATAAACATCTAAGAATCTAGTGAATGCAATTGTCTGTGTCGCAGAATGGATATGCTTTAAATTAGGTATATCTTTATATATTTTAAGTGTCAACAATACGACATGCATGAGTATTGTAGTATGTTTGTTGACACTTAATACATTCTTAAGATATTTATTACTTTCTTCACAAGAGATTGCGTATTATAGTAATTTTGCAATGTATTTTTTAGGGTTTCGTATCTCAGAAGGAGAAACCTTTATAGGATCACTCGTGCGTCTGTCCGTCCGTCCGTCTGTCACAGGCAATTTACTCAGAACATATTGGACCGATGAAGTTGAAAATTGGTACACATATCAATATCTGTGACCCAAAGACAGAGGTGAAATGTAAACAAAAAATGTATATAATAAATATGGAATATGGGGCCACTTTTGGGGGGCCAAATGAGAAAAATAAAATTTAAAAAAATCAAATTATGCCGTGCTACATATCAAATAAGAGCGCATGGTGTGAGGATTTTAAATGAATTTTTATAAGACTAATTTGAAAAAGTTATGCTCAATAATATGACCGATTCACATGTCCTCAAAACCTCTAGGGTACTTACCGAAGTCCTAACAATCTGAAATATGGTATGCCAGCACATGTTGCACCCATGTCCCATAAAAACTCCGAAATCCAAGTTTAACCCCCTAACCCCCTTAATTTGGGGTGCAAAGTTTGTATGAAAAACTGAATTTTAGGGTTATTTTTGTGGTGGGTGTTAGTCCTATTATTGTTGTACGAAACATGTACGAAACCCTCTCAACGCGAGGCCAGCTCGCACTTGGCAGCTTGTTTGTTCGTTTCTATTATGTGGAAAGTATCAATTTATGATAAAATGTCTACAGCGAAACCAATTAGAATACCACTATATATAGTCTTCCAACGATAAATTGTTAACCTTTTTGCTAGAATATTAGTAGATAATACAAGTTTAGGCTATTCGACGTGGCAAAATCAAATGAAAATCTTTTAGTTTGTCTTCGAAGCATGTCGTCCAGTTTTAAGTTTGTAAAAAGCGTTTCCTCCGCATTTTTAAAGCCTTGACTACTTACTGGAGGCACGTATAAATGAAGTTAGTTTAATTATCCGAAGCACTAAAAAACCCCATTCCGATGAAAGTTAGTTTCATAATAGCGCTTCCGAATTGCTTACTTCGTGGAGTAATGAAAAATGGCGCAGTTACCGGATTTATATGCGCCATGGCTGGGAGCGAATTCTCGTAAATATATTCGAGGTCGTAAAACTGAGAGTTGTTCCGTTTTTCCGTTTTTACATCGCGCCGCTCGCGCTCGATACTGTCGCGCCGCGCCGCGCTTGAATGAAACAGTCCTAGCTTAGGTTGTGGTTGTGGCAGACTTACCGTACTCGCGTACGCTGCCGCCGCCGTACCGAGTCATTTAATGAACCGTTAATTTGAAACCAAATTTTAATTTACTTTCTAAATCGTTTACTCAGTAATCATCATCATCATCATGAGTATAGGCATCGCAACCTAAGTTGATGTGAATGGTTTCGCCAATGTACTGACTGCAAAAAAGATGATGGATGAACGAATGAATGAATTATAATAGGTTACAGCAAAAAATACGTGTACACCTATAAAACATATGCCCATCGATAGACAAAATGACTAAATGTCGTAAATAGTAGGCTTTCTGAGACAATTCGGTTTGAATATATAAAAAAAGTAATTTAAAGAAATTACAAGAATGAATTATAATAGATTACAGCAAAAAAATACGTGTACACCTCTATAAGACATATTACCATCGATAGAGAATTTAATTACAAACAACAAATCTTCTGTGACAAAATGTCGTAAATAGGCTTTCTGAGACATTCAGTTTGAATAACTAAAAAAAGTAATTTACGCATAAAAGTGGCACTTTAATGAAGTCTTTTCCTAAAGGTGCCTTATTATGGTCAGTATGGATGGAGTTCCACAAAACATTCACATTATTTACTTTTATTTTATTACGTGTTTAAATTTTCTGTTCAGTTTGCTGTCGTTACAAAATGGAACATAGATTTCAAAATTCCGCTGTCATCTACGTCGTCACATCAACATAGCCTGCGACACCTATACCTATTACAAGAAAAATCAAGCTCTGACTGACTGACTACTGAGTCATTAACGCAGCCAAACGGCTATAAAGCTAGAGGACTGGTAGTAGGGACACTACTAGGGACCCACTAAGAAGCGATTTTGCTGAAATTTAATACACCATATTTCAGCAAACCAGAAATTGGGAAGCATTGGCACAACAGCAGTGCCACACTTTTAGCCAGTTCAAATAGAGTATTTGATCACTGGCTAAAAGTGGGCACAGTTGTGTCTCTGTTACCCGGTATGCTAAAAGGCGTGACGCTATGTTGTTGTTGCTGTCAATTATTAATTTCAGTGACCCTTAAATGCATGATGTTTCCTTTTTTGATAAAAAAAAATATGTTGTAGAAAAATATGTGAAAACTACTGAAAAAATAATAAAAAAAATCTTATGATATTTTCGTTAAAAAAAATAAAAACTGAAAATCTTACTTTTTTTTAAACCCCCTAAAAATATATAAAAAACTTTTTATTATTATTTATAGTCAAATTTAAAATAATTAACTTCATTACAAGTTTCATTTATATTGCATTTATTAAATATTTAAAACATGCAATTCACGGCGATTTAAAAAAATATGAAAATTTTGCTTTGTTCTCTCTGGGATCAAGTTTTCGATCTTCCGTAACATTTTATTGATTTTTGAAGTTATGAAAAATATTGCTTTCAATTGTTTTAAAATTTTCTACATTTTAATATACAAGAGTATATAAGACAATGTTTTAAGACACAAACAAATTATTTATCTATTTTTTATTTTTTTTTAAACTGTGTAACCAAAAGGGTACACTATGCATTTAAGGGTTAAAGCACCCCGCGATATTTCCTAGGCAAAGGTTCCCACGAAAAGTTTTAGTTTGTCTTATCAATATTATAGTATCTGTGGTATTATGAACAGTGATCGGAACATGACGTTATTCCCGACTCGAGAATTTCCCGAAAATTTTGATTCGCTCGGCGGAGAAATCTGGTTCGGGCTTTACTAGTTTTTTTTTGTAGAATTGGTATTTTTAGCTCTGCCTATTCCGATCACTGATTGTGATTATGAATGTTGTTGATTTAAGTAGGCGTTAAGGTGGTTCCAATTTCACGAATTTACTTGCTTGAAAAGTTGTTTTGTTGAATTTGACCCGCTTGTTTGTTTGAATTACCATTGCTGGTTAGTAACTATAGAATAAGTAAAAAATGTCAAACCCAAAAATAAAAAAAGCAGTGAAAGTTTTTAGTGCATTATCATTATCAGTCACCTTATAAGCTCATCGCCTGTCAGACCTTGTTGGTACCTTAACATTTACATACAGACGTTTCTGGCCCCACACTAGGATACCCTGTGTCATGGGAAACAGAAACAGTGACAGTGCTTAAATATTTATTGTTCCAAAGCATACGAGTGCAACAGTAACAATGAACTCAAGACGTTTCACGTAACTCACGTCAACGTATATTTAAGTAATACACCAAGTCCAGACTAGCCAATTTCACATTCGACTGACTTCCCCCTAAACCTGCGACATCGGGCCATCTCGCGTGTCAGTCTGGTTACAGTCGAGATAAATTTTACGACTTTCCCGAACTTGCCTGGTTCGGCTATAAAAGCGGCAGGCGAATTGGTAGCCTGCTGATTGAGCAGGCTACAATATTTCTAGAATCTAGACTTACTTTTATTTCTAGATTACTTTAGTGTCTGGGCGCCAGCAATTTGAGTTAATTGAACTGCCCCAATAAGGGGCCGTGGGGATTGACAGAAATAGAATGCATCACACAGTTAGGTCCGGATGCACAATAGCCATTTAAAAGCCATTTGAGGGACTCTAAGCCCCTGTTTCAATTGCTCTCGATAAAACCTATTGAACAGATAAATCTGACATTTTACTTTATACTTATACCTTATACTTTATTGCACAAAAACAGAATACAGACACTTAATAATGAAAAAACATGTACAAAGGCAAGCTTATCTCTAATAAGAGATCTCTTCCCGCAAACCTAGGATGGACAGGATTAATTAACAAAAGATAGACCTACATATGTGCACAACGATAAATATTAAATTAATAGACTACTTAACATACACGATGTCAGATTTATCTGTTCAATAGGTTATATCGATAGCAATTGAAACAGGGCCTTAGTGTAGATGTAAGTTGTGAATAGAGGTTTGCAGAAGGCTTAAACCGGGGAGATAGGAGAGTAGATGAAACAGAGATTTAGAATATTTACAAGACTGAATTGAACGAAAGATGAAGAATATATACAAAATACAGGATAAAATTTGGCAGACATGCAGTTGCGATGAAGGCAGAGATAGAGAAGAGTGACAGCAGATGGATGGTTCTGGAAGGTTGTGAATTTCTAGTGCGCGCGCATCGACATGTCAACCTAGACAATAAAATGAAGTAGATGGGAAATGATATTTACAAAGATATAAAATGAAATAGATGGTGATGATGAAGATGAGTGGCGATGAGTCGCCACATTAGTACCTCAGACTAATAAATCTAACTTAGTACAGTTACTTGTCTCAGCTATTACTCGTCCAACGATCTTTTGGCGTGTGAGTGACGTTTACAGGGGGCGTCACTTCTAAGCCACCCCATGCAATGATCCTGTCAAAAATCTTCAGTTTCACCCATAGATTCAAGATTCGTTTATTTGCTTATGAATTTAGGTTTACATATCAGATGTTGGTAATATAATAATTTCCTTATTCAGCTATATTTATACAGCATGTAAATAATAGTGTGATGTGAATATTTTGCACAGGACCTAACATAACAAGGACATACAACAATTTAATATTGAGAAATATAAATTATTGCAAGAACTCTGAAAGTGCATAAAAATTTTGCTGTTGAAGCCATAGAAGGAGGAGGATGCCTCTTTGGTTTCACCTTAGTTATTGATCTGAGGTTTCACTTGTCACCGCACGCCAAAAGATCATTCTTCTTTCTTCTTCTTTTTATTAAGGGCGTCCTAACCTCTTTTGAGGTTAATTTTGCCAGTGTCAAGTGGTCAGGTTCTCAGGAACCTGGAAATTATAATGTCTTGAGATGATTTGATGACTATGATGATGATGATGATGATTTGTCGCTCGTTAGCACTACCCGGGAAGGACGTGAAGGGCTGTGGGTTCCAAGTATTTCCTTCGGACGTGAGCGACTGCCTCCCCGCCAAAAGATCATTGGTCAGCTGTATGTCACGGTGACAGTTTCGCAACATGAAATCTGTGATTTTCACGCACCTCATTATTATTATTACAGGCGTACAGCTGTACCAAGTTATCTATGAAATGTCAGAATTCAGAACTACGATCGCCCTCTTTGAAATTGCATTCTATGCTCGGATGCAATTCCAAATATGGCAATTCTAGAAGCCATTAGCGACACCAATTTACACCCGTTATTTCACAATAAAGTTGGTAGATCAGTAGCTGCTGTCTCGCGGCACTTTATTTGAGCAACGACAACGGCACCTCTGACGCAACTTATAAAAAAAAATGTTTGATCCAAAAAAATACCTAGAAATCAGGCTTTTTTAACCGCAAAGCTAAAGTAAAGAATTGTGATTAGGAGATACATTTCGCGCCAAGTCTCTTTGGCTCCGCTCTTTCTTGCATAGGGTAAGGATTCTTCTACACGTTAGTCCTTGCCTCCGTCCAAGGCAGCAGTCCCAAACGATCCACTCAGGCCGCTCGTAAAATACCCTCTTGTGTGTAAAGCGCTTAAGAGCCACTTTAGAAAGATCTATCAGAGATTACTCATACTTATGCTTCTGCTCAAGACATAGCTACGCTGTAGCGTCGTTTTCGTATTGTTTCATTTCATATGTTAAGGTATTTTTATGCCTTTTTATTCAAAGGGTGTCTGAAATTACGTGTCAAAGAGTTGCACCAAACGATTTTGAAATTTAATGGCCGTTCTACACTCTCGCCGAGACAACACGAGACATGCCGAGACGGAGAATGTAAAGGGTACCTCTCGCCGCGCTCGGGGTGTCTCGTGATGTCTCGCCTGCTCTCGCTCCGGCGGCGGTTTTTGGGCCCGAGTCAAAGGGTCTCGGCATGTCTCGCGAGGAGCCCGAGAGTGCACTAGAAGCGGTGAGAGTGTAGAGGGTACCTCTCGTTGCATCACGAGACCACTCGGCGAGAGTGTAGAACGGCCATAAGATTGTCGCCTTACTGATTTAAGGACGATCTCATGGTCATTTGATTCTAATGCTAAGGATATGCTAAAATTTCAAATTGTTTCGTGCAACTCAGGGTAAATCTGTGGAAATAACAATACATTTACATACAGGCACATACATTGCTTCAGGCCCCGCACTAGGATACCCTGTGTCGTGGGAACCAGCGACGTCACAAACATGTAAACATCCAAAACCTTAGGACTAAGTGAGGGACGACTAGAAGGAATGGTCGAAATTAAAAAAAAATGGGCCAATTGCGAGTCACTCTCACACGGAGGGTTCCGCACCATCGTAAAAAAAAGTATAAAAAAAATACTACTAAAAACTAAAAACACGTTTCTTTTACGGGGACACCTTTATTTTTCCAATATTTCGTGTAGTTCAGTAATTGTACAGATTTATAAAGAGTTACTGTAGCGGCAACAGATATACACGTTCTGTGAAAATTTTAACTTTCTATAGCTATTGCGGAGAGCCCGCTGACGGACAGACAGACGGACGGACAGCGGAGGCTTAGTAATAGGGTCCCGTTTGGCACCCTTCCGGTACGAAACCCTAAAAATATTTCAATTATTCCCAAACACGGTTCATTCATCGCGCGACCGCATTCTCGTCCCAATCCAACTCGCAAATTCACTAGCGCCCTCTACTTTAATTAAACTAAGGTGAACGTCGCGAGCGTTAAATGTAGACGGAAGGCCGCCATTGTAAATTCCACTGACGTTTCAGTTTCATGGCTTTAGTTGGAAAACGCTGGCGGACTTTTATGGGCAATTTCGGTTCCGACAGTTCCCTCGCTTTGTTATACTACCAATGCTTTTAAGGCGCTGCACCTCGCTCCGGTAAACATATGTGCGGGTTTACGAGCCACTAGCTTATGGAAAATATGTAGTAATGTCTGCTTAGAACGTTAACAGTGTGCGGGTATGAAATGAGCAATTTATCTTGTCCTGAGGTCAGGGGTACCGGTACCGGTATTTACGGTATGATTCGGTATATTGTAGGTAACAAGATATGTGTATGTTCGTTGAGATAGGAAACGCCATAGTGTCATATTGCTTGTGCAGTTAAGAAATCGCGAGAAGGAAGGGTTTTCTGGGATCTTGTTAACTTGTGGACAAAATACAGTCGGCAGTCACTGCACTTGTTGATGTAATTAGTTTGAGTATTAATTCATGCAGTTAGAATAGTCTTATCTATGTATCTGTACGTATGGCATTAAATCCTCCTCAAAAATTTTTGCAAATGAGGTAGTATTTTAAAACTATTTCCTTATGTCTGATATAATTTATAACATACATCTAATTTATAGCTGCTGTTAGTAGTTTAAAATTTATCGTTCGGGTATAAAGTTTAAAAAATGGTAGGATCATAGTATTTAGATATCACCTGTATAAGGATCTCACCTGTTTTGTGAATGCGTAATAAATAAATGTGAATGCGTAATAAATGACGTAACGTAAACAAAACCATGAAAGCTGTGCATGGATAGTTACGTTAAGTTTACGTCAAAATTATCTTACCAAGACGCCTCACATCTCCGGCAGACCATTCCCAACTCACCACACCGAACTCGACACTCGAATAAAAACAACAAAAATATTTAGCAATAAAATTTTACGATTACTCAGAGTTTACTCTTCGGCTGGGCAACTCCTTTGTATCATTCCCAATTAGGATTCCGAAGCTCAAAGTAAGCTCGAGAAACGTCATAAATTGAGCTTTACGATTGTCACAGATAGTGTCTAATAAAGCTCATGTTTAGTGGCAACTTCGCACACTTTAAAAGCTAAGTTAGCGTTTGTCAACAATTACAGAGTAACAATATCGGTTTTGACGGCTCGGCGCGTCGAAATGGCTCCTAAAATTCACTAAGCAACGCAAGTTTAATTCCCGATTGTAGGTGTAGCGCCGAGAAATGAGATATTTTACGAGTAGTCGCTTCTGCCGAGTATTTCGAGTGCATAACTTACAGGGAAGCGGTGTTTTAGTGTGCCTGGGTTATGGCCGCCGACTATGCTCGTAAAGCAGCGGCATATTATGACAGTTCTATACACCTTGTGTCTTTTATACTTTAAACAAAGCGGGTTGGTTTTTCTACCAGGAACAAGGCTGCTTCTTTAGTTTTGTTGGCTCGTCTTTTGTCGTGCTCTTAAATTAGTGTCACTTACAAGGTAACGTACATTGAGTATAGGTACTTACTTCCGTCGGCTCTACAACCCTTTGGCTTTGTGTGTTTTGGCTTCCTCCATGATCTGCTTCCATTTCGCTCTATGTCTGGCCTCCCTTCGCCAAGATGTTTTCTTTCCAATGCTCTTCAGATCCTCTTCAAGCCAATCTCTCGACATCTTCCTGGGTCTTTCACGGGGTCTTCTCTGATGCGGGGTCCACTTGGGAATGATTTTGACAGCTCTGGTGTCATCTATTCTCTCCAGGTGTCCATTCGCATTGAGTCATTAATGTATTCTCATACAATAATTATGGTCCTTTACTCTTTTATTTCATTGTTATTAGAACAACTGACTTTTGCCTAACTCAATGCCTTCTTATCTATTTTAGCCTTTACATTTTTCATATAGCCTCCATTTTAGCACCTAAAAGAAATCCAACTGGATGCAAATTTTCTAAGTGCCAATTCGTATCAACGACTCTCCCAATAGCATTAATACTTTCTTTCCACAATGTGTAATGAAACGTCCATAAAACGTGTTGCAATCGAGATGCGTCCTCAAGCTAGTGATGCCCTTCGCGATAACTAATTAAAACTGATTAATTACTGGTCTCGGCTGCGGCAGTAAAATTCGCGTTTTTAGTGCGCATACTGGGAGGCGGCAGTAAAAGAAGTTTTCCTTTTAAAACTAAAAACGTTCCGTTCCGTTTCCAAGCGATGGCTGTAAAAGGCTAGCTTCGGTCTGCTTAAGTCTGATGTAAGGATTGTAGTCTATTCGTAAAGGTAGGTGCACGTTGAAAGATCAGTCCAACTTTGAGTCTGTCAGATTTTGAGAAGGCTGTACGTCTTTCACTTTCATAAATCGTGCGACATAGGGACTACGACGAGAACACTTACCTTGTTTCTGAAAGAGTGGGCAGATGTAACAGGCGATTAATAGAAGATTGATGCAAAATAGCGGCATGTCATTGGCTGCAATAAGGTTAACAAGTTGTCACAGCTAATTTTTCTTTTAGAAAGCTGGAGTTAGTCACTTGACCATCTGCCCAATCCGGTGGGACGCTTAGCTAGAATTTTATCACTATTGGTAACTGATTTCATTCAGAATTTCGATTTCGTGGCGATGGATCAGTTTCGTGATCCATTACTCGCTAGCCATGTTTAGTGGAATACATCCGCGATGTTAGTATACTTACACGCATGCATATTCCGCCTTCAACTTGACTGTTGTGTAGATTTATTCCCTCAACTGTGAACATTTAGTTCCCCACTCCGTCTGTAATTAGCCCAGTACTAGCCCAGATTTATGACTCTGATGCAAGAACAGGTGGCTCCTCTATCGACGACATAAGGACTAAAATGCGTCAGGTTCAGCTTAGGCTGGTGTGAGCCGAACTACTAATACCTCCAAAGCACACGCACGTGACTTTTTACCCAACAATATACTTTGATTAGTTCGCGAAATGGCGTTTCAGAGTAATTCCATGCTCGCAAGAAAAACATGCTCTTGTATGAGTTGTGAGGACTTGACTGTTTCAAGAGGTTTTACAATGGAGACGACATCGTTGCCATTGTTTAACCCTCAACAAATAACCACCATGTTTTGCGTGAGTAAATATTTTGTGCCTGCATTAGGGGACCAAATGTCTTCTAACATGAGACGTGATCTAATCTATGTCAGGTTGAATTTCGTGTCCCGGTAGAAATTATCAGTGAGTTTTTTTAAACTACGACACCTCATTCCTCGCGATATATCATTGACTTCTGCTTTTTATGCGGAGGGCTCTTCCAGTCCTAGTTTTTCCGAGGGAGTGTTGGATGAAAGGGTAATAAACTGAGTCTGGATAGGAAGTTCGTTTCGTTCGATACGTTTTGTTGCTGTTGAAGTACGACCCGCTAATATGTATTCAGTCGGAAACGAATGCTTTTCTTGTTCCTTCCTTGAAAGAACTCAACCAAACCTGGTTTTAAGCCCTAGTGCCACTACTTGAAACGCGAGTCAACTTTAATCTGAATAACTTTGACAACATACTCATTAGGGAGTTGTAGGCATTTGAATTTATTTCTCAAGGTAAATATAACTAAAATAATAATTAACAAAATAAATGTAGCCCATTGATGTTCCCACTAAGGGGCACAGGCTTTCATCCGGATATGAGTAAGATTGAGCCATACTCCACCATGCTGGCTCAGTGCGGGTTGATAGAGGGGTGGCGAAAGAAACCTTGAAATTGGGATCTAAATCTATGGCTATTAGATGTCGGTGTTCAAATTGTCGGGTTTTTGCATTACGTAGTTTTAAGTAAACTTGTCTATTACAAGTATCATTTTACGATTTGCTATATATTTAAATCCGCCATTGTAGCCTATTTTTAAGGATGAATGAATGGATACGATCTAAATGAGCCTAGTTAAAACTTTATTGCTTTTATTAAATGGCGGAAACATACAAAGAATGTGTATTCTTGAAGTCAGGGGCATTTGCTATGATGATGTACTTCATGAAGTAGCAACGTACAGTAAATAATTCAAACAGGTTACAGACATCAATAAAACATCTGACCTTTCACCCACTTTGTTATTTAATAAGGAACATTCTTGCATTTCAGTCAAGTGTGCTTTAATGTTAATACCTATAATTACCTAGAATTGCTGCTAATTGCGCCTTAGACCATGTCCTAACCTAAGAACTAAAACCTAAAGACTCTAAGTACTTACAGATCAATGTTTGATGAAAGTAACCAGAAACGATGAACTTACAATTTTACTATGTACCTTACCTGAACTATAGCTATATGTATATAACTAGCTCATCAGATAATGTAATAATTTTAATGTGCACATTACGGAAGTTATGTGTTTTTTACTAAAATCACAATGTGATAGATAAAACATAAAGCAAATGAATTATTCAGTGATATACCTCTAGTAATAGAAACCAAAACAATAATAACGAAATAAAATGTGCTAAACCTAACACATCAATTTCATGTGTTGCAAAAAGGACAACGAAGTTTTGCTCCCGTCGAAAGAAAATGCTAAAGATGTTCAATGGACCGGCAGAAATCCGGATTGTGCACAACCACACACAAACAAAGTAAACAAAGATATCAATATCGGAGACTTCTACTTTGTACGTAATGAATGAGAATGACCCCGCAGTGTGTGGATACAGGCAATGGCAGAGATACAGGTTTCTCTGTATACGGGCCTGGGCTGGTCCTGTCCAGTCATGCGATTTGGTCACCGCTCACAAGTTAATTAATTATTTTAGTAAAATAGAGTACGGTCAAAATTTACGACGAATAAAGGCGATTTATTATATTTGCGAAAACTATTTGACTTCCGTGTTAATTTTCCTTGTTTTTATACATTATTGACCCTTGACTCATCGCTTATTTTGCGCGGTTGCTCAAAATATGGAAACATGAGCGCAGAATTGTCAACCGTGATGAGAACTAAGCCTTACCAGTTATTGATGCAGGATATCAGAAGTCACTCAGCCGCATTCTTCGTTGTTTCCAGCCTGGGGTATAATTCTCGCTCATTCGATAATCGATATCGACACCTATATCGAGTGATATCCATACAAAATCACTCAATATACTGAGGTATCAATATCCGTATATGGAATGCGCGAGAATCATACATCCTCTGAAGTCGTCAAAAGCGTGATGCACCATTACGATGTCTCGGACGTCCAAGAATATACTCATCGACCTCAAGGAGTCCCGCTGTCACAGATTTGGGTACAAATGTTGTCTTTATAAAACATGGAAATATAACGTAAACAATTAATTGAGTAAGCTCCTAAAAAAATGAAGTGTCCTACAAATTTTCGCTGGAGAGGTGGCGAGACCGCGTTGATCAAAGCAGAACGACCCGTCTCTGGCCGGGGCTCGCATGACAATATCACAAAATACATAACATTCACACAACGAATTCGAGCAATTTCATACAAAGTAGCATACGAGTATTCTCGTAGCGGTATGCGTAACAATGTCAAGGCCGGTGCAACAACATCGCCGAGCGGTCTTTGACCCCGACTGTTGCGTAATAAGTGCATTAAGTTACTTGTATGCGGATGTCAGAGTACCTAGGTAGTAAACAGGTGCGCCGGATAAGTTTCCAATGTTGCGTTGTGATGTGAATTATGATTTTATTGGCTTCTAATTAGGGTGTGCAGAATTATTTATTTATTTATTTATTTATTGAACAAAAATCCACAGCCGTACATAAAAGTTAAACAAGAATATAGATTAAATAACTAGGCCAATTAAGGATTTCACTATGTAAATAGTCCAATAAGGACAGGTGAGAGTACATTCGAAGAGACAGTAAATTCTAAAAACAGTAATAATCTATGTGTCTAAAGGTGAGGTACAGTGTACGTACATGTACAGTAATATGTGCAGTGTAGGCGTGTGTTTGAGTAATAATGACTAAATCAATAATATTAGCCTCAAGTTCGCGTGAGGCTTGTTGGCGTGTTTTTGAACGATAACAATTGGCGAGAAATCAATCGATAAATTGATAGTAGTACGGTACGTCGTCGGTGGTCTCACGACTGGCTGGGTAAAGATCTTTGGGTGTACAGACAACGGATGAGCAGTATGTGACGTCACATGTTAATTTTATAAATTGATAGATGACTTTCTATTCAAAATACGTTTTTGTGGTAACAACCTGTACATTAACCGATACGCAATGCATGCAGGCAATGGATTTTCATAGTTAACTATAGTTAACTATGAAAATAAGGGCAATTGACCTTATCTGAATTTGCTAGTATTTGTCAGGGACAGATCGGGGGTAGATGGTGGACGCGTTTCTATAGGAAATCTTAGACAGAAATTAGAACAACACTATTTTGAATACGAATATCTACAAATTTTCTCATTTGAATTAAGTCGGTCGTAAATTCTAAATTGCAAAATCATGTTTCAAATATTGTCGGCGTTTAAACATAATTAGCGTGAGATCGGGACCAATGAGTAATTTAATCCTTTTTTAATTATAATTGATAACGCTTTTAAACTCTATTAGTACTAGTACTTCCTATGATGTACTTCCTATGTACGCAGATTACATTTACAAACATAAAAGCAAACAGATAAAATTAATCACAGAGTCAAACAGAACTCACAGAATAGTTAGGTAAATAATAATAATTATTGTATTGGTTAGATATTTAATTAATACAGATTACCCTTTGTAACGCATGGGGAACGTACCCAAACTACGTGACCATTTTAGGGGGTGGGAGGGGGTTCTTCAAAGTACCACGCTAGTACAAAATACCAGTCTTGGCTCATACTAGTCCTTGGTCTCGCAGGGGGGAGGGGGGTCAAAAACAGCAAAAAAAAAAGGTCACATAGTATGGGTACGTTCCCAGTCATGCTCATGGTTCTCGCCCAAAGAAAAACTCCAGTATGCAATTTGAGCGGCACTTTCTTTGAGCAGCGATCTGTGCATGAGAATAGAGTGTACATTTCATGTGACAATGCCCCTAAGTACCCTGATCGCGGGTAAAGGCACGATTCTGCTGAACGTGACCTGTTCCTTGATATTATCTCCGTACATCATACTTTATACAGTGGACCCACAGGGTGGACCGATTCTGGTTCTGTTTTGACTCATTTTGCTATGTTTACTTTAATTTTTAGAGGGTGGATGGGAGGGCTGAGAACATATGGTCAATAGATTTCACGCTTGATTATCACGCAGGAGTTGCAGTTGCGATTACCGAGTGTTTCAGATGCAGGTTCCAGCGGGTAAGTGACATCTCGGAGCTCGGAGCGCCGCCGCCGCCACTGCCTCAATTTCAGAGTATTCGGAGCAGCGGTCCGAAGCTCCGAGCTCCGAGACGTCACCGACTCGTCCCAGCTTGTAACGCTACTTGGTAGTATGTAGTGGTCGTAAAAAAACTCCACGATGAGCCAGTGTGATAAAATATGGTTTAATTTTACTCGTAGCCAGGTAAAGGCCTGTGCCCCTCGGTGGGGACAAAAATACTATACCGATTTATTATATAACATCAATGATAAATAAAATAATTCATGTGTTCCGACGAATGATGTTCTGCTTTTTAAAAGCTTTTATTTAACTTGCACTGTATGTATGTTTGTTTGTTTGTTTGTGGGTATCACGGTTCGCGTCAAAAATGTCGGCTTGAATTTGACCCACTTCCCGTTATCCGATTGAGCTGAAATTTCGCATACGTGTATAAGTCGGATGACAATGCAATATATTTCTGACTTAAAGCTGATCTGATGATGGAGACGGAAGACGGTCATGGGAACTCTGTCATAAAACATCGCAAGCCCGTCGAATTTGGGCTCGTTCGATTCGTCTTGACGAATACTTTGGTCCTAGAATATTTTTTTTATGACATGGAGCTGATCTGATGATGGAGACGGAAGACGGTCATGGGAACTCTGTCATAAAACATCGCAAGCCCGTCGAATTTGGGCTCGTTCGATTCGTCTTGACGAATACTTTGGTCCTAGAATATTTTTTTATGACATGGAGCTGATCTGATGCTGGAGACGGAAGACGGTCATGGGAACTCTGTCATAAAACATCGCAAGCCCGTCGAATTTGGGCTCGTTCGATTCGTCTTGACGAATACTTTGGTCCTAGAATATTTTTTTATGACATGGAGCTGATCTGATGATGGAGACGGAAGACGGTCATGGGAACTCTGTCATAAAACATCGCAAGCCCGTCGAATTTGGGCTCGTTCGATTCGTCTTGACGAATACTTTGGTCCTAGAATATTTTTTTATGACATGGAGCTGATCTGATGCTGGAGACGGAAGACGGTCATGGGAACTCTGTCATAAAACATCGCAAGCCCGTCGAATTTGGGCTCGTTCGATTCGTCTTGACGAATACTTTAGTCCTAGAATATTTTTTATGACATGGAGCTGAGCTGATGCTGAGACTAAAAAGTTAAAAATAAATTAAAAGTAAAAAAAACATTTTTAAACAAAGCTTTTATTTAATGCCCTAAAAAGAAGAAAATAAAATTTCAATTCAATCAAATGCGTCATTTTATTACATTACACAATTTATACGATATAAAAGCTTGTTGCGGGATTTATCTCCAAGTCTGTGCAAATAGGTGCCTAAGTACCCACCTAATTAAGTCTACACAAGTAAATCTCGCAACAAGCTTTTATATCGTATAAATTGTGTAATGTAATAAAATGACGCATTTGATTGAATTGAAATTTTATTTTCTTCTTTTTAGGGCATTAAATAAAAGCTTTGTTTAAAAATGTTTTTTTTACTTTTAATTTATTTATCAATCAGCAAACAGCAGAAATGTAACTACATATTGTACCTCTGTCAATAGTAAGTAGTTTATACCCTCCTTTGGCTTCACTGTAGCCCGGTAAAAAGTAGACACTATAATTGTAGCATATTAAAATGGTCGTAAATTATTTGCTTCTGTGCTACATAATCTACAACTACTGACCTATAATTAAATGACAATAAAAAGGTGCTCTACAAACTATTAATAAGTACCATCATTCTCAGCAAATGTGAGATCCGTGACAAGATAATTCAAATCAATAATAATTGGTTGTACGGCTTGGATGATTGTTGAAACTGCACAATAGTGATGCGAGTGTGGTCATGTCATGGTCATCTCGACCGATCGGGCGAGTTGTCACCTTTCGATGTAACCTACCCCCTGTTTCGAGTCATGCCAAAATCGATTACAGCGTCTACGAAGCCGCGTCCCGAGTCAGTTTTGGCGATACAAAACGCATCGCGTAGGTAGAGGCTGTAATCGATTATGGCGCTAACGGCGATGTCACGGAACACGACCCTATTTAGCCGACTTATTTTGATATCCTTTGGTTACACGATAATTGAACGACACCAATAACTTCTTAATTTTTACGGATCATCATTGAGTGATCATCACTGAGTTAGCGAATAATGGGGCTGATCGAATAGAGATGCCTAATCATAAAAATTATATTAGGACTTTGAATATAGGAAGGTAAGTATCTTTATTTATTTCTGAAACTTTATTCAGACTGCAGAACACTCGTATTTCTTTAGTAAAGCAGAGTACGACGGAGACGAACTACAAGATCGAATTGTATCCTGTTGTTTTCCTAGTTACTTCAATCAAGTATACGAGTGATATACGGTCTCAATGAACATCTCTGAATAGTATTGATATACAATTGAGTGATTGTATTGATAAGCCACTTTTACACTGACATAAGACCACTTGGTTCTGCACTTCTTCTAGCACATTATGCAATCAGTAGTCACGGCTGCCCTTGACGTTATTCTATGTTTATATTTTGCTATAATTGCTTACACGTTCCAGATGCTTCACTACGATGACTAATGTCGATGATGCTATCGAAGTCGATTCTAGATTCTAGATGATATTACCCAAAGTTACGATTTTTTTTCTGCGCGGCAACGTCGACTTTGCTCAAAAAAGTTTGTCAAAATAATGAACACATTACTAGCTTTGTTTGAGTAAATTGCCGAACAATCATTCGTTCATTAATTCGATCGATAAATACACCAACAATCTACGTGCCGCCATCGAACGCCTGTTTCTGTATTTTATTTTTCTCTGTCCATCCTGGGTTTGCTGGAAGAGATCTCTCTTTAGAGATAAGCTTACCTTTGTAAATTACTTCTCTGTATTTTCTGTTTTTTATGTGCAATAAATATATACGAAATATACGAAACTCCGCCCGTCATCGCCAGTAGAGACGCACTAATAGCGCAGTTGAACTGCACTCGACAGAGTGACCTGCGCTGACATTGTTGCCGGGTCGCGTGGCCGCGGCTACACGTGGATCTGTTGCTATATCATTACACGCATTTATACAGTCTCATTGCACTAATAAACTGTTCCCGCGCCAATATCGATAAACTATACATAAGTTAAAGCTTGGTGTTAGTGGTCTCACTCTCGATTCTCACGCAGAAGATGCGGGTTCGAATCTGATGCTGACACTGTACCAATGAGATAAGTAATATATCTTATGTATATTTTAGGGATGCGGTTGACAGTCATGTTATCAAATGTATGGTCAAATGACCGGCCTTGGTGTGACATACTTCATAGAGTTTCGGTATGGGTCGATTCACGTCACACGAATGACTCTCATTCGTGTGACACAAATATTTGTGAAATCGACCCTCGTAGAAGATTCGTAACGCTTGCAACGCTATTTGCAGCGTGCGTAACAACGTTCGTTCTAGATTCGAAACGCTTGCAACGCTATTTGCAGCGTACACCGGCTTGATTTCAAGTCACACGAATGAGTCTTAATTCGTGTGATCGTCTCACACGAATTAAGACTCATTCGTGTGACACAAAAAATCGTGAAATCGATTTTTATTTGACGCTCGCTCCGCTCCGCTCCGACGACGCGCCCCGGTGTGGTATACTTTAGTATCAAAACGTGTCTTAGTACTTTATTTAACCTTGATTCAACAACATATCTTTACATTTCACGAGCTTAAAAGGTCAGAAGCTAGTCGCAATTATCGCAATTTTGTTGTTATCAGCTCGTAACAGTCTATAACTTATCCTTTGAGAATGTGGGACAATGGCATCCTTATAACTTCTTACTAAGTTATTATAATTACTTCGAGCAACTTGCCACTAAGTTACCGGCTCTGATAAGTGGACACTTAAGCATACAGTGAGATTTTGTTCCTCAGAAGGTATACAAACAATGCCTTCTTTTGTATTTAACAGTTTGAGGTCATTGTCGTCGGGAAGTGTAATATAATTTACATTGTGGATGTAATTATTCTTTATTATGTTGTATTGACGTACAATGTGGGTTGCTGACAGATGATTTACATCATTACGTAAGTTGCAATTTTTTGGTGTGTATGCAGATGAAATCGAATTGTAGAGGCTTCACCGCGTAATCGCCAAAATTACAAAAAACTGTAAGGAAGTAAATAAATATATTCTTGGGTTGCTGGAAGAAATGCCTTGTTTGGATAAGCCCGCCTTTTTACATTTATTTTTTGTATAAATCTGTCTGTATTCTTTTCTTTGCAATAAAGTAAAAGCAGTAGTTGCAAGTACTATTATTCCATTCATAAAAACAAATACGTAGATGAAGATACAATCATTAAAACTACAATGCAAATAAGTTTGGTATTTCTGTATGATATAATAACGATCTTGACAAATGCTTCGCTTGTTGCAACTATCATATGGTGCATCCAAACGACGCGTACGCAGCCGCATCATTCATCTAGACTGGAGATTCTGGAGAAATCACGCCAATCAAACATATTTACTTGCTTCTTGGCTACCACTACCAGCTGTGAAATTCCAGGTTCAAAATGCACTTTTGCCAAGTCATACAATTAAGGGGTGGCTTAAGCATAAGGAGGGAGGGAGGAGGCTTCTATCCAGCAGCGGGCGGAAACAAGCTGCTGATGAGGATGATGATGATGATGATAAGGTGGTGGGATGTAATTATACCATAAGGGGTGGAAGAGGCACAATTGGCTTGTGGCCAATAAATCTAGGAACAAGTCTTAAGTTGAAGCATTATGTACAAATCCGTATGAGTGCAATAAGTCTTTGGAACGCGCTTCCCTGCGCCATCAGGGACAGTCCATCTCTCTTCATTTTCAGAAATCGTGTAAAGCAGCATTATCTTTCTCTTTCATAAAGTTAGTAGGTATTAAATATGTATTAGGGTTTATTTATGTTAAGATATATATGATTAATATGTATTCATGTAGGTACTTAGGTATTTATTATATTCAGTAGTTTAGTAATATAACTTATTTATATTTTATTTTTACTTTAGCACATAGGCCTACCCGTTTTGAGTTTTAAAATGTATCCTGTCCATCCTGGGTTTGCTGGAAGAAATCTCTTTTTAGAGATAAGCTTTCCTTTGTTCATGCCTTTTCTGTATTGTTTGTGTTTTTTCTGATATGTGCAATAAATATATACGAAAATGGCTTGACATTCTCAGAATTGTATATTTCCAGCAGATATATTTTACAAAGTAAATTTTGTGCAAAAAAAGACAGCATTTGATGGCACTTTTGCATGACGTCATTCTGTTGTTATTTCATAGAACTCAGGAACAAAACTTCCGTTTTGACAGTTAATAAAAAGTATCTATTTTGACTTGACAGGCCACAAGCCTATTGAACCCACTACTCGTATTAGCCAGTCAGTTATTTAATACTCCATTTTGCGTGACAGGGGGCTACCAAATCGCCGTGGTATTGCCGCCTTTTGGATATGTGATTTGTAGGGTGGATGGAATAGTTGCTCACGCCTGCTCGTGCCCTTACGAAGAGTTAACGAGCAACAAATCAACTCAAATAATCCAGGTTATCGGAACACGCGAAATTGGTGAAATTAACCTGGTTTAACCGCCGTTTAGGAAATTGAACGAAATGATTCAGCAATTATAATTATACAGATTATCATGTCGACAGCTCGGCGCAATCCTGACAGGGTACAATAAACAGTTGCATTACAAAGTCTGAATAATAATTGAATCTCTCTTTGAACGTGATCAATACCAAGCAACTTGACCCATCATTACTGGTATACTCCTCACACTGAGAGGTCTATATCCCTGGATTATTCCGCGGCTGCCATAAAATGTACATTATTAGTAGTTAGTAGATAACTATAGTTATCCGGCACGTGGTAGCTTTGTAACTACGGCCTATCTATGACTTGGCAAATGCAATAATCGAAGCAACCAATACGTGGAAAACGTCTTAAAAACCACGTATTCAAGATTAATTTATATCTTAATTTGTGCTGCGCAGGGTCTAAAGTTGATTGTGGAGATTTTGTCGGTTTGGTAAAGTGGGTGCGCAGAGAGAGGTGTGAAGCTATAAAAATGCACATCTGTTTGATAGTGTCGTGTGCGGCATTTCGAGTTGAATTTCATTGTAACTAACGCATTGGTTGGTTGCTATACTGAGGCCTACTGGATAAACCGCTGCTCAATTTCAGTGCTTTTTTTAGGGTTCCGTACCCGAAGGGTGCCAAACGGGACCCTATTACTGAGACTTCGCTGTCTGTCCGTCCGTCCGTCCGTCCGTCCGTCCGTCTGTCTGTCACCAGGCTGTATCTCATGAACCGTGGTAGCTAGACAGTTGAAAATTTCACAGATGATGTATTTCTGTTGCCGCTATAACAACAAATACTAAAAAAAATATTAAGGGGGGCTCCCATACAACAAACGTGATTTTTTTTGCTCATTTTTGCTCGATATTGATAATGGTAGCAGGTAGACGCTTAAAATGTTCACAATATATTGAGTATATTATTTACTTAAAAATTAATAATTAAATTAAAATTAAGTTAATATTTAGGGGGGGCTCCCATACAAATTTTTTTTTGCGGTTTTTTGTAGATAATGTTACGGAACCCTTCATGCGCGAGTCCGACTCGCACTTGGCCGGTTATTAAATGACGACCTCTGTGGCGCAGCGGTTGTGGCTCTTCCTACCGATGCGAGAGGACTCGGCTGGGGATAAAGAAAAAAAAACTGTTTTCACTTGTGGCTGTTTCTGGTTCACACGACACAGAATGGGGCCAGAAGCAATGTATGTGCCTGTATGTAAATGACACACGGTGTTTATTGCAGAGCGAGGGGCGGGGCTCTGTACATACATGGTTTGGAGTGTCCGTCATACTTTGATATTGCTATGCAGTTATTCTGCTCTACAAATGTATATGAATGTTGCATTTCATATTAAACACACGCAAGTAGACGCAAGGAAATGTGAGTAAGTATTACTACTTTATTTAATCTATACAGGTATTTTGTTACACAATGGGTCAAACCGGTCAACTGAATAAAGCTGTATGATATCATAATATATGTAATGTCAAATGCTTAATTTTCTCTGAGCAAACGTGGAAAATTAAGCATTTCCTCCCAATGATAACTACTTAATACTTTATTAATTAGGCCGTCAGGCCCAATATACAGGGTAACATTTAATTAGCTGACCATATTTTGGGGAATGTTTGTACCCATCATTATGAACAACTTTTCCCATGAAACATATAGTCGCAAATGAAAAAAAAAAGTTTCGTCCCCAGTACATTGCCCCGATCACCTGATTTCAAGTTAATGGGAGACCCAATATTTTTTTTTTGACCCTATGCTCCTTGGGGAAAGTTCTTCATAATGATGGGTACTATCATTCCCCAAAATATGGTCGGCTAATTAAATGTCACCCTGTATTTTTTCACCTTGATAAGTAAGGTAAGGTAAGTAAGTAATTCTATGGAAGTTAATGATAAATAACCGAAAACAAAGTTTCAGGGAGGGATGGAGAACAAGGATAACCTTAGATTACACATTTTGAGAATACGGATGAAATTGATTTAATATTATCATCGTAGCTTCAAAAAGCGTACTGTGTAAATTTCAGCGAATACTTTGCATGCGTATGTTATATTATAATATTCTCTGGCGCCTAGTTGCTATGTTTTAAATTATAATTGTCTGCTATTGCGCCACAAGCGAAGTTGAAATATCAACAGCTCTTTCACTTACTCAAATCCTATGCAAATGGTGGATAAGTGACAGGTTTCCCATTCACTATTGATCAAATTAACGTCGATCTTGCTGTTAAACTGGAGTTGCTGTTAAACTTGCTCTTTATTCTCATTATGACTGACAGTTCGCGCAAACTGTCATGTTTCCATATACGCAGAAATATGTACTAGCGATGTGCCTAATTTATATTAGCGGAACAGTGATTCGCTCATAATTTACGAGTATTTATTGTACTAGAAAAACCAGACAGCTAAATAAGTAAATAACAGTATGTGCAGACTGTCAGCCGTAATGAGACCAACTACTAAGGGTGTAGACGCCACAACTACAGATGGGTATAGCCCCGGATCATGTGCTAAATAATTCACTTGAGTTACAGGATTAAAACTCAATAATCCTGAGTTTTAATCCAATTAAACTCCCCTGAATTGCTGGGTTATATTGGGTTATAACTATAACCCAATTACCAGGTTATTTACCACCTGTAGGTCTAACCCGCAGTACCTGTAGCCACAAAAGCGCGCAATCCTCCCCTACCACTCTTACAACACCACCTCCCTTCCAGCGCGATGGGTGTACCACCAATGGCGGCTGTACAAGCGCTCACTATACAGCCTGCTGGCTCCGGAGTGCGGTTACGTGCTGGTGCCTGAGTACCACACGCACCTGATGCCGTTGCCGCTGACGACAAATCCGCGGCCGGAGCCGCCGCCCGCGCACACATAGCATTGGGATGACGTCGCGCGTAACACGGTGAGTTTAAATACCACTTTACTGCGTCTATTCTTCTTTAGGGTTGAAGCGCCTGCACCTGGTCCACATGAGCGGGAACTTTGTCCATAGTCCCTTTTGCCTGCTCGTCTTATTCAGCTACTACTTTACTAGAGGGGAAATTACAACACTACAGGGGCATTTACACGACCAGGGCAGTTTGATCCAAATAGGAGATCCCAACCGTACGCCGTACCGTACTCCAACCTCCAATACAACCCAAAGGTACCTAATCTGGGTCCGAAAAATATCATGACCGTTTAAAACAACTCTTCTATCTATGTATCTATCCAGCCTCCTGTTTCCTGCAGCAGTTGAGCGAATCTAGAAGATTCGTGACGCGAGTTTTCATGAGTTTTCATTGCAGGGTAGGCAAAACCTGAAATGTCTGTCACCCAATCCTCTCTCACCGCTTCTCTACCTGAGATACTGACCTACATAATGTACTTATGTATATTCGATCGAGAAGGATTGCAAAAAGTGGAAAAGTAATAATAAAATTCGGAATCAGCTCCTGAGTATTCAGTGTGCGTGAGTCAGAGACTATATATCAATTGACTGCGCCTGCGGGGGAATGCGGCTCGCCAAACGTTTATTTCGCATACGCAACTACGATGACGGGCCGCCAGACAGTTTCGCAGCGGCTAACCAATCTCAGCTCTCTTACCTTGTCCCCCGCCGCCCGTAAATTGGTGAGATGTGTTTCAAAGGAAAATGTATCTATGCGCTCTCCACTGGATAAGTGCGCCCTGGCGTGAGTCTTGCCTTGTGTCGTGGTTATTGTGCAACAGTGTGTAGTCATGAAGGTGCCATTAAAGAAACTGTTTTATTCAGATTCCATGCGTGTCGGCCTTACGTCTCACGGATTCCACGGTTCATTAGTGAATTCCCATACATTTAGCTGTCAAAATGTGATCATAATTTGACAGCTAAATAGTTGCAAATTCGATGGTGAACCAGGCCATCAGCGTATGTCGTGTGTGTATGGTCTGGTATCAGAATAAAACACGTTTCCTGAATACCAAAAAATTCGATCACGTGATGTAGAATTTTAGTTAATTTGCTCACGTTCTTTTGTAAAACGCAACTCTCCAATTGCATTGTATAGCTATTGTACAGCCGTTGTATAGCCTACAGGTTACAACTTACGACCTGTGCCAGCCTGGGGCTGTATTTAGGATAAAATTACAATTGCATTGAGCCATGAACAACCTCCCATACTGGGTGGCAGAATCAATCGTGAAACCCACTAGACCACAGACTTCTTTTAGTTATTAAGTATTACAATTAATTACAATTAGGCCCTGTAAAATGTGTCCGCAGGAAATAGAGACACCTCAAAGGCTTCTCCTAACTTCTATTTATAGCTTAGTGGCGAGATGAGAAGTTTATAATTAGTTTGTGTTCCTTCAAAGTTATGTCAACAAATAGTCACAAGTTCAAAGCGACACATTATTCACACTCACTTGAATCACTTGAATGCTCTGGATTCCTGAGACAGGCTTTCGCTCAAAAACCAGAAGTGGTAGAATCTAACATGTAATCGCTTGCTGGTGACAGGTATTGAGAGCAGTGAGCAGCGTATGAAAACGTTTTACATGTTTAATATAATGTCTACCTTGTCTAGATTTTAAAGAGTATCAAGGAACCAGTTTCAACCATTCGAAGATGTTTCAACTACTTTCGAGACGGCGTGCTCAACTGAAATTAATTTGTTAGTGTATATATGTACTCTTTGTTTAAAATGTACAAGTTATTACTAAATAAAATAACCGGCCAAGTGCGAGTAGGACTCGCGCACGAAGGGTTCCGTATTATCTATAAAAAACCGCAAAAAAAAAAACACGTTAGTTGTATGGTTGTAGTATGTATGTACCCCTTAATATTAAATTTCTTTTGTTTTTTAGTAATTTTTGTTATAGCGGCAACAGAAATACATCATCTGTGAAAATTTCAACTGTCCAGCTACCACGGTTCATGAGATACAGCCTGGTGACAGACAGACAGACGGACGGACGGTCGGACGGACAGCGAAGTCACAGTAATGGGTCCCGTTTGGCACCCTTCGGGTACGTAATCCTAAAAATCATGAGAAATAGAGTCACATTATGTGAATCTCTTATAGAATCTCTTATAAAGGGACCCTCCCTTTTGGCACCCTAATAAAAACGTGCAAAGGCCCACGTTTTAGGTCTCAAAATATTATAAAATCTGATCAATCTCTCCAATTACGTTTGACACTGCCAAAATTAACCTCAAAAGAGGATACCACGCATTTTTTAAATAAAGAAGAATCAGAAACTTACACAGCTGTACAGGAAATGTCGTCTTCTGACACGTTTTCTCATCTCACACCCACTGCTGTCTGACCGAGAGGGTAGTAAACCGAAGTACTAGTGTCGTGACAAGACAAACATGTCGATGTTATTGCGCACTTCACTTAATTTTATCCTCGCTACTTCGGTTTTAGTGTGAAATGTGTCGGTAGTGTTTGGACGGGCATCTTTTAGTTTAGTATCACAAGTGATACTTGTTGTTCTTGAGAGTTATTTAGGCGCGTATGTTTCGTGTATGTATTGCGTAAGTATAGAGTTTTTGAAAAAGGTCTAGGCGACATGCCAAAAAATATGAGGTAATTAAAAGGGTGCGTAGTTTCAGGTATTACGCTACATAATACATCTACCTAGTTAAAAAAATAGTGATGGATGTCACATAACATGGAGTCGTTAGACTCATAATTATAACTCACATTCAGTATTAAAAATATGCAACCGGAGGTGCTTCTGCCACAACGTATGAGAATTATCGTTGCGCAATAACTGCATGTTTCATAAACTGACTTTAATACTGGAATATTGAATACAGTTTAGCCTCCATGAATGTAATCCTCTTCTAAGCTATAGCACCTTAGTACGTGCTTCGTTAAACATGACCGGCCAAGTGCGAGTCGGACTCGCGCACGACGAGTTCCGTACTTTATTTATAAAAAACCGCAAAAAAAACACTTTAGTTGTATGGGAGCCCCCCTTAATATTAAATTTCTTTTGTTTTTTAGTGTTTGTTGTTATAGCGGCAACAGAAATACATCATCTGTGAAAATTTCAACTGTCTAGCTACCACGGTTCATGAGATACAGCCTGGTGACAGACACACAGACAGACGGATGGACGGACCGACAGCGAAGTCTCAGTAATGGGTCCCGTTTGGCACCCTTCGGGTACGTAATCCTAAAAATCATGAGAAATAGAGTCACATTATGTGAATCTCTTATAGAATACACTACAACACTTTCATGCTTCTCACTGCAACCGCCCGACGCCATACAATGGCCAACTTATCCTTCACATTCACGTTCAGTTTGTAACTTGACACCCTTTTGGGCTCTCTCCTGATTCACACTATTTGACTTTCGTCTATGGTGATTTGTTTATTTGTTATAGGTTGAGATAACTCCGGAACCACTCAACGGATTTTAATAAAACGTCACTAAGTACCATCGCAGGAAATGCGAAATAACCAGCAAATCAAAAATAAGGACGCACTAAAACCGTCCATTCGTTGGACCGCAAGGTAGCCACAGACTGGCAGACAGTCACATCAAACTTATAGCTGCCCGCTTTTCGTCTGGAGTTACCTGCGACGTGAAATGTATAGAGACAAATAACATACTTTATAGGCAAATAGGGATGTCTAATAGACAAGTTATCGATCTTGACTTGAAATAATATATTGATAATTTCATTGTTTGAGAAGAAGCTCCAGTGAGTCCGAATCAGCCTTTGATGATGATGATGATTGGGCTGTAAACCATTTTAACAAGAATATAAAAACGTGTTACAGCTTTCTTTCGTTTTTTTTTATATATATTTTTTATCGTATGACATCTCCAAGTAGGAACGTCACAGGCATATATCCAAATAAATAAATATTCAGTTAGTAGGTAACTAAAGTTGGGATATCGATAATTTATATCGACCTATCTCCAGGTCTAGTCATGTCAAAGTGACAGCTTTCACAGAGATCAAGCTGTGTTTTGCAAACTATAGCAGATCATTGCGATTTGCAGTCCCGATTCGGATTCAGTGATGCATAGGCGTCGCCTTGCAAGAACCGAACGAAGTGCGATGCCATGTTCCAGCGAAATTACTACCAATTTGTGGTTGCAATTTAATTTTCCTTCTTATTCTTCATCCTCAGAGATTGACAGATGAACCGCCCATTTTCAGATCCTTTGCGAAAGTTATCTGTTACTAAACCAGGTTTTAATTACATGTTATAGGCGCGTTTAACACTGGGAAGACAACTGTACAGTAGATATTTATTTTAAATAGACTACAATGTCGGATAGTTTTAATTTTATAAGTACGTATTTAATTGGTTTAATATCGACTTATTAATTAAGTAATTTCATCACATGGCGCAGCTTAACTGTTACTTTGCTTGGGTCGTTTTGAAAATATGTCATGATTTAAGTGCGTTAATTACAGAGGCAGTTGCGTAAAGACAGATAATTCTTTACTCTACGGCAATTTGTTCTCCTAGAATATAATAAAGAGCAAGTTATAAGTAACTCCGAACAGATGAAACAACAACATGCATGGGGCTTATTACTGTCACACAATCTCCTCTATTCAGGCGTAAAGGTTGTAAACTCGGTCATGAAAATGTACCATTTCGAGGAAGCGTCATGGAGTGTCAATTTCTAATTATTTCGGTGTGGTTTAAAAAAAACAATTGGGTCTTATTTTAATTTTTAGACAGCTGAGATGAGACCTCAAGACCCACTGCTGAACCGTGGGTCACCAACACTGGGTCACCAATCCCGCCAGGTCACCGGAACCCACTCCAATTCTACGGATCACCTTCCCCCCCCTCGTAAAACTACCGTATATTGCCATTCCGCGCGCTTGCCGCTCGTAAACCAGCGCCAGAGAGGGATAGACGTACTTTTACGATTCCGCCGTTTTCGCAACAAAAACTTTATAACGGCTGGCATCGTAAATTCTTCAGTCTTCTCCTGCTCCGGTGCAAATTTGAAAAACTACTTTTATGTCTGTATAATAGTATTTATTTTTTATAATTTTTTATGCTAGTATTTTATCCTTTGATGCGTACTTTCAATAATAAAATGGGCTGTATATGGTATAAATGCATTATTCCAACGTTTTATTGCTGTAATGCAACAATGTTGCACGAACAAGTTGTGTAGTCTCGAGATACGGTCTGTGAAGGAATGTGTGGACAGCCCTTTAATGTGGTTGGTCAAAACACTTCCTGAATATCGTAACTACAAAAGCTATAAGGAAATTGATTCTGTTCTATCGCCTGCTTAGAATAGGTGGAATTTCTAACCCGGTTACTTTCAAAGATATGAGCGATGGAAATATAATAAAAATACCACCGAATTGATAAGTTGGTTATTTTTTTTTTGTTTTTTAATTGTTTGCGTAAGTTTTATTAAAATTATAATCTGTATGGAACACGTATTTTTTGGGTGTCCAATGTATGTCTGACCTACCTCAACTTCCATTTAAAAATGGAATGCGATCGAGACGCTCGTAAAAAGGTGCGTAGTGATGCTACGACGCGACTGATACACAAACAGTATCGAGTGATACACAAACAACACAATACACCTAAAAATACATTAGTAACTAAACCCAGACTCATAATCAGTTTAGTGTTACACGCTAATGAGATTTTATTAGAGTCTCATCCGTCGTCGAATATTGACTGTAAATAGCTTCAGTAAGTCTGAGCTGTTTTTAATAAACCAAGAACATAATTATTATAATTAGTTATGGACACAATAGGTAGGTTTATCGTGTCATTAGTGATAACCATATCCAGAACATCAGGAGTCAACTTCTTGAAAGTTATTTTAAAATCTTACTTAATGTTAGTAAGATAGTAATTATTTACCCCGAGTATCACCAGAGCGTTAAATCAGGAATCAGGGTATAAAACTAGGAGATAGCAATATACATAGCAATATACAATGTACCATTAAAATAAAGGAAGTACGCGACCCACTGTCAGTATTTTATTTATAAGTACTCTAATCTAAATAGACAAAGTATTGTTAGGATATTTTGATGTTAATCGCCGGTCCGGAATCGATAACATTGTAGCGAGACTGTGACGTCACTAGTTAGCGCGACGCGTCGTCTGCGAGTCGTAAAACTTTTCGCGCGTAAACGTCACCCTTGACGCTATTCAGCAGCTGCAGCGCTACAGCGCTACTCCTAACACCACCACCGTCTAATAGGCATATTGATTTACAGCTGACTCCAAAGCGCAAAATATGTACTTGGGGTCGACGGCCTCACGAAAAGTATCACCTTGTCAGAATTTCGGGGCCAAAAACGGATGCTGCTAAATTGGTGGTGCTTCGAGATGTTGCAAAGATATTTTAAAATAATTGACAGTCATGACTCTTTCTTCCTGTAATCTTTATTTTCAGCGTATTTTTTGTTTTGAAATATTATTAATTATTACAAGCATGATTGCTTAATTACGCCCGATCGTGTTCGCCAGGCCAGGCCCAAAATCAAAAGCTGGGACTGGACACAGCCGTTTTCGGAATTAATTTGTTAATAAAACCAGTGAGAACCCTAAAAACAGCTGCATTGTGCCGTAAAAGTGCATCCTTGAAATACTGCAATAGAAACTCGTAAAAAATATCATTTAGATTGTAGAGATCAACACATTTCAGTGTTTATTCTTAGACCAATCGTCAAGGTTTGTTTTATTTATTTATTTTATTTTATTTTGTAAGCGAACCAGCAGAACACTGTTATGATAAAGTTACATGAGCAACTATAGTCGCAAAATCTTTGGCCGCAAGATAGGCTCGGTCCCAAATAGTCCGCGGCTTTACACCAGTTCAGTTCAGTTCAAAAATTTTATTGACCATAAAATCATACATATTACTTAGTCAACGTCAATATAATATTAATATTTTTGTATACTACCGCCCGTTCGGAAGTTGTGGGCTTAGGGATGGAGCAAAGAAGGGCAAGAAACCTCCCCCGTACCTCTTTTAAAATATCAGAGCCTTAAAAATACAATGTTATGTATTTCTACTTAAGTCTAAGGAAATACACCGAGGAGAGACGTACTGACTCAGTCCATCGCCCCTCTTTGGATTTCTGTGCGCTGAGATGGTAAAGACCATGCAGTTTTGTCATCTAAATATTCTTTTACACTGTAATATGACTTCTTCAATAGGCCGTTTTTGACATAGTTTTTGAACCTCCTTTCTGGTAGGTCCGTTGCTTCATTAGGTATTTTATTATAAAAACTAACACATACTCCCATAAAAGAGTGAGCAACCTTACTGAGTCTGAACGCGGGCATAGCAATCTTATTTCTATTTCTAGTGTTAATACTATGATTATGACCTAAAGTCTTAAATAAACCTATGTTTTTTCTGGTATACATGATATTTTCATAAATGTATTGACAGGTAACAGTAAGTATATTGATATTTTTGAATTTGTCCCTTAGTGATTGCCTAGCATCTAGTTGATAGATAGCCCGAATGGCCCTTTTTTGTAAGACAAATATTGTGTTTATATCTGCCGCTCTCCCCCAAAGAAGTATTCCGTAAGACATAATACTATGGAAATAACTAAAGTAAACCAATCTGGCAGTTCCTACATCTGTGATGTGTCTGATTTGCCTGACCGCATAAGCAGCTGAGCTAAGTCTTCGTGAGAGACTAGTTACATGAGGACCCCATTGAAGTTTCGAGTCTATAGTGATTCCAAGGAAAATTGTTTCTTCAACGAGGTCTAGTCTTTCCGTTCCTATGCTTACACTCGTGTCCACCTGCCGCACATTCGGTAAACAGAATTTGATACATAATAAGTAAGTATACAGAAAGTATAAAAGTACTTAAGTACATAAAACATTTTACTTGTAATATTTAGTAATATTGGTGTTTAATGAACGAATGTTAAAAAGTACCAATTAGTTACTTACAGGTAAAACTTTTCTTAATCCATTGGGCATCCTGTAGCACGTTGGCTACAGCGTCATAGACTAGACTGCCATATTATTATATTTAAACAAATATGTATCTATTTATTTTCTAATTTTGCCATTCGTGAAGATATACATATGTACCTACTTGTCTATCCAATACACGCTTCGTTATATTGATTTTGATTGTGTATATTAACACGATAAAAACAAAAGGAGATAAAAACCGGCTCAGCAATGTCTCAGCTTCAGCTTTGGTTTTCAGCCGGCTCTCCATGAAAGAGGACGGTCCGATTAGTTCTTCAATCAATCTGTTTGGTTCGGTGCCAACTTGTCCACGCTCTGGTAGCCTACAAAACGATAGGGTTAAACCGGTCAAACGAAATTCGGCGAATCGAATCTCGATCACGAATAATTAATTACGCATCGAATAAGTTAGTGAATTTATCTGTCGACTCTTGTTAACAATGACATAGCAATAATTTTATCGAGAGCCGCTTACTATAATATTACATCTGCCAAATAGTCGGATTGGCTCTAAAGTCCTGTCAGCTCAAAACGGACCGCACTTTGCCCACCAAGTCGCAACCTCGCGTAGCATTCGCAGTCGTAAAAGGACTCTTAAATAAGCTATAAAATATTGTCGGCGTATTTAAATTTATCTCTTCTAGTATAGTTGGCCTGTCTGTCTGGCTGGACGTCTGATGTTGCGGTATTATTGTTTGGTATATGCCGCGCCAATATTCTTTAGCTCTGAGCGAACTGTGACCTCACTTTCTCCTATATAGGGGTGAAACAGAGAGGGAGAGCGAGGTAAGAACTTACTCCTCAGATCAATGAATTTTTTTGGCTCGCTCAGAGACAAAGAAACTTGACAAGTGTATACAGGGCGATAATTTTACCGCTCTGTGGGTTTCACACCTTAATCGTTGTGGTGGTTTTATACTTACCCCGTAAAACATTGCCTTATATAAAGTGCCTGTTTCGAGAAGTCCCGTTAAGCCCGATTGAACACAGAAATTGTAAAGATGTTAAATGACAGTTAAACCTGTCAAATAGAGTTTATCCTGAAACGGGGCATTGTTTTAAGTAGAAAAGTCTTTGTTCCAGAAATAGACATGTCACGGAACTGAGTTTAATTAAATTTTCCCATAAATTAATCAACGTAAATTATTCCAACATTAATAGTCTTCTTTTAATGAGGTATTTTGATTAAAGATATATTCATAATATTTTAACGCACCTCCGTAAAAAAGCGAAGCAATATTTTACGATTAATACAAATGCTATTTTAGATGTGACGGCAACGAAACGAAAAAAATAACGACTGTGAACCTTTTCAATCATTCACGTAATACGAGCACAAGCGTCTGTAGAATTATCCAGTAGGTAACCATTAAAATAAATGTATACTTAATTAAGAAATTTTCGATTATTTTCCCACTGTTTCGCAAACTTTATTACTGACTAAACGGAAAACCGGTTTCATCCTGTTTATTCTAGACTATTCTAGACGAAGCAGCATTCAATCCAAGTTTCGGCAGTAAAGGTGCACTGCCGACGTAAGTCCATATTAAACCTGTACGCTTGCCAGATACAACCAAATTAAATTAAAAAATAAATATATTATAGACCTGCTTTTCGATGGGCTGTCACTGTCAGTGTCACAATTGCTAGATTTGACTTTTCGGGTTGGTAAAACGGAACGTTATGAGTTTAATCAGTAATTTAACACTACATTTTGCTGATAGCGGGCTAGCGTATCGCCACCGCCCCGCATGTTTTGTTAAAATCAAAACTAGTGGGTTCACTAAATTGGGAAAATTAATTACAATTTGGTATCTTATCATACAAAAAACACTTTATTTACTTCTCTTATCACTGCCACCCTAGATTCCCGATTTTAATTAAAATTGTCATTAGGTCTAGGTCAATTGCGGCCACTGTCACAGACGAGGGGTTAATTTCATAATCGTAATTTTGATGAACCTGCCGAATTCCCGAAATGTCGGGAAAAACCGGTCGTAGGGGCACCCTGCATCCGTGCTGCTTACCTTACGTGCGCTAGTTTACGATGAAATCTAGCTTGATTGTACTGTAGTACGTCTATATTTTTTAAATCACAATTTTACTCATTTCGGGTTTCGGTTGGTTGTAAGACGAAAAGGACTTGCTTGATTGTTTATTATTATATAAATAGTTAACGACTTAATTTGTACTCGATTTCTTGACCTCAGTTTACTTATAGGTACTTGTATTCTGTCAGACAATAGAAACAAAGCACGGCCAAGTCCAGATAAGGCCTCAAACAATCATTTATTGTATTAATATCCCTATGAAATAATAACACCTTTTCACTCCATACATTGAAGTTACCTATATCCGGCCCTCACAAGTTGTGCTAATAAAAAGTTGCCATGTCGTACCTTAACCACATTAACGGTGATTTTATTACCATCGATAAAAATTATCTATCAGCCTGTTTGGCGACCAATCAGTGGTCTGAGCTTAGATTAAAGAAAATAACTCATTACTGAAATCTCTATGGATCTGGGTTCATTGAGTTAAGAAATTCGAGCTGTCTCGTTGGATTTGTCGTTTGACTTGTGACGGACGATTTTATGAGCCTCTTCCACTTCAATCGAGCTGCCCTAACAATATAAAATACGTTTACAAACACCAAAAGAGGTTCACGAGAAAGAAATACTATAACCAGCCACAATGGCTCGTTGTAAGAAGCCGACTTTGTCAATATTTTAATCATCATTTTAAATAGTGAAATAATCACCGTATCCGCTCAAAAACGAGTTTCGTCACTACGCACGTTAAAAATCTATAAAACCATACACGGATTGACTTTTTAAGACTTAATACCGAAGATAATAGGCGAGAAGTAATAAACCACCATGTTCCTTTGAAGTGTGTTCGTAAAATGCAAGTGAGATTGACAGCTGTGACCTAATGAAACTGTGAAAGCGTTTATGGTTATCGTAAATACGTGGCGGGCGACAAAGACTGAAGACTGTTGGAAGTTTGAGAAACATTGCTTTTGTGCCGGTAGCCTTATTACCACATTGGCGTAGCTAACTAAAGACAGGCCTGTATCATAGATCGCAGTCATAGTCTCTATACAGTCGTAGTCTCTGTACATTCCTTTTATACTTTTGAGATATACTTACATCAGCAATATTTTTCATTGCAGATGTAAAAATAAACGGTCAAGTGCGAGTAGGACTCGCGCACCAAAGGTTCCGATCACACTTGGCTTGGAGAGTGTAACATGTGTAATTAGTAATTAGGTTTCCACATCAAAAACTAAAGTAACGCTTGCAACGCTAATGCAGTGTGCTGTAACAACGTTCGAGGTAAATTCGAAACGCTTGCAACGCTATTAGCAGCGTGCGTAACACCGTATTTCACGTCACACGAATGATGATACAGGTTGGCAAGAAAGTCTAGAAAATAAATAATGGCAACATAAGAAGTGACATATTAGAGCACTATTGCGTATTTTGATAGACAATCCAAATATGGCAATAAAGAAAACACGCAGTAGTCTGTGAATGTTGCCATCATTTAATTTCTAGACTTTCTTGCCAACCTGTTATCTCATTCGTGTGACACAAAAGTCGGTCGGGTCGATTCTTAATTGGTTGAGGCTGGATTTTACCAATAAAAAGTTATACGGAAAAACTATCCCGGGGATAACTTGTAACTTTTTCATAGACACCAGTGACACCTAGATCAGATCACCTCATTTTGAACTGTCATTTGTCATACAAGTTATACCCGGGATAGTTAGTCTCCGTATAAATTTTTGTTGGTAAAATCCTGCCTGAATGTCATATTTATTCATATTTAGCCTCGTTATACGAATATAGCTGTCGCCAATATTTATAGTAATGGTTTACATTGAACATTTGGTAAATTTAACCCTTACTGTAAATATTGGCAAAAGTTTTACACAATAAATAAATATTTGAAAGTGCTAAGCGTAGCTAAAATTTATGTAATGCTTTAGTTTGGATTTTACTCTATAGCAGCAAACAGGCTTTTATTTCTTCTAATCTAACGTGATAAATAAATAAAAGCAATTCACTATGTCATTCAACAAGCATTAGTGTTGTCCAGTTGTTCTCAGATGCTTATCAGCGCTGGAGCGATTGATGTTGATATGTATTTATTTATATCAACGCTGGCCACTCGAGAACATTCGAGTACTCTAATAAGTTCGGTAGGATCAGACACAGTGTCAATATCTGAAAGGGTTGTGGGTAACCTACTATGGACCATTGGCGTCATTTTTAGGGTTCCGATCCTTAAAAGGAAAAAAAGGAGAAAGGGTTTTGGGTAACCTACTATGGACCATTGGCGTCATTTTTAGGAAAAAAGGAACCCTTATTATAGGTTCACTTTGTTGTCCGTCCGTCCGTCCGTCCGTCCTTCTGTCCGTCGTCTGTCTGTGTGTCAAGACCTTTTATATCAAAAACGCGTGGACCTAGTAGCCGTAGGCCTACAATCATGAAGGCACAAAGCAAGGTCTTATAGCACAAGTAAAGGAAAAATCTGAAAACTGCAAATTTGTCTTTCTACAAAGATAATTCAATTGGTTTACATGAATGACATCATACTTTAGTTTTATTATGTGGAAACCTAATTACACTTGTTGCCCTCTCCAAGTGTGATTGGAACCCTTTGTGCGCGATCCTACTCGCACTTGACCGTTTATTTATTATTCGCGGCCACTGATATCTATAACATTATTTTGTAGCAGTATCATAATGTATTATTATTATATTTGAGGAGGAAGCATTGCTGTAAACCATTTCGAAGCTGAGATAATAGAGCTTCAATGTAACACTTTTTCTACTGAAAAAACTACAAAGTGCGATATCTCAGCCCCGAAATGATTTAGCTATATGTCTCCATAATAAGATTAGCTTATTTTTGTATGCTCTTTCAAAATTTACGACTTTCATGAGTGGCCGCCAATACTCAAAATCGACCAAACTCTAACTGAGGTAACTTCAAAACGACGCCAACTTTACCTAAATCCCTTTAATCAACTGTATGACTGTAAATATTTCCTGAATTCATGAACCCTGCAAGTTAATGATAATGTCACTCCTTCATTGTATCTAGATTGTATTCTTGTTTTATTTTATTTCCTTTCTTTTGCAGTCCTTTCTTCTTGCAACCGGATTTCCTTTTGATATCCATATTCCGACCATAACATTATATTTGTAACTGCGCTGTGATTTTACAGTTCAGCTCCTGATGGTTGTCAAATGGCTTAGATAATTTTGATAGCTTCATTCATATTTATAGAAAGGGTAACTAGCTTTATTTCTTTGACAATGTTTTTATGGCTATCCATACAAGCTGTATTTGAATGTCTTTCGAGTGTTGTGAGATGTTTTTACGAGGTTGACTGGACATTGTGTTTTTAACGAGACGAGACACTACATGAAAATGAGATGTCGTAATTTTGTGAATCAAGTTTATATTAACACGCCGATTCACGCCAGTCTATTAAATCGGTGCCAGTCTATCAAAAGGACTGTCTTTGTCTCAAAGTTATCAAATCATTTTGGGTGCAGACGGTTTGACCTCAATTAAATACGCCAAGTGATTTTTTTCGGCAGATATAAAAACATCATCGAACTTTAGTAGTTAGCCAAATACATAAATTATTTTCATATCAATATTGAATTTTATAAGTATATGGTATAGATTACTTTAACGAATAAAAAATATAACTCTTTAGAGGGAACGCTTGCTTTTTGACATTCGCTCATATCAATCATAATGACGACATGTAAAAGGTTATTCTTTTCTTTATTAATTCGACCCATTAGATATTCTGTAACTCCCTCATTAATAAATAGTCCTCCCGGGAGTGTAAACGTAATTAGTCCTCCCGGGAGTGTAAAGGTAATCCGGAAGAAACTACGGGACATAGCTAGACTGAGGGTATCATTAACTTAGGTTTTGTGATATTTACTTAGGCTTTGTGATATTTACTTAGTTTTTGTGATATTTACTTAGGCTTTGTGATATTTACTTAGTTTTTGTGATATTTACTTAGGTTTTGTGATATTTACTTAGTGCGTATTTAATTAAATGAGAGGCATTGTGGGCTATTCTTGAGGTGTCAAAACCACTAAACTAGAGGAACTAAAGGCACTAAACTGACGACCTTCAAATGCGACAGCTCTTGCGCGGTGGCCACAGATTCCATTTTCAAACACATCATTTTAATTAGTTTAGTTAGTATAGTTCGTGTCGCCTTCGGAATCGCAGGAATTGACGATCACAATAAAGCTCGCTATAACAATACCCGATGACCCATTTACTCCAGATTCTCGACAATGTGAACATCAAAATGTCTTCGTATCGGACTTTAGTTCGTTATGCTAAGTCCCAATTTAGTGCTTTAGAATAACATTTGATTACCAGCAAACACTAACGCACCCAGATTTATGAGCAACCTACGTTTTCATTACAGACTTTAATATGTTAGCTGTTAGTAACTGTTGTATGTGCAATAAGTTTGTTTGCAACGATATTCTAATTCTAATGTATTGAGTGTTTCATTTCGAGATCCAAATGCATGTTACATCAGAGGACAAAGCGCAATTTACTAATGACGGTAAGCAAATCAACGAAACTCTTCTTATAAAACTCTATGAACACTAAATCAAATCAAATATTTGTTTATTTCACAAAAGAAAACAATTAATATAATTTTAATATTATGTGAATACTTATGTGCAAAATTAAAATTAAACAAAAGCAGTACTTGTGAATCTTGTGATCCCACACTAGGCAAGCCTGTATCGTAGGGATCATACAGAGGAGAGACTGACACACATTGAAATTTAGTGTCACTTGCACCAAAAATAACAATTGCAATCAGCGCGTCAATCACAACCAAGTGTCAAACTTAGTGTTTCATTTGTACATTTTGACGACCGCTGCTAATATATAGAATCAAGACGCCAATCGCAATTAGATTATTTCTGAGACAGTTTCCCTAAAAATCCAACAGAGGACTCTGAAAGTGAACAGATTTTTAGAATATCCTATACTCTGTGGTAATTGTCAAAGTCACCTCTCTAATTGTTTCACAGCAGCAGAGAAACAATCAGAGTCGCGTTCTGTGTCTCTGTTCTCTGTTTCACTGCTCTGTGGTTCTTGCTACAAGAACCACAGAGCAGTGAAACAATTAGAGAGCTGACATTGACAACTACCACAGAGTATAGGATGTTCTAAAAATCTGTTCACGTTCAGAGTCCTCTGTTGGATTTTTAGGGAAGTGTCCCAGAAATAATCTAATTAGTGTACTTGGCGCAAGACACCAAAGCGATATTTACGACGGTAGCACTCAAGTCGCGTCCCGGTAAGTCCTCAAACCCCTCACTCAATAGATCAATCAATGTCCTCAAAAATAGTTACATAGTTCATGTTTGAATAGTAGCTAGTTTTATAATAAACAGATAGGTATAACGTCGATGGATACAATTGTGAGAGAACCTTCATTACTCTTGTGTTTCGGGTGAAACGTTTAGCTGTAGCTCCTGGCTACTATCGCTACTCGGTAGCAATGTACCTAGTAGTCGTAAATAAACCCCTCCACCAACCCGCACTGAGCCAGCGTGGTGGAATAAGGCTCAATCTTACTCATATCCGGGTAAAAGCCTGTGCCCCTCGGGGGGGATATTATTGGGCTATCTTTTTCAGGGTGCCGTACCCGAAGGGTGCCAAACGCTATTACTAAGGCTTCGCTGTCCGTCTGTCTGTCCGTCCGTCCATCCGTCTGTCTGTCCGTCCGTCCATCCGTCTGTCCGTCCGTCCGTCAGCGGGTCCTAGAGCACGAACTGTAATAGCTAGAAAGTTGAAATTTTCATAGAATATGTATTATTATGTTGCCGCAACAACAACAAATACTGAAATACGAGAGATTTTACAAAAAAAAGGGGGTCCCCATACAACAGACGAGTTTTTTTTTTTATTGTTGTGTACTTGTGTTGTACGATGGTATGGACTCGGACTTGACCGATTTTTATTTAACTTTTGTGGTGATAGGACAGCCCCCTGAGCTGCCCAGGATCATCATGGCCCTAGCCTACTTTGGCAGTAGTTCTGTCCCTATAACACCACCTGATACACGTCCATGTCCCCAAATACCAAGTATTCCTCTAAATAAACTCGCCAACTTGAAGCAAGCCAACGCAATGTTTAGCTTAGCGGCACGCTCGCATACGTGGGGCCTTTGTAGGGCCATTTGAAAGGCAAAACAACGCGCACCCTCGCAGGGCATTGACGAAACACGAAACATTATTTTCTTGCGCCGCCGCGGTTGAAGTGGAAGAAATCCCTTGATAGAGATAGGCTCTCCTGATAGGCTCTCCTGATAGGCTCTCCTGGCAGAATACCAGCGTCACTGATTCGTCTGTGACATTGCTGAGTCAGGGCCATTTCATTGTCGCGGTACATTCACAATACCACATAGTGATGCTTACCGAACCTATCCAATTTGTTTGTTGCTTAAAATGATTATTTATTTGTAAATTTATTTATTTAAATATGTTTTTTTTCCTATGTTAATCCAGGTTTTATTCTATTTTTTTTTATTATGTGTAATTTATCTTATCTATCTCCTTTTTACCTGTATTCTCTGTTGATTAGATTGTAAATCTAAACTGTATCGGCATAAACTAGGTTCTTGAGCGAAAGCAACTTTATGTTATTTTCCTCAGTGGCGGCGGGGCGTATGCTTGCGCTTGTAGCCGCAAGTGTCGGTGTAAAAGGAGCTTTAAAATGTGTTTTTCTTTACGATTTTTATTGTTGTTTCACGCCATATTGACCATATAAAATAAAACTGAGTGTTATTGTTATAAAAGCAAGAATATTCTACGGTTTTAATCCTTGCGATTGCTATCCTGACCGCAAGGGAAAAATATTTGACATTAAAGTAAGGATGAATTAGGTTTTAATTTCCTTGCAATAGAAATTAACAGACCAGACGTCTTGGTGTCATCTGCGAAGGGTTGTATTGAGAAGTCCCTTCACAGAGCGGATGGGCCCGCATAAGTACAGCCGAGTTCATTAATATATGAGCAAATCCAAGGCTTCAAATATACATGGAATGGTACATAAACATCTAAGCAGATTCATCAATAAAACATATGTGAATCAGCTCAGATCATTATGTACCCTTCCATGTACATTTATATTTGAAGCCTTGGATTTGCTCATACGTTAATGAACTCGACTGTACAAATGATCAAGTAGAATCAAAGCTGACTTGCTTGTCTTCAGCATGGTGACAGGCGTGTTGGCAGATAGTTTAGCTGGTACACAATCTGCTGTGCAATCTTGAGTGTGTACTAATTTCACCTGTATATTTTTACAAAAAACAAGAGACAGACAGAAATGCGAGGATATCTCTAATAAGTGATATCTTCCAGCAAACCTATATTTACGTATGCCAGAAACAGACGATGTGTCAGATCAGCACTAAAAGCCTAATCGGTCCTAAAAGTAATGGTTGTCCTGTCCACTAGCAGTTTTATGACGTCGTCGACGTATGGCCGTCTGCTAGGTCTTCCGAGTTAGTGTGCCGTTCTATGAATTTAACGGGACGTGTTTTATGTATCTGAAGCGGGGAAGGGAGTGATCAGGGAGCACTTATCCAGTGGAGAGCGCATAGATACATTTTCCTTTGAAACACAACTCACTTTACGGGCGGCGGAGGACGAGGTGATTGGTCAGCCGCTAAGAAACTGTCTGGCGGCCCGTCATAGGTTGCGTATGCGAATGTTTGTTGAATACAACAAACGTTTGGCGAGCCGCATTCCCCCGCAGGCGGAGTCAATTGGATATATAGTCTCTGGGAGTGATAGTCTTGGAGTAGGGTTCGATTCCCATATGAAGAAATGTGATTTATTTATTTAGCGTTTGGTCACTATCGTCTTCGTCACAATGGGCGATTTAAAAAGTAATTCCAAATTCGTCACTAGATGTCGTAGGCGACACATGGGCACACATGGGGTTTAGTTCATCCTTATTTGCAGCTGGCAGACAGTTTTTATAACAAAGTGCTTTTCTTCTGCAAGGTAATGCGTAGTTTTTCTGGAAATCGGAAATGAAAATTGTAAAATTTTAGTGAATAAAACGTAATTTGAAGACAATATATGCAAAGCCGGTTATTTCAACATAATTTTCCGGAAAAACTACGCATTTCCTCACTAAAATAAAAGCACTTTGCTGAGGAAAGTGACCACCAGCTATCCATTAAACCCCTATTTATAATCTAATTAGGGATTAACGATATAAAAGCCAACCCCATGGTCTCGCCTACGACTCAATCTGTTGGCAGCTTTCAGAACTATTTTTAACCGACTTCCCAAAGGAGGAGGTTTACAATTCGTCCGGATATTTGTTTTTTTATTTTTATTTTTTATGTATGTTCCCCGATAGCGCCTAGACGGATGGACCGATTTGGAAAATTATTTTTTTGTTTAAAAGGGTTTACCTTCCCATTGGTCCCATTGACACCAGGTCAGGATCTGATGATGGGATCCTGGAGAAATCGAGGGAACTCTTCAAATATTATAGGCAGACCTATAGTGATTTTTATGTTTTTCATAATAACTCGTGCAAATGCACATGGTAAGCATAATATTGTGATGCGGAACTGCTCATGAAGACCACATATGGCCACCAGATCTGCTCAATACTAGGTACAAATACAATGCGTGGCTGGCGGGCAGGCAACGCATAGCCTAAACCGGTGGACCTAGAGCCATGAAACTTTGTACAGAGGTTCCTTAGTAGCGTGGGGTAGCACTGTGATGGGATTTGACAAAATTAATTCCCCAAGGGGGGGGGGGGGTAAGGGGTTACAGTTTGTATTAAACTCAATCTAATCAAATACGGTTTGTGGAAGTCGGTTTTTTCTAAAGTTTACTTTTTGTTTCAATTATTAGTTGTCAGAAAATCGCCTATTCCTAAAGGTGGCTGCTTGACCAGCCATTGTATAGCCAGCCTCTTCGTGAGCGGAGTGGACTTTTTGCAGTCCTCCCTCGATCGGCCATAGAGAACAGTCATCCGTGAGGTGGGCCATACTCGAAATGGCTCCGACGGCTCCGCAGGAGCAGAAAGAAATGTGATGAATACGCGGTGTTGGTAATGAATGACAACTGTTGTATTTTCTTATGCACTGCATGGTCTTTAGGGTTCCGTACCCGAAGGGTGCCAAACGGGACCCTATTACTAAGACTTCGCTGTCCGTCTGTCACCAGGCTGTATCTCATAAACCGTGGTAGCTAGACAGTTGAAATTTTCACAGATGATGTATTTCTGTTGCCGCTATAACAACAAATACTAAAAAACAAAAGAAATTTAATATTAAGGGGAGCTCAGGGTAGCAGCTAGACGCTTTAAATGTTCACAATATATTGAGTATATTATTTACTTAAAAAATAAATAATTAAAATTAAATTAATATTTAGGGGGCTAACATACAATTTTTTTTTTTGCGGTTTTTTATAGATAATGGTACGGAACCCTTCGTGCGCGCGAGTCCGACTCGCACTTGGCCGGTTATTACCACATACTAACGTCTTGGCAATTCATGTTATGGTCGCGGTTACCAAGATTCTCAGAAAATACCAGACTAGCAGAGCCACACAAAACAGAGTCCTTAGTCCCTAAAGCTCGAAAACTGGTAATAAATTGATTACGCATGGGATGAGAAACCTCTTTCTAGGCTTAATTTGATAAAAAATTGTATCGATTTAGCTGTGGATTGGAGTTACTAAATAAGGCTGCCTACAAAACAAATATCATCATTCATCATAGGCCGCACCGCACAGTAATATTTTTCCCCTTTCTTTACCGGGCGTCGTTATGAGGCGTCTCGATAAAGAACCATATGCCGTTGTAATTAAATCCAAACCCTATAAAGAAAAACTGGCCAAGTGCGTGTCGGACTCGCGCACGAATGGTTCCGTAACTATAAAAATGGCATAAAGTGTTTGTTGTATGGGAGCCCCCTTAAATATTAATTTGATTCTGAATTTCGTTTGTTGTTATAGCGGCAACGGAAATACATCATCATCGTCGAACTATCATGGTTCATGATGAGATACAGCCTGGTGACAGACGGACAGACAGACAGACGGATGGACAGCGAAGTCTTGGTAATATGGTCCCGTTTTACCCGTTTAGGTACGGAACCCTAAAAAGTCCGCGCTCATTTGTCTAGGCGAGTTCCTGACATAATGCCAATTCCATAGTGTTTGATTCTGTTCAATGCTGTTAATTATACTCTTAAACCAATCAAGAACGGTCTGTATGTCAGTGCGTTCCCTATTGAGATGTCTGTGTCAACGGCTTTATTTGTGTCTGGGCTAGGTGCGCGTGAGTTTACGAGTGGTTTCACTTGTCTCAAGCGGCGATGAAGAGGGCTATTTGCTCATATAAATATGTCTCTAGTCTACCTGCGACTAACAATTAACAAGTCAACATCAAGGTACACAAAAGAGAATTAGAGTAAATGCAGTTATAAACACATGACAAGATTAATAAATAATAATAATAATAATAATATATTTATTGACACAAAAAAGGAGTATACAATAGTTACAATGGTGCTATATTAAGGAGGGCTAGATTAGATTGCCTATAAGAACATTGTAGCATCTGTCGCTGAGCTAGGCGTAAGACCTGTATTTCAGCAAAACAGCGCCCCAATTCCCAGAAATTTTACAAATAAAAATTCTAGCTTCTAATATGGATGACAATATTATAACTTTAGAGAATTTTAAATCTAAGCAAAAATTATTAGATACAGGAGTATTTAATAATGTAGTAAACAACACAAAATAAGGTAAAATTTAAAAAGTAATTGTGTAGTGTAAACTCCTCTCTGTGTGTATAAATGTGGTGTTTGTATGTGTGTGAGAGGGTGTGTAAAATTTAGTTTTTGTAGGATTATTATATGTAATTAATAGTAAAACATTTAGTTTTATTGTTTATACTCTAAGTATTTATTATTCTATATTGTTTTATCATTCAATAATTTTTAGTATATTCTCAGTCTCCTCATAATTGATATTCTTAAGCCAATTTGTTACCTCTTTCTTGCATTGAAATGCGGACATTGAATAGATACCAATTTTTCGATTAAGTATCTTAAACAAATATGGACCCAAAAAAGGTAGAAACTTATTGATAAATTTTGTTCGAAAGACCATGTTTCTATGTATCACATTAATTCGGCGTTTGTCTAGCTGTTCCGGGTCAAATACTATCTTCCTGTGTTGTTTAACTATAATACTAAGTATGAAAAGCTGTCGAACATTTAGTACATCACAATCCTGGTAGAGTAATTCCGTTGAGTAAAGATAACCCTTAAAAGTGCTAATCTTTAGTATGGCCCTTTGAGTAACTTCTAGTGATTTTAGAAAGGTTTTTGCTGCACCTCCCCAGGATGAAATACAGTAAGTTAGTATTGACTGACACAGCGCATAGTATACTTGTTTGAGAACGTAGGGTTCGACAACGTGTCTCAGTGTTTTAAATATGTAGATTAATTTACGTAGTCTATTGTTCAACTGTTTAATATGCTCTTTAAAAGATAAATTACAATCTACTTGAATACCGAGATACTTTATACATCTTACACGTTCTAGAAACAAGCAATTGCAACCATTTTGTCCTGAATCCCTATTAAAGCAGCAGTCATGTGATACAATTTTATACTTACTGTCAACTTGCATTTGGCGTATAGTAAAAAGCATATACTTAGTCTTATCAGAGTTCAGAGTTAAAGCATTTGTGTGCAGCCATTTTTTAACTCTATTAAGACCACTTTGTGCTAGCTCGTAGACAGTATTCAGAGATTTATCAGAAAAAAGTAATACCGTATCATCTGCATAAGATATAATTCGTCCATTAAAAGATGGCAAACAAAGTGCATCATTAATATATACCAAAAATAATGTTGGTCCTAAGATGCTACCTTGGGGAACACCGTACGAAATAGGTAGATCTAAGCTGACGTGGTTGCTCACTTGCACACTTTGAAAGCGGTTTGATAAGTAGCTGGTTAATAACTTATGTTGTATGCCTCTAATTCCAAGCTTCTCAAGTTTTGCCAGCAGAGAAGGGACAGGGACCGTATCAAAAGCTTTTGCCAAATCAAGAAAAATTCCAATACATTTCTTACCCTCATCGAGATTAGTCGCAACATAGTCTGTAAGACATTGAACTGCAGCATCAGTGGATTTTCCGCTTCTGAATCCAAACTGGTTGTCAGACAATAGCCTATTTTCTTCAAGATATTTAACGAGCCTTTTATTTATGATTTTTTCTAATATTTTCGATAAAGAGGGAAGAATTGATATGGGTCTATAATTACTGATACGATCCCTGTCGCCTCCCTTATGAATCGGTCGGATACGTGAACGTTTGAGCACCGTAGGAAAGATACCAAAGTCCAAGCACATGTTAAAAATGAATGTTAATGGGGGGATAAGTGACTTTTTATGTTCTTTTAGTATTATATTTGAAATATTATCCCATCCAACAGTGCATTCACATTTCAAAGACATAATCAGGCTTTCTACTTCAGCTTCGTCCGTGCTTAATAGTGCAAACGAGGTAGCTACTCTTTCCTGATGTTCTGTACTTGTGGATGAGTTATGCTCAGTGGTAAAGTTCTTCGCGAGGTTTTCACCTACTTCTACAAAATATTTATTAACTTTATCCAATGATGCCTTTGGGTCTGTCGAGACTGTCAGAAGTTCTATTGGTTGATTTTTGTTCTTAGATGAATATGTAATATCCTTAATGACTTTCCATATTTTTTTATTGTCAGTACCCGCTAAAGTTATTTGTTGCTTTTCATAAGATCTTTTTACCTTTTTTACAAGTTTACCGCAATAATTTCTGTACCTTGCGTATGTAGTTTTAAGAATCACATTTTCAGGATCTGCCATAGATTTTCTGTGTAATTTATCCCTGTGACGCATGCATCGCAAAAGACCTGGAGTGATCCAGGGTTTCAAAATCTTTTTACGTCTCGATAAATTTACAGTGGACGTATTCATTTCTATAGCTGCCATCACAGAATTGGTTAAAAAGGTCATTGCCATATCGGGATCCTTACCTTCATAGATTTGCCTATAATTTATATTATTGATATCCCTTTCAAGGCCTTCTTTATTTACTTTTTTTGCGGTAGATAATGCAAATATTCTTTCGTGTTTTGTTTTAATATAGAATATTACCGGCTTATGATCTGTGACAGTTGCATCAGGTACAATCGTTACAGACGGCAACTTTGTTTTTAGCATCAAATGATCAATACAGGTTTGGCTTATATCCCTGGTGACCAAAGTATGAGCAGGTAAAAGTCCTTGACATGCAACATGCGTCAGATATTGGTCTGCATAATGTAGAAAGGTATGGTCTTCTTTTTGGGGATTGATATTTATATTAATATCACCTACTACAACTATATTTTTAAAATTAGATACTTGTTCGATATTTTCATTTAATGATGTTAAGAATGGTTCTATGTTATTGTAGGACGGAGACCTATAAATGGCGATTATCGCAGTATCATTATTACCAATTTTAATGACTATGCAGTTACCTCCTTGAAAAACTGGTTCAAACACAGAAAAACTAACAGTATCCTTAATATAGGCTACAACGCCATCATTCTGCAACTTATTAGACATAGTGGCATGAAGACTATATCCCTTTAATGTCGGTACAACAGAGCTTTTTTGTAGCCAGCACTCCGTGAGAATAATAATATCGCTTTCTATACCCAATCTTTTTAACAGGACCTCAAACTGAGACATATTGCAATTTATGCTCCTAATATTTTGTGTTATTAAGGTAAGACCTGCATGTGATGGTGGAAGCAGCTGCTTACATCTCTCGACTTCACAGCTAAAACTTTGGGATATCGCGTAGTTATCTAGCTCATTTGATATAACATCAAGGTTAGCCATTAAAAAGGTGGGTTTGAAATGTTTCAGTCATTGATACTATAAAGGTATTATTTTCATAAAATATATGATACCCAAAGAAATTATATACATTACATTTTAGGTAGCATGTCATTAAGAATATTAAAATCGATTGTCCTACAAAATAAATAATTTCACTTGAGTGTTGTGTTGTATGTGTAGTGTTTGTTATGGCCAGATAAAAGTACATTGTATTTGTTTTAATTAGCAAAATAGAGAACTGGGTAAAATGTAATTTTTCATCAGTATTTTTTACGAGGTATGGAGACATCAGGTGTACGTAAAGTCATTGCTTCTTGATGGTTTCTAGGTCAGATTCAGATGAGATTCTTATCTGGGGAAGTTTTTCTTTTTTTTGCGCAGGTAGACGATTCCCTGGGACGTCCAGCAGAAGTCATATCCGTGCTCCTTTTGGAAAACTCTGGCTAAGTAGTATAATCTCTGAGTTTTATAGGTCAGTGTTTCGGAAATATATATTGGTTTAACTGGTTCCGGCAGACCAATGGCTTTTGTGTTCAGCTTATCGCTTTTTGGCTTGTTCTTGTTGTATTCCTTGACACTTCTCAGTACCTTATCCTTCATTAGTATAGTTGTAAATTCTGCAACTATCGGATGCGACGAATCTTTGGCGTTCAGTCTAAAGGTGTCTTTAATATCGTTCGACTGAACTTCAATGTTCAAGGTAGCTAAAACTTTTTTCACTGTTTTGCATAGTTCATCTTTATTCTCTCCTTGTGGTTTAGGAATATTACGAATTTCAATACCCGTGGAACGAGACTTTCTCTCCAGTATTTCGAGCTTTTCTTCCAGGTCCCTGATGATTTTCTTATCTTCTTTTCTATCTTTTTCTAATACGATAATTTTCTCCAAAAACTCGTCATATTTTTTGGACATCCATTCTACACTGTTTGTAAGCTCTTTATTCTGATTTTTCAATTCATCAATAGTGGATTTCAAGTCTATGAATCTATTTTCCTGTTCTTTAGAGAAAGAGTCGAACATCTGTTTCATCATGATACTTAAATTGCTATCAGTTTCATCGAATTTGCGTTTTTTACGCTCCGTGATATTGTTAGGCAAATCATGCAGATCCGGTGCTGAGCCATGATGAGCACGCTCATCTGTCACCATTGCGAAAGAACTCGACTCCAAGGACGTCATGCCCTGCAAATGCGGAGCTTGTAGTGCCACCGTCGTCGGTGTCGCTCTAGTCACTAACGGCGAGGGAGGTGGGGTGCGCCTGATCATATTGCTCATAGTTTGATTCAGAAGTACCAGGCAAGCATAGGCATATAAGAGAAGTCTTATGCGAGGGGTCTGGTTACGCTGGTCGCGATCGACGATTTAGAACAAAAACACTTTCCGTCCACTCTTACTTGACCTCCCTAGATACTTTGACTCACGCTTTGCACTCGCGACTCGCACCACTGTTTTGCGGCTTATGCACTCCTAATATTTTCACTGAATTAATTAGGAGATAATTGTTATATTTTATTTAAAGAATTACAAAAAAATAACTAGAAACACGTCTGTACATCTCAGAGCTCCGGGGGAAGGGGAGGGGGGAGATTAACACAACAATATGAATGTTATTACATAGGAGTCTGTTATGTTAATCTGAACCTGAAAGGCGCGAAGAAAATACTGAAATGAGCGAAAAAAATATCAATGGTTTAGCTTATATTTATTACCCTTATAAATCTTTATTGGTAGGTCAGGGTAGGTTAAGGATAAAGGGGGATGTAAAAACAACAAACTCCAACATTCGCTTTGAACTTTATCTTCCTCTAATTAAGGTTTACAGGATGCTGCTTTTCAGAGATCTTGTCCCTAAATTCAGTTATCACGTCAGACAAACCAGTATTTTTTCTCAATCAAAAACTGGACTTACGGTCATACGTTTAAATACTATCCATAAACAAATCCAACCATTGACTTACAGGTGCCTTTTGTCTCTCCCTTGTAGTTTCAGGCGCAATAACTTCGTCTGTCACTGTACGTTACCTCTAGAGATGTCACGCGTGCCACGTTGTCCACTGTGACTAGTTGTCGTGTATACCATGTGTGTGTATACTAAGAGCAGATTTATATTGCTCTTAGTGCCCAACTCGTAAAATTCTATAGGTCAGACTGATTTAAGGCCGGCGGGCAAGTGGCTGGGGCTATAAATTGTGGAATTTGTTGCGACTATAATACCTAGAATGTTTATATGAGATCATTGGAGGCGGGCTTGTTTGTGGCTGTTATAGGAATCCCACCCACCATATCTGTCCCTATGCATTCTAGGCAAAGCAATTCAATAGCATTTCATAAAGGTAGAAGACCTAGTGAACCTTAAATTCAGCGATATACTAGAATTAATTGAAATAACAAGGATTTGAAGAGGGAAATTGGCTGAACCAAAAGTAACTGGTGCTCAAACGGGAATTAGATTGTTTCTGGGACAGTTTCCCTAAAAATCCAACAGAGGACTCTGAAAGTGAACAGATTTTTAGAATATCCTATACTCTGTGGTAATTGTCAAAGTCAGCTCTCTAATTGTTTCACTGCTCTGTGGTTCTTGTAACAAAAAATCTGTTCACTTTCAGAGTCCTCTGTTGGATTTTTAGGGAAACTGTCCCAGAAACAATCTAATTGTGTGTAACAACACAATAGAGGAACGATTACCCGCCTGTGTTCAGCATGCATCCCAATACCATCTCATCATCTCTCTGTGTATCTATCCAGCCTTATACAATGGACTATTTTCAGAGTAAAGACTACCACCAATATAATACCTCTCATTCCCTGGTCTACCATCGAATAAGCACATAAGAATCGTGGTATGTGCACATAATATTATCTTCATCCGATTTCTAAAGACTTATTGGAAATTAAGCGTAAATCATTGATGTGACGATCGACTGTGTCTGTAGTTGTACCTTTATAAACTTAAGTATGGTTTTGGACTAAGAATGGATGCTTGGACAGCGTTAGTAAGCAAAATTTAACGCGTTCCGGCAACCCGATATGATGATGAAAGAGCTCTAAACGTCAATATAAATATAAATAAATCCCTTTTAGATTAAATTCCGTGAAATTTTGAGACGCTATCAGTATTCATAGTTGAAGTTCATGCGATTTATTAAACTAAATTCTGCGTAGCCTGTAATACTGTCATACTACTCATACAACAGATGCTTACGCCTTTTTTTTCTCGGACGAGCGTTAGGCAGAGAGTATAAGATAAGTATACTACTTATATAATATTAGTGTATCTGTATAGGATAGTGACTATCTTCTTAATTATTCTTATTGTTTATTGATTACAGCATGCGTGCACGCATGAATAAATCGGCTTCTGGGTATGGTCAATTGGTCATTGTTGATTTACTGATAAATCGCAAAAGACTTAGTAAATAGCGAACCACAAAGAATAGCTCCATAATATTATATTTAATAAAGTCACACACTCGTAGAGCGTCAAACATTTTAAATTACCATCCTGTTAGTCTTCTGCAAAAACACATATTATTTTATTTATTATGTAGAGCACTCATCTGGGGTCCTAATCGTCGGCAGACTGGTAAGCTCGTAAACTGACCTTCGAAAGCATAATTTGTGTCATTTGGCATCATAAAATATATGTCTGAAATGACGATTTTATGAGTTTTGTGGCGGTCCTATACTCCTAACAATCATAAGGAGCGGTTCAGATGGAACAAAAACATATACGTTAAAATGGAACAGGAAATTTTAGAAGAGCATAATTGCACCTTTCGTGTGATAAACGTCTACAGGTACTCTCTGCCACGAAATAATAAACTTGTTGGTTGAGCAGGTTGTGTCCTACATATATATGTATAAGTATGTAACATTACACTCTCGAATACAAGCGTTTTTAGTTATTTGAAAGATCGATGCCAAAATTTAATTCAACAAGAATTAGATGCCATAAACTCTGTATGATGTGGGAATGGGCGAAGAATTAAACATTATATTTTAGTTTGTTTCTGCTCGAAGTATCTACCTATTAAAATGAAAATATTCACATGAACGAAGTCTCAAAAGCGAGTAGTATCTATTGAAATCAATTAGCTACAGTATAAGCAAATATTACACAGTATCACAAGAATCAACATGAGAATGTTTAACCTAACCCCGCGATTCTCTCAAACATTGGTCAGATAATGTAAATCATTTCCCTCATCATACTAAGTTTATTATCAAACACAGCCATATATTTGAGATACAACGTCTAATATTACTCTAACGAACAATCACAGCAATGCTGGAAATTATCATACCAGTCGCATAATTTTGCTATGTTATTGTAATTTGTGACTACTGTAGCCCTCGTGTAGCATGTGAAGTAAATTATGCGAATGTAGACAGTAACTAAATGGGTGTTTACAGGTACTAGAATGTTGTATGGTATCAGTTTTCAATTAGTGCTCAGAAGTAGCTGACATAAAATTAAACGCAATAAATGTGTTTGTAACCGCGAATGTCTCAAACTGCTGGATTTGGATAAACTTTTTTAAAACTCTTTATAAAATTAAATAAATCTGTGAATGTGTTAGTAACTTTATAGATGATTGGTTGAACAGATTTAGTTTTTTTTTCTAACTATAACGTCGGCCGGGGAGCTAGTTAAGAATATTTTTTAGATTGCTTGCCAAAATGCACTGCTAGCATGCAGTGTTTCTATGCAGGCAGGTATTACTGAACTTACACCACCACTTTTTTTTTTAGAAAAAAGCTACCGTTCTTCGCGCCGTAGAATGTAAAACAATATGTTATGAGAATGGTCATAATTGTAAGTAAAGTAAGGGGTACTTATTGAAAAGCCTTTTTACCTTTTAGTATAATTATAGCAATACGCGAGGTGAATGCGTTTTGCCACACGTCAATGTTACACCCTCGGGTTATTCGTTATTTTCTCAAAGACACGGATTACCGGATCATAAAAACACGATATCGTACGTTTGCTTTAATACTATTAATATGTTCGTTCAGTAAACTACTGAAGAAATATAGTATTCTAGCAAACGTGGCGCTGATGCAAATTAATCGATATAATTGAAACAAAAAGTAAAACTTAAAAATCCGACTTCCACAAATCCTATTTGATTAGAAACCAATGTCAAGTGCTTTTTGAGTTTAATACAAACTGTAACCCCCTATTCCCCCCCCCCCCCCCCGGGGGAATTAATTTCGTCAAATCCCATCTCAGTGCTACCCTACGCTACAAGGAACCCCTGTATTTCATGGCTCTAGGTCTACCGGTTTAGGCTATGCGTTGCCCGTCAGCCACGCATAGTAGATTGTATTTTACCTATGTAGTATTGAGCAGTTCTTCATCAGCAGTTCCGCATCACAATATTATGCTTACCGTGCGTGAGTAAATGCACGAGTTATTACTAAAAACACAAAAAATCACTTTAGGTCTGCCTATAATATTTGAAGAGTTCCCTCGATTTCTCCAGGATCCCATCATCAGATCCTGACCTGGTGTCAATGGGACCAATGGGAAAGTAAACCCTTTCAAACAAAAAAATAATTTTCCAAATCGGTCCATCCGTCTAGGCACTATCGGGGCACATACTTGCATAAAAAAATCAAAAACATCCGGACGAATTGTAAACCTCCTCCTTTGGGAAGTCGGTTAAAAATAATAATACAACCTGCATCCAGTAAATTAAAGAAAGTGAAAAGTAATTAAAGTTAAGAAATCAGTATTTTGAAAGACTATTAGTTCATATCATATTGACTGGCGTCGGTTCGGTATTCGCCAAAAACTATGATCCTGCGCCCCGCCGTAAACTTGACAAGGCAAGGCGTTGAGATAGAATAAAATGCCTAGACCTACAGAGTGCCCGGATTTCATACCTTGCCATTAATGTTTAAGTACATTGGGCCAATCGGCGCTTGTCTAAGAAATTCGTGCTCCAACTTCTGACTAGCCAGACTATTCTCATGTCTCATTGAATATCCAATGATCGTAACATCAAGTTTGGCGCTCGTAAACTCGACTCACTAAAAACTTGCGCCTTTATAGGAATAAAAACTTGGTGCCGCCGTGTTAAATTCACCTCGTAAATAATAATGTATGGCGGCATACATATTTTTATAGCCCTTGACATGAGTAATATACGCGACATGAGATTATGAGATTCTAAAGGTCCCTTTCCGTGAGTTTTATCGTTTTCGGCAACACAAGTTAAGAGCTGACAAGACTGGGAGCTGTGACTTACAAGTCGTAAACTGACAAAAGTAAAATCTGAATTATGTGTGACGAGGATTATAATTAAAATTATAATTACTCGCATGTGACTGTGGGATTCTTGTGTGTTCTTGCTGCTTTAGTCGCCCCCAGGAGGACGGGGGAGGATTTTTGTCAGAGTCGTCCGAAGGCTCAGACTAATAAAGTCAGAAGGCTGCCAGGATCGTCGTTGCCTTATTTATTTATTTATTTTTATTTGGGATATCAACAGCACATTACAGTATAAATATAACATACGAAACAGTACAGTGAAGCAGGCCAATAACAGATGTCCACCGACATACAAATATAAGTTTAGGAACTAAGACGTTAAAGGTTAAAAATAAAAAAATAAAAACTATAATGAAAAAAAAACACAAACAAATACAATGTGATAATTTAGTTTTTGAGGTTTCAACCTCTAAAGAAATTTAAGGCCGGTCTTCTTTGACTGGCATTATGTCCCTAACAGAAATAATGAATAATAAGAAAAACCGCATCTGATTATGGTTAAAAAATCAGTACCGAAAAAATACATCTCCTTTGCTATAGAGACGAGAATCGGCCTCCAGGTTGAGTCCGGACATCTGCAGTCCGTTAGAAATCATAAAGACGCGAATAAAGTAAGTCCGTATCATCTATCCCGGAATAGCACACAGTGACACACAGCACACTACAGATGGCAAATATTATATTGATATAAATGGACATAGACATAGACAAAGACAGAATCGTTGCGCGATATGATACAGGCACGTGTAACTTCTGATATTTGCATCCAAAATATGCACCACATCTGCGTGCCACTTCTATTAATTGATGTGAAATAGTCGAGTCGATTACAGTTATTATTTCGATTCCACTTATGTTTCATATTCCACTATACGTTACGTATATAAAGACCCCAAAATTTCATCTCTCTACGTTTCGGTAGATAGAGCCCCCTGACGGACAAACACCGAAAGCTTAGTAATAGTGTCCCGTTTGTTACCCTTTGTGTACAGAAACCTAAAATTATACATTAACTTACTGAAGTCACTACCGCTAACCGCATATCAGCCACTTGATTCCGTTGCCAAGCAAGCTGTGTCATTTGATGGATGGTTTAAAAAGTCACCCGAGTTCATGTTGAGGTCAGGTTGCTCTAGACTGCAAAGTGCCGGTTGCGTCAGACTAGGGCGGAAGGGTTTTTTCCTGTAGGGATGAATAGGTCAAGTCAAGGTGTGATGACCTAATAATTACCCTGACGTCATGTCTTACCGAGTTCTGTAATACTAGACGCCGCCGACACGTTTACCAATGTGGCATTGCTAACTTAAAATAGATATATAAATTTGTAACTAAATATCTTAAAATATATATTTGTAACTAATATATCTTTTGATGTATTAATTGTATAATGGCTGGTTTTGATGTCATTAAAATTTGATGATAAATTTGAAAAAAAGGGATAAGTATAATAAAATATTTTACCCGACAATTTTTCATTTGTTTTTCTTTATGTCAAAATGAGTGAATCGAATAGAGAAATTCAGTACATAAAAGAAGAGAAGAGAAGAAAGAGAAGGGAAGACATGCAACGATGGCCGTGAAAAAAATATATGATGTTTATGAATATAATATAATATATATTATAATATAATAGTGTCAGTAAAAGTAGTACAAACACAGTGCAGTTGGTTTAAGCGTTTTCAATCCGGATTTTTAAGTCAAAAATACGAAGAAACTTTTTACCCGACCAAATATTTTTTCTATAAGACTCGTACCGAATTCGGTTGGCTATATCGGTTGAATTGACCGGTATTTAAAAACCCGACCCTTGATACCAAAAGAAATCAGCCGAAACACCACTTTATAGAGATGTCACAGTTAGTTGGTTAAATCAGACAAAAATAAACATAGCGTCATGCCTTTTTCCCATACTTGGTGGCAGAGGCACCTTTGTGACAATTTTAGCCAGTTATTCCATTTTAAATTTTGATAATTAACTAACACCCTAGACCGTTAATTAAAGATCGACATTTAACGAAGTCGCTAAAGTTCCGTCAGACAAGTGAGTGAACGAATCGTTTAACGAGTTGCCTGAACGTTCCTAGGCAACTAGACGCATTTCAACTTTGGTAGGGTAATAAGCAAACAAATTCGCTTTTGTGAAACTACATGGGGTCGCCTCGCTCCGCTCCGCTTCGCTCGGCTCCGGGTGGTTCATGAAGTTGTGACCTAACACAACCTATCTTTAGTAATGGCACAGAAAGTGACCTAAAGCAACCAATTTGGTTTCGTGAAACTGCTATTCGTAAAATAATCATGGCGAAGTCGGCATGTTTACAATTGCACCAAAGACCAAATTTGAAACAAAAAACCACTGAACACAACAATCCAACGTTGCAGCTGTTGTCGTGACGCCATCTTGTTTTAACCAACAGTCTGGCTTTCGGTAAGACAGATCGTTAAACTCTTTCGACGATGCGTTATTTAAATCAAAATGCTAGTGACTTAGTCAAATGTCGTTCTTTAATTAACGGTCTAGGGTGTTAGTTAAGTGTCTGATTTAACCAACCAACTGCGACAGAGACACCGGTTTATCTCGGGTATTCAGTACTTGCTGTCCAATAGCATTCCTTTCCAGTCCATCGCCTTACAACCAATTTAGATCCGATTCTACAAAAAAGTGTCGTAGAACCTCCTGCATGAGGTTGGTAAATTAAGTGGTATCTTGATATGGAGTAATTGGCACATTCCGGACCATACCCATGTCTATTGCTTTCCGAGTTTTTCAACTATCTTTTTACGCGCGGTGACCAATGAGGAATGAAAGGGTGTTTCTCTGAAAATCTTGATTTCGGATAAATTGGATAAAATGTCTAATTTATTATTAGTTGCACTCTAGGTCGATTTGTAAGCTTATAACTATTACTCATATTTGAGTGTGCACACAATTGAATAACAATTAAAAAACATATAAAAGAACAAAAAAATGGTAATGACACCGAGAGGATGGTAATGACAAGTTATATGAAACGGTGCGTTTAATAAATCTTAGTTAAGAAATTATTGTTTTTAAATTAAACAAAACCTTAATAGAGTTAATCAAAATTATTTATTCACGAAAAACTATGAAAAACAAAGACTGGTAATGACATTTCAAGGCGGGTAATGACTTCGTATATTAGTATTTGACGTTTTTTTAGGGTTCCGATCCTTAAAAGGAACCCTTATAGGATCACTTTGTTGTCCGTCTGTCTGTCTGTCCGTCTGTCACGACCCCTTTTCTCAGGAACGTATCATGTTGAAGTTAATATCGATTACTCAAGTCCCTTGGAGCTGTGAAAAAATTAAACTTCTAGGTCCACGCAATTAAAAGATACCGCGATATTATGTCATAATTTTGCTGAATTTGTATGAACTCGCGTGGAACTCGCAAGGGAATCAAATCCTATAGGGTACTTCCGGTTGGCCTAGGGTCATGAAATTTGGAATGAAGGAAGGTCTTATAGCACAAGTAAAGGGAAAAATCCGAAAACTGTAAATTTCTATCTGTCTGTCTGTCTCACCGTCTATTTAGATTTAGTATCTTATTATATTAAGCTATAATATAATAAGATACTTCAATTTAATCAGTTTCAATATTTAATATAATCAGTCTTACAATCTTTATTGAGATCCCAGAATATACTTTAGCAAACATATTTTCACTTAACATTTATAAAAATATTAAAAAATTATCCACTTTGAGGTACTATTTAAAATAAACATCTCGACTATATAAATCACATAAAATCACAAAAAGTAACAACATCGTTACTTGATACAGAAATATAACAAGACTAACTAATCAACATAAATCAATCGTCACAAAAAGAGTAGGTAACAACTTCTTTCACATTAGAGTAAAAAACTTTTTTGTATATTCTTAGTCAAAAATAAATTTACTTCTCGGCCTTGATTCTTGATTTTACTTAATTGTAGCATACTTTTTCCTCTTGTGTACGTTACGCTTTGCTTTTTCTTCCTCCAATTTTCTGCATCTGAAATAAACAATAATAATCACATTTCTTCTTCAATCATAATTAAATTTAAAAAAAAAAAACATTTTGAAGCAAATCGAACTAATAACTGTACGACCCCTTCTTCCCGACATTTATCGTCAAAATTTCCCGTGTATTCTGATTCTCACTTGGCCGAAAAATTCGCTTCGGACTTGACCGAAAGCATCGGCATTTCCAATAATTAATTATAATATAAAATAAAACATATAAAGTCATTACCAGCTCTAAATTGTCATTACCATCCCCGTCAGTTGTGTCTGGTAAGGACATGACGAGGAAGGACATTTTGGATATTTTTATTTTTTTAACAAAATGTTAGGGTAGGTTTCGTCGTTACGTGGTATTAAATGTTTGTTGTTTACCAAAACCTTAAGATCTATATACAGATTTAATGTAATCAGTAAGCATACTTACCGGAATTTGAAGATACGTGAATGACACGACGAATATTGTTCACACCGGAGAACACGTGAGGAGCGACACCCGACTAACGTTTGCACGCGGCAACTGTTTACTGGGAATTAGTTCACTCCCCGTAACGGCGGGGAAGGGTTGGTGAATTCTTGTAACGCTTTTTACGAAGATTGCTAAGCGTTTTTTCACAAATTACGGTAATGACATACTTTGATCAGTAAAAGTGCACGGGCTGAAATAACAATGTTATAGTTGATTTAGAAGTATGTTTATTCTGTTTTTAATAACTTAAGAGATCTAGCTATATGGTATGTGCAAGTAAATTATGGTATTTGTATACGTTAGATGTTTTTTTTTTGTAATGAAACCAAAGTTTTGTTATGCACGCTACTTGAGATGCTGTTTTAAGGACTATCTTAGGATGTTTTATATCGAAGCGATGCTTCTAAGACAGCTATAAATTGGTACTGATACCATTAAATATTAAAGAAATTATGTAAATAATTATTTAAGCTAAAATAAAATCTAGAAGAGCTAGATGGTCGTGCATCTAGATTTTGGGTACTTCAGAGAAACACCCGAAAGGTCTGGTTTATGACAGGTTCGTTGCGTTAAGTTGCGTAGAAGTGGCGCCCCCTGTAAACGTCATTCACACGTTAAAAGATCGCTGGAAGACGGTAACTGAATAACGCCCCGTTGTTTTATTGACCATTAAATAAATATGTACGCATAATTTTCAGGTTCTCGCGAGAGAACCTGGCCAAATTGAAAAATGCCTACATCTTTCAAATACACTGGCAAAATTCAAGGAAAGTTATAGTTAAAGCTATGCTTTTTATACAGGGTGTAACAGAATGGTGTAGTCATATTTTAGGGAGTTGTTAGGGAGACCATTCTGAGCAACTTTTACTATGAAACCGATTTGATCAGAGCAACTTTATTTTTATTGCTCCATATGTTGGTCCGGGCGGTCAGCTGATTTGTAAAAGTTTAAATTAAAGTTGCTCTGATCAAATCGGTTTCATAGTGAAAGTTGCTCAGTGATGTCCCTAACAACCCCCTAAAATATGACTACACCGTTCTGTTACATCCTGTATAGCTCTGTACTTCACTTTCCTGCGACATTACTGTTCCTGTTCGGATGATAAAAACGCTAATTTTATCACGCTATAGACCAGGAATATTTATGTGTTGACCAATAACAATCGCTGCAGCTGCGATATCGTGTAAAGATCAACTGCATCCGTTTCTCGTCTCAACTCTTCGCGGGTCCTTTAGGTTCAGTCAACCATAATATTTATTTTTAAAAACTCCTGTCATTGAACCTCACATCGATCTTTTGGCACGCGGTGACAGGTGGAACTATCGCTTGATGACAGGTTCGTTTCGTTAAGTTGCGTAGAACTAGCGCCCTCCTGTAGACGTCACTAAAGTGCTAAAAGCCAAAAGATCGCTAAAGACTAAACGGCGAGGCGCCTCTAAAAGTTCAAAAACACAACGGTTCATGAATTCTTGTCTTTCAATAATTAAAATAATGGACTCATTTCTTGAATAGTCCGCCTCTGGCCAGGAACCGGTTGGCAACAATGTTGCAGTTGTGTGTCTTCCCCGCGGCTGCGGGCCCGGGTGACCCGAGGATGTTGACCCATAGATTAATCCAAAAAAATAATTTAAGCATGCGATCAAACATGAGTCTTTACAGTCCTTGTTCAAACACGAAATTAGTATTTATTATGATAACATTTGATTACGTATGCGTTACAGGTTTTTATGACACTTGTGATTGTGAAAATCTAAACTTTACTAGTTTTAAGAGCTCGTGAAAGGTAATGTCTCTTAAATATTTTGTATGAAATGCAATTATTATACTGCGTGCAAAACTTCATAGGGCAAAAAATCACCTGTAATAAAAACGGTTATTTTTTTTAATTTTTATTAATGATGTTCGTGGAATGGAAAATGTACACAATGTCAAAATTAAAACTTATACTTATTTTACCAACAAAAAGTTATGCGAAAATAACTATTCCGAGGATAATTTGTATGACAATGATAGTTAGGTCTTTCTATAAAAAAGTGGAAGATACTCTTGAGTAAAAAGTTACTCTTCGTTGCTAAAATTTTGTAGTTAGTTTCTTCATAAGGGTAAGGCCGCATTGGCATTGGTGCGTTGCGTTACGTCGCGTCGTTTTGCGTATATATCTGTTACCTATCTTTTATTATGACGATGACACACCTGTGTCGCGTAAACGCACGTCGATCCGTGGAACCCTCGCCTCACTCTGTATTGTAATTTGTACCAAACCATGTGACCCAATTATCAAGCATATTTGAGGGTGCAGTTCCCAGGGCCCAAAGGCCTTTTGGCCACACGTAAGGGCCACCGGCCACTGGTTATACTACTCCGATCCGAACCATTGAAAGGACTGGCTTTTTAAGTAGGCATTAAACAAAAACACAATGTTATTGAACCCTTACATATATAGTAGGCAGATATGGGCACAAATTATTATATCTATAAGACAGAAGAGATAATAGTACTCCGTACAGAACGGCCACTCCCTTCCCCGCGCTGATTCAGATACCGCACCCCACCCCTGGCGTCAAAGGATTGGGTAAAAGATCAATAGACAGGGCTGAACGCCGGACGAGTGACGACGCGTATACTTTAATATCGCTGCATTTGCCGCGCCACCAGCCCTAGCAAAGTTTACGCACACATTTGCACGTATATAAACATCATTTGGTTATGTAGTAGTAATAGGTGATTATTTTACGAGCGTTCTATGGAGTGTCCGAGGTGTGTCTATAACTCAATATTTATAACTATTCACTTCGAGCTGTCAAAGTCGTCATACATCGTCGTCGCCAACATAGGTACTAATATTTTGACAGCTCGAAGCGAACAGTTATAAAAATTGTAGTGCTTTTCCATAGGGGATCGTTCAACAATTACGTGATCATTTTTGGCCGTTTTTTTAACCCCCCCCCCCCCCCCCCCCCCTATGTGATCACAGCGTAATCTTTTGTTTTTAACCCCCCCACCCTCGCGTTGATTACGTCATCTTCGTCCGTGCTTAAAATTTTGCTGTTTATTAGCACTGACACGTTTCTATGGGTCTTAAATGACCTAAATTTGGGAAGAGGGTGTGTCATTTTGTCAAAATGCTAGGTAAGAACTATAAAGCTACAGTTTTGATAACTTTTTACCTAAAATATACCCAAAATACTTACTTACTTCCTCCAATATACCTATAACAATACTAATGCTTGGAATTTGTTTGTCTATAGCAGGGGAAATCCCGTTTCATCTATGTAATAGTAAGTGTTACCAGTAATAAACTTCAAAATTGGACGTAAATATTTAAATATAATTTATTTTCGGAAACAAAGCGCAGATGACGTAATCATGGATTCTTCCCCCCCCCCCCAAATAATCCGATGTATATACAAGCACCCGACCCCCCCCCCCCCCTTCCGGTGATCACGTAATTGTTGAATGATCCCTAGCGGCCTCACCACTGCTGTTTAAATTCCCTTTGGTCATCGTGACATTGATGTATGGTCACCGTCAAAGTATGAAAACCGTCATTCTGTAGGATACTCTTTATACTTTATTGCACAGAAAACATATTACAGACACTTAATATTGGAAAAAAAACATGTACAAAGGCGAGCATATCTCTAAAAAGAGATCTCTTCCAGCAATCCTAGGATGGAGAGGATAATTTATTAAAAGGTAGACCTACATATATATGTGCACAACAATAAATACATCTGTAGGTAAACTGACCAGTAACACTGTAGAGTGACAGGTTTCATGTTATGCCGGTAACTTATACGTATATCCATGTGACATATACGGTGTTCGAAATGTAACAAGGTTAAGCGCGTTTCGAAAAGGCGTAGTGTATGTAACAAGCATGTGACGTAAAAATTGAAAATTTAATTACTTGCTAAATGTGTGACACTAAGAGGCATAGGCTATACTGAAGTAAACTATATATTGAGGTAAACTGTTAGGTATCACCCTGTCTTAGGTTATCGAGTCAACGACTGCCATCCATAGCAGTAGGGTAAGGGCACGGTAAGGGTGTCCGCCCTTAAGATGTCATTTATTTTGTGTTATTGCCCTGCAGTTATATGTTTAAAAACAGTTCAGTCCATACAGAAATATAACCTGTTAACGTTAAACTATATTGATGAGTCACTAACGTAATGTTTTTTTGGCCCCCGGCACACATTATACGATACTCATAGTTATAATTATGTTCCTTTTACCTTTTTGTGTAACTAGGTAAGTACGCAATTGGAACAAGTCCGTGTGGAAATAATTGATAGTTTAGAATACTGTAATGAGTGTAAGAAACGATTTACAGCTAGATATGTGTAGGGGTCAATTTACGTACCTACATTTTTTTTATAAATACATACAGGTACATACATTGCTTCTAGCCCCGCACTAGGTTAAACTGTGTCATGGGAACCAGAAACTGCGACATCGCAAACATGTAAACCTCCAAGACCTAGGGGTTAATTTCTCCCTCCCCAGCCGGGAGTTGAACCCGGGACCTCTCGCTTGAGAAGCACAGCCTCGATCGCGACGGACAGACAGAAAACTAGGTGATAAGTTTTAGGGGACCGTACCCGAAGGGTGTCAAACGGGACCCAATTACTAAGGCTCAGCTGTCCGTCTGTCCGTCTGTCCGTCCGTCCGTCCGTCCGTCCGTCCGTCCGTCAGCGGGTCCTAGAGCACGAACCGTATAGCTAGAAAGTTGAAATTTTCACAGAATGTGTATATCTGTTGCCGCAACAACAACAAATACGAGAAGTACGAGAGATATTACTAAGGGGGGTCCCCTTTAATGCAAGATACGTGTTTTTTTTTTGTTTTATTGTTTTGAGTGCTTAAGTTGTGTTGTATGATAGTACGGTACCCTTCTTGTGCGATTCCGACTCGCACTTGACCGATGCTTGACCGATTATTTTTTTTCCTTTTAAGAATCGGACTTTTTTTTTTTTTTTTTTATTTAATTATAAACCATAATATAATACATGTTCATTTGCAAGAACCACAAAAAACCACGTAGGTTTGTGCGTGGTTCGGAGTTACGCAGAAATAATACAAGTAGGTATTTACACTATTAGCAAGTAACTAGCAAGTTGGTAATATTACAATACAAGAACTAAGTATTTTTATTTCACACAAAGTTTTATAATTAGGGGTTAAGGACGGAATAAATATTGAAGACAATAAAGGCGAAAATTTCAAGTCCCTCACACAGCCTTATGAAGGCGGGCTTGTAAAAAAACACATGCAAGCTGCATGCATCAGAAAATATAAATATACTTATTAACTAGTTTTTTATCGGTTTAAAGTATTCAGCAAAATATATCCCTAATCCCTGGATGTAAGAGTGAACATGGACTGCAGCCTAATTTCGGGGTTGCCCCATTTCGCATGATTTATGATTATGACTTTGTGCGGCATGTAACGAAGAAATATTATCTTCCCTGATTGGGCTGCTGGGTAGATACCTAAGCCGTAGAGATGATTGATGTGACGTTTCATCTGTTTTGCCTTTCTTCTCAGTGCAATCGGACGTTTCATATGTTTTGCCTTTCTTCTCAGTGCAATGGGACGTTTCATCTGTTTTGCCTTTCTTCTCAGTGCAATGGGACTTTTCATCTGTTTTGCCTTTCTTCTCAGTGCAATGGGGAAGACGACGAAAATCTTATTGGCAGAGCATAGTAACTGTGGTAGTGCTCACTTGAGTTGACTGTCACAAGTCACCAGACAAACTCAGAGGTTTTGTATCTGTGAAATTAATTGCTTTTAAATCAATGTTTTCTAGCCACGCGCATATATAGAAAATAGATCTGTAAATCATATGATTAGGTCGCAGTTTACGTTACTTGGGGAGTTACTACGTCACAGTCACGTGACCGGCCGTTTTCGCGCAAATCTAAAATTAATTTGCAAAAATATTTATTTCTCCTAATATATAACGCTTTTTGAGCAATAGATGATTGTAATAGGTATGTAATAAACCTACTGAGATGCTAAATAAGTTTAGAAAAGTGGTTCAGTCCCCAATTGTCATAACATAAGTATAAAGCTTTGTCGTTGATGCAAACCATTTGATCCATTTGAAGGTACTTAACTATATTCTTAACGTTTCGATTTTCAGGGATACTTTAGTGTAATAATAACAGTACAAACGGAATGCTATTTCCCATACCGTGTTGCAGAAGTACAGCAGCAGGGTTGGCACGATTGAATCATTTTGATTTAAATCATGATTTAATTAAATTACGATTTAAATCAAAAGATTTTTTCAATAAAAATCAATCTATATATATAAAAATGAATTGCTGTTCGTTAGTCTCACTAAAACTCGAGAACGGCTGAACGGATTTATCTTATCTTAGTCTTGAAATGTTTGTGGAGGTCTAGGGAAGGTTTAAAAGGCGAGAAAAAATCGAATAATTTCCGGGAAAACCCTAAAAACAGCCCTTTTCTATTTCCCATACAAACGTTTTCTAGAGTCAATCGTTTTCTAGAGTCAATTTGAACTTTATTGCTATTCAATAAAGTTCATATTAAATTGAGGCAGTACGAAGTCTGCCGGGTCAGCTAGTGATTTAATAAAAAAAAACACTTTCTTTCACAGAAATCAACATAAAAAAACAGAGTTAGAAATTATAATTGTTAAAGACAAGGGTTGTTGAAATCTGAGAAATCAATATCAATACTCGTATTATAATATTTAAATTAAAAGAAAAAAAAACAGTTTTCCTGCCCTTCCGGTCGGTTTCTTAATTTGCTTTTGGATTTGATTGGATATCCCTTTTTCACATGTCAAACAAACCGGGAATCCCCTCGCTGTGTCTGTCCGCGCAATCCCTTGAGGGCGCGTACGGTTTTGCGCAAAGAAATAATAAAATTAACAAAAAAAAACATTATTATATAGGATTTAAAAAACAAATCGTGCTTTATTCGATTTAAAAAAAAAACATGATTTTTTCCAACCCTGCACAGCAGTAACCCCAATTCTGTCCACATTCCAGGTGCGGGACCCAGCGCCGGCGTCGTCCTCTGCCCTCCCCCAGGAGCCCAAGCTTGAAGATACCTCCAGCGACCGCGAGTGATGGCCCGAGGGAGCAAGCCACATGGCGTTACCACCCCCAGGCTGTACACCGACACCACCACGCTCAGTGGCACAGCAACAGTGAAAACCAGTTGTTGAACTAGTAAAAACCAGTTTTTGACCCAGTGAAAACCAGTTATTGAACCAGTGAAATCCCGTTATTGCACCACTATAAGACTTGTATGTGTATCTCTAGTGAAACTGTATGGCTCCCACGTCAAAAGATTTATTTTTATATGTACTTTTTATTTTTGAGTGTCCCGGGTGGTTTCCAATGGTTTTCTTAGTAACTAATTGTATGGTCAGTCACTAAATGTTATGTTTTTTTTTTGTTTATAATGTTCGATGCCATCTCCGTGGTGTCGATTATGCTTGTTTATAAATGGGATATTTGCTGGCATGATTGTTAATAGGGTTACATTTTAAAAGAAAATATCGTAGAACATGAAACAAAAAATAAATTATATAATTTTTTTACGTCACAAATTGTACTTGTATACCTATGTACCTAAGTTATGTGAAAACGTCCCATCAACCCTTTCAGTAACTTTATACCTCAGCGTTTCACTAATCTAAAATTGAAAAGGGAAAATGTTATGATTATTTACATTAGTACGGTTTGACAGGTCCTTGGGTGTCCTATCAACGATAAATCAAACAGCATAGCGAGTCCTAAGTCCTCCTAAGGGCGCAAAATGCTGTATATGGCAGTCAGTCTCCAAACAAAATAGGGATCGTTCAACAATTACGTGATCATTTTTGGCAGTTTTTTTAACACCCCCCTTTATGTGATCACAGCGTAATCTTTTGTTTTTAACCCCCCCCCTCGCCTTGAATACGTAATCTTCGTCCGTGCTTAAAATTTTTGCTGTTTATTAGCACTGACACGTATGTCATGCCACCTATAACAATACTGATGCTTGGAAAAGTCGATAAAATATGGCGAAAAAGTATAAAAATACTGAATCTTGTCACACTGTTCCACAGGGGCAATCTCGTTTCATCTATCTAATAGGTATAGGTAGTAAGTGTTACCAGTAATAAACTTCAAAATTGGACGTAAATATTTAAATATAATTTATTTTCGGAAACGAAGCGCAGATGACGTAATCATGGATCCCCCGCCCCCCAAATAATCCGATGTATATACAAGCACCCGACCCCCCCCTTCCGGTGATCACGTAAATTGTTGAATGACCACATATAGGCGACGTTGACCAGCCAAGGATGTAATTTTCCTATTTTGTGAGCGATTGCTATTCCTTCGACACTATTGTTATTCCATTTCCATTGACGAAACGGGCCCTGATCACTAGTTAATTATCACACAAAAATAAAACAATATTTTAATAATTTTTTAAATCATAAATTCTTAGCATAAATGTGTTCCATCCAGATACAATCATCCATTTTTAACCGACTTCCCAAAGGAGGAGGTTTACAATTCGTCCGGATGTTTTTTTTTTAAGTTTACAAAACATTGTTATGTACTTGATTTCATATTATGATCTCAGGGTTCGAAATTACATAGATATATTTTGGAGTAATTTGTAATTCGTCTGATATTTAAGGAGTAATTTTTAAAAGAAACAAATGGGTAGTCTTATCTAGACTCTAGGTCTACATTTTGATTTTTTATTTCGCCAGTAATTGGCATACTCCTGCAAGAGTTTGAAAATCTTTTACTAAGTATGAAAAAAAATATGTCCAGAATTAAATTGCCGCCCACAAAACTAACTAACGTCCTTCAACAATAAATACCATATTTTGTTTCACATACAGGGTGTAACAGAAAGGGGTATACAAGCCGAAAGAGGGTTGTTGGGGACATCATTCTGAATAACTTTCACTATGGGACCGACTTGATCAGAGCAACTTTATTTTTCACTCCCACCATACAGATTAGCTGGGTGTACTGAGTTAACGAAACGTACTGAGTTAATTAGAATAAAGTTGCTCTGATCAAGTCGGTCACATAGTAAAAGTTGTTCAGAATGATGTCCCTAACAACCTTCTTTCAACTCGTACACCCCTTTCTGTTACACCCTGTATACAAGGTGTGTAAGTAAATTAATTAACGCAAAATGAGAAACTACATTGTTAAGAACATCATTCTGAGCAACTTTCATTGTGAAACCGATTTGATCAAAGCAACTTTTTTTTTTCACTTCTCCATACAAATCACATGATCCACTCAGGCCAATATGTACTGGGAATTGAACAATAAAGTCGCTCTGATCAAATCGGTTTCATAATGAAAGTTGCTCAGAATGATGTCCCTAACAAAGCAGTTTCTCATTTTGCGTTAATTCATTTACGCCTTGTATACATATGTATAAGTATTGTCTTTTTCGAGGATTTCATAGATGCGTCTTTGTATCTATATTTTGATGAATGGCGTCGACTATGTTTCGATATACATACAGGGTGTTTCAACTTTGTGACCGTGTCGACACAACACAAATATTTGTCATTCTTGGCTTTACATTGATTTTATTAACGACATAATAAAGAGAAAAAAACTGCGTGTTGTCATGAATGAAACACATCGCGTACATTCTTAGAGTTACGCGCGATTTGATTGCTAGTCTGTGCGCGGAAACGAAGGGTCACGTGAATTTTCGTTTCGAAATGTCAAATCGCATACATTTGCATGTTGTCTAGAAGGGCAGACCAAATCAGTATGGTTACCACCAACTCTTAAAGCAGGACCTAAACAGTACAGCTCTGCTTTTTCATACTAAAATTTGTATGAATAATTGAAACAAAAAGTAAACTTTAGAAAAAACCGACTTCCACAAACCCTATTTGATTAGATTGAGTTTAATACTAACTGTAACCCCTTATCCCCCCCTCCCTTGGGGAATTAATTTTGTCAAATGCTATATCAGTGCTACCCCACGCGACTAAGGAACCCCTGTACAATGTTTCATGGCTCTAGGTCCACCGGTTTAGGCTATGCGTTGCCTGCCCGTCAGCCACGCATTGTATTTGTACCTACCTAGTATTGAGCAGATCTGGTGGCCATATGTGGTCTTCATCAGCAGTTCCGCATCACAATATTATGCTTACCATGTGCATTTGCACGAGTTATTATGAAAAACACAAAAATCACTATAGGTCTGCCTATAATATTTGAAGAGTTCTCTCGATTTCTCCAGGATCCCATCATCAGATCCTGACCTGGTGTCAATGGGACCACCCTTGAGGTATTACCTATACGCCGAAAAAAGATTTGTTCAAATCGGTTCATAATTGGCGGAGCAATCGCGTAACAAACATAGAAAAAAAAAACAAAAAAAAAAAAAAAAACATACGGGTCGAATTGAGAACCTCCTCCTTTTTTTGAAGTCGGTTGAAAAACAGGTCTGTACTGTTTAGATTCTGCTTTAAGGGTTGGTAGTAATTCTCTAGTATTTATGATGACACGCAGGTCTTTTTGTATTACAAGTAACAAGAAAAAACTTTAGATTCAAAAGACGATAAGAAATATTAAAAGATTTACCCAGCAGATTGACAACCTATGTATTTAGTTGAATAAACCGCGAAATCATAGATAGCTATTTGAGCCATAACTGTCACAAACTTAACGAAGTAAATTGTTTGAGCAAACTAATTATAAGCAGTGATCATTATCCTTGTGTGTGGAATGGTATCGTTAATATTATTAATATGTATCCTTATTAAATATGTCATTTTGTAAATAAAACATCCTGTAGTGTAGATAGTCATGCAAGACCATTAAACTTTGATAGTTAGAAATGTTTTTTTTTTGTTTTTTTTTTCTGTTATCGGTATAAGAACTGAGTTTTAGCGTTTATTTAAGAATTCTAGTTCTACTTGTACATTGTGATTGGATCCTAGTAATTATAAGATTTTCATGTAATTAATTAAACTAGAATGTAAGTTGTATTTAATATTCATTATTAATACTGTATTTAATGATTGTGAAATAACAAATTGAATTAACTTCTGCCCTCCATGGTGTCGAAATCACACTGTCTTGTGATACCAATTTAACTTTTAAATATGCATCTACCTACATTACTGTAGCTAATACAATCAATATTTAAGCATGGGTTGCACGGAACGATTTGGTTTCTGATGCTAAGTATATGCTAAAATATCAAAGTTTTGTGCAACTTTAGTCTTAAAATTTTAAAGGTACAGTGAGCAACACACTACTCTTATAGTTGACATTTGACTCGGAAGTGAAGAATTTAAATGATGATAGATATAAATTCTGCTGACTGTATAGGTAGGTACTTTGTGAACAACACCTAAAATGTAAATGTAATGATATTTGTCCAAATCAGAAGTCCATTAGTATTTCAGTAGATTACATGTTTAATATTTGCGTAGATTGAAAATTCAAAAAAATATTTTGACTTCTTTCTCTTAATGTAGGGTTAAATTTACCTAACTATTAGACAAGATTTTACTGAGATATTTTGTAAAAGTAATTTAATATACCTAATTATACTTACATAAATAACTAAATATTGTACCACCTCGTCCATACTATCATTGATATCTAAATTGACATAAAACATACATGTAAATAAAACATATCGCACTAAAATTAATAAGGCCTGCAAAGTTAACTCCTATCCGTTTCATTTATTTTAAAACTCGAAAAGATTTAGGTACAAGTCCATTGATTTAACTGAGCTACTGATAAGCGTTATTATAGATATTTATTTAGTTACAATATCTATTTGTGCTATTACAGTGCGCGGCAGTTGCGTGGTGTCTTCATATTATTAACCGACTTCCCTAAGGAGGAGGTTTACAATTCGTCCGGATGTTTTATTTTTTACATCGTCCATGCTCAGTAAGTAGGTTTTACTGCTGTCCAAAGAGTCCGTGAAAGTTGGCTATTGATATAATTGGATCTTGTTCCGAAATAGCTCTCTTACGCCCCTCGTGTCTACTATTATGTTCTTCAGCGTGATTGTAAAATTGCTCTTGATTTCTAAACTTACAAATTAGTTTTTATCAAATAGAATGAATTTAACAATCGAGATTTTTAACTTATACATGTTGGATCAGTGTTTGTCAGTAGCTAAGTACCGGGCGTATTGTTCGCATAAATCAAAGTAATTCTCTAGTTTAGTCGAAACGTCAGTCCATCACAATTCACAACATTGTAGATAACTAAATAATTTAACTTTACACCTACCTAATTATACTTAAGTCCTAATGTCTGGATTAAATAAATGTTTTTTGGTGGCGAATCGGGTGAAAACAATGTATCACTGACTTTTCTGTTGAATACCATAATTATTTGTAATTATTGTGTAAAGTCACTTTGTAGAAATAATTAACAATTTTGTATAATTGTTCATTTCATATCAGGGTCTCTCAGACCTTGCCAACAATAATGTTTTTTTTTTTTAAATATTACTTATGTTTGTTTCAATAAGTGTTTATGCGAGTTCAAAGAGTTGACAATTTAGAATACTTAGATGTTTACATAATGAATAATTTACTTACACACTGACTTAAGGGTTCGCCACCAAAAGATGACTTGACAGAGTCTCAAGGTACACAGGTTTTTGTTATAATTGGAAGTGATATTTAAACAATTTCTTGTCAAATAAACGAATTTATCGTTTTAGTAATGTTTATTTACCTACCTACCTTGCCTATATAGCTGAACCTATTACCTACCTATACTTACTTACCTATTTACCTCTAATCACAACAGTCAGGACGCGCACTCAAGATATTGGGCCTTACGACAAAAAAAAACCCTGTGGGCCTGCCTGTGGGTCTACCGGCATCGGCTTCGAGTTTAAACGCGCAAGAATGAACTTTATCATTATGACAATACGGCAAGTCGAACACGAAGCCGATGTCAACAGCCAATAGTCGGTAAGCCCCCTGTTTAAAATCAAAAATGTATGGGATTTAACCACAGACTTCAAGCCAGTTTCCTGGGCGCTGATTAAAGTTAACAGGTTGGTTAAATCAGTTTCGGCCAATCAAGTTCCGTCATTTTGAATAATAGCGGTTCGTGATTGGCTGAAGCTGATTTAATCAACCTGTTAACTTTATAATCAGCGCCCAGGAAACCGGGCATTAACGTTTGATTTGAGGTTAAACCATGTATATTTTTTGTGGTCAGTACAGTAAGTAACAGGGATTGTACCGTGTTGTACCTACACGTAGTCTCATAAGTAGATCATCAACACTTGTCTCTGGGGGCAGAGATACTATAATATTAAACTAATACAGATAGACCACCTAGAACAAAATATGCCACCGGCGTAAACTGAGATGCCACGTAAGCTTCTTTAGTTCGAGGCCATTATCGCTTAGTGCAGCACCATCGAAAAATTGAAAATACCACGAGATGGCACTAAGATATATAGGATTTATTCTAAGATTAGCGCCACCTAGAAGTATGTTAACTGAAACCATGGCGTTTAGTACAAATCTTACTCCTCACGCCATCTTTTTTTACGAAGGGTTACTAATTCTAATTTGTATGGGATGAGCACCCTGTGGGGGCAATTCTGGCGCTAGCGAGATTATGTCCATGGTCGAAATATCGATTTTGAGATACCGAAATCTAGAAAAAGCTATTCTTACGACTAGCCCTTTGGTTCGACCAACCGAGATATCTCCGACCCATTTTCGGTCGAAATAAATATAAATCGAGATCGTTTTCAACGGATTTAGGTGGTATCAAACAAAACCGATAACTCGACTGGGGAGATGATCTCGATAGCGCGAGAATCGGGGGCCTGAAGGCGCTCTATGAATAAATTTTAAAGGGGTGCTTTTTTCATGTGTATTTCACATTGAGCTACCACAGCAGTTCAATGGTATTCCAGGGAATATGAAAACTACAGGACAAATGCCGGAAGCGGCGATTTGTGGCTGTGACAGGTGGCCCGTATGCGGGGACCCCTAACACCAAACTGTTACCAAACGACGTAAGTTAACGCAACCCTATTATAGAGTTTGGGCTCATTTGATTAGTCTTGACAAGTTCTTGGAGACTTGTTTGTACACGCTTTGTTTTTAAGTTTCTTTTTAAGTATAAAAATATTGTCTGGCATTTCCTGCCAAGGTGTACTAAAACACCAAGTAGCGCCCTCTATGTGTAGGCATAGTACTAAAGTAATTAAAGTCATATCGCGCTATCTGTCTGTTACTCTGAGCATTATTACAAATTGCACTATCCTGTTTTTCTACGCTTCTGTAGAGTTTCAGATTTTGAACATAGATGGCGCTGGTAGTCATGACGTTAAGGTAGTTCCTTTATAGCAACATAGATGGAGCTGAGTGTTATGCACATGCTCAGCACATTACTAGACGTGTATGTTTGGAGACTGTTACTAGTTAGTTACAATACAAAGTACAATAGAGTTTTTGATGTACTTACTTATTGTACGTTGAGGTATTCTATCTTTAGTTTCAAAGATCAAGCTTAAATTAATTCTATCTATTCATTTCATTCTATAGAAACTATATTAAATATATTCTAGAAGTTATGTTTAGTTTACTTTCAGTCTTAGTTGTAAAGTTGTTGTAAGTAGTAGGTTTAATGATATTAATCTTTGTATATTTAAGTATTTTTGAATTTGAATTGATGTAACTATTGTAATTATGTATTGCTAACAAAATATTATACTATGTAGTATACAAAAAGCTTCGAGCAACACGTAGGAAAGGCCGCGTTCCTCCAAGACAAAAAGTTATGATATGAGTCTACCTACAAACTTAACTGTCTTTGTAAACATTCTGTAGTTTTCAATCCAGCAACAAATACGAGACAAATACATACAAAAATGTCAACAAATCAAAATTCTCAAGTTTCATACAATTACTTCACTTTTGGCTTAAGCAAGAAAGGAACCGTAAGCTGGACATACAATGAATATTATTGTTGTGAATATCTCCTCATTTTGGCCCATTGATTCAATTTATTTTCATTTTTAGGTTATTCCTTCCGCCGACCATCTCAACCAGAGAAACCATGACTGCTGCGGCTGTGGTTCAATACGAGTCATTCATCAACGATGTGCTCAAACCAGACCTCGGGAAGATTGAGTCATCACTGCAACAAGTAAACGCTGAAATTACTGATCTCATAGAACAAAAACAGACACTGAAAGTGATATTGGACAAGAAAGTTCATCCCAATGGATTCAAAACTCAAGTAAACATTGGTTGCAACTTCTTTCTTGAAGCGGCAGTAGAAGACACATCTACTTTACTTATGAATATTGGTTTAAATCACTACTTGGAGTTTAAAATAGACGAAGCATATAAGTATTTGGATGCTCGAATTAAAGCATACGAAGATATGTCTGAACATCTCCGGAATAAAGCTGCTGATACTAAAGCTCATCTTAAACTAATGCTTTTCAATTTAACAGAACTACGGAGTACAGAGGCAAGTAAGTAGTTCATAAATGTCAGTGTTTTGATATTAAGTTATTTAAAGGCTTACTTTGTAAATATAATTTAAGGACAATCAAGTTATTAAAACTATGTGTTCATGTTCAGTATATTTGAAGGTATTATTTACTATCATCCCCATGTTTAGTAGTCTGCTGACATCAGCAGTTTTTTGAGTTAGTATGTTATGTGGTATGATTCGGGAACAAACTGCAGCCAGAGATGTGTGGGCTCGAACCGGTGAGGCTTTTGCCCAGCAGTGGTACACCGCAATGGGCTAGATAAAAAAAATGTGGTATGATATATATAAAGTATTTTAAAACACCCTTTCGAGATACAGAGCTCTTAAGAAAAATTATACGAGCCCGAGTCATTGGGTTTACGAGTAAGAATCCCAGGGTTCTGCCTACCACTGAACCACACAGCTACAAATATTAAAAGCTACATAGGCTGGATTTAACCAACAAAAAGTTATACGAGAATAACTATCCCGGGGATAACTTGTATGACAATGACAGTTCAAAATGAGGTGATCTGATCTGAGTGTCACTAGTGTCTATGAAACTTCCGAAATATGTCTTCTGACTGACATATTACGATACGAATAAGTATAAGATCCTAACATTTATAATAAATTCATCTCATAACAATGACCACAAACGCCACAAAGTCACGGCAAAAACACGTAGGTACCAATTTTTTTTTTTTTGTATACTAAATACTTTTCGTGAAACGTAAACTTCAATAAAAACTACATTTATTTATGCCCAATGACCTTTTGGATAGTAGTTTCTGTTCCTTGGGATACTTTCAGCATATGGGTAGCCATAGGAGCGGTTTGTTTAGTAATTAGATTCAATATAACCCTTCTTGCACTAATTGTATGGACCCCAAACTTTCTTGAGTCTATCAAATATTCAAATCAGCCCATATTGGCTGAACTGTGCGCTTTTCGAGCTCGTCGAGCTGATTCTCAGACTTAAAAACATACTTAGCTGAATAATTAGGAATAAACTTGAAGTAGCTGTTAAGAGTTTCGTCCTTAGTTGAAAAAAAATGCCTTTTAATTATTAGTAGGTTTTTTTATTTAAATTATTATTAACTTAACTTAGATATCTATAATAACACACAACTCCCATACGGAGTGGCAGAGGCACAATAAAAGTAAAAATACTTATTTATTTCAATGAGTTTTAATTGAAAACAGTTAGTTAATTAGGTGAAAAATCTACTATTTATTACTACTAAATGCTTTGTGATGATTGATGAAGATGAAAGATAAGTTACCGATCTATTCTGAGTTTCTTAAGTTATCGAACAAAATTTTAAAAGTTTTCATACCTTATTTTGTGTGGTATCCCTACTAGATGGCGCGACTGTATACTGCCTAGTCATTGTCTAGAATGCCGGGTCTCTTTAGGCAATGTGTGAAAGAATATCTCAAATGAACTTTATTACTTACTTCTCGTCGCTCACCCACCACTTCGCCCTGTTAGTCTTCACAAAATAAAAGGACGCCCGTTTTGACAGTTCACGCCCATGAATTTTTAACTCCTAATGCGTAGGTAATAAAAGCCAACTGTTGCGTACAAGCAAAGCGTACAAGTTGCACCTAGGAAATCCGCTTCTATTACCTAAGCGTTAGGAGTTAAAACTTCATGGGCGTGAACTGTCAAAACGGGCCTTTTATTTGGTGAAGACTTTAATATTTCGAGGCCATTATCGCTTGGTGCAGCACCATCGAAAAATTGCAAATACCACGAGATGGCGCTAAGATATATAGGATTTATTCTAAGATTAGCGCCACCTAGAAGTATGTTAACTGAGACCATGGCGTTTAGAGTACAAATTTTACTCCTCACGCCATCTCTTTTTTACGAAGGGTTACTAATTCTAATTTGTATGGGATGAGCACCCTGTGATCATACGTGTAATAGGATACCAAATGTCTGACAATGGCTTCAAGTACCTGCACTTATAAACGAATTATTATAATTAATAAGCAAAAACTGCTGAAGAAGCGAGGGTGAGATGAGACGCCAAGATTCTAAATGGCACTTAACTGCTGTCTACCCCTTTACAGTGATAGCGCTGTGATACGAGTGTGAGACGACTACATTAGAATCAAATTAGGGGGCAACCAGGTTTGCATATGTTACCGTCAAAGTATCAAATCCGACATTCTATAGAATAAAAGAATACTGCTGCTGAAAGAAATCTCTTGAGATATACTTGTCATGTCATTGTAAAATGTATTATTTTGTGCGATAAATTATATTGACTTTGATATATTCAATACCGCATTGTATAGAAAAGGGCAATAATCAAATTGTATATCAAATTGAAAGAACTGAAAATTTTGTATTGCACACAAGCTATATGTGATTAGATTAATTAAACATAAGTTAATTGATAAAACGGCTTATCTATCTATCTATCTATCTAACTGATGTTGAGATTAGTAATCTGTGATCTGTATTATAGGGTCTAGACATCTGTACCCAGATCTTCATGCTTAGTATACAGCGCAGGGAGTGGGTAGACAAATAAAACAGCACAATCAAATAAAAGCTTAGCTTTATTACTCGTTATATTCACGAAGAAACATCCCTCATTCGTATCAACAAGTCCCTAGACTGAGAATACAAGTCGTGCTTCGCCGGTATTAGTGGTATCCGATCAATCGAGAATTTAGAAATTTTGTTTTTAACAGATTTTACGAACCGAATTTACAGCAACATTCGAGTCGTTCGCGAGTTACATAAGTCGACCCGGAGGCCGATCACGTTTTTAATTTAGAATACACTTTAACTTTCCATAATATTTTTTTAATTCCACTTTTATATCGCTAATACACCAAACAGTGGTTAGTTCCTAAAACATTCATGGACAAAGACACACGCTCGAAAATTATAAGCATTATGACAATGTGATATTATATTAATGTATAAGTATTGTTGTAGTATTAAGAATCATAATAATTAATGCGTAGTTAGGTTAGGTTAGTTTTCGTTACATTAGGTATGATTTGTCTGAGGCCCACAGATTACAATAGTACCTAGCCATCCCGAGACCAATACCGAGGAATCGTTTTCAATTTTTATTTCACCTTAAAATCGTTTTTTTAATTTAATCTTTTTTACATCCAGAACCATATAAACATCTTTATTTATATATTTTTATCTATAACTCCCGCTCCCGCGCCGCGCCCGCCTGCGCCGGTCAACTTTTTATTTACAAATGGTTAATGCTCCTAAGCTTTTAGTATCCGAAGCTATTCTTAAAATTAAATACAAAAACGCATGACATTTCTAAATTACCTAGCCGTCTTCCATTTTGTCACCGCTATAATTTATGAAATTTTGATCTTTACACCAACTTTAGAAATATTCAATACAAAAATACTCTTTTTGAATAAAATTTTATACACGACGAATTTATCGTCGGAGTGGGGCCGGGGCGGCGCGGGGGCGGCTCCGAAAGAAAAGCTTTGAGCCTCGTAACCTTAACATCATGAAATTTGTACTAAATATATCAGCCGCAGCGGACGCGGTAACCATATCACTTAGCCCAAATGCGAGGATGCCGAAATAATGCCTAAACGCTTATTAACAATAGAGTTTCATTTTCAACTGTCGCTGAAGCGTTCTGTCCGTCGCGGTACCGACACAATGACGTCACTGTGGCCTTGTACCACTTGTACAACGTCGGACAGAGTGTCTCGGACGACTCTACTAAAATAGTTTCGTTTTAATTTTGATACTAATTTTTATCACCGGCATCCGCGTCCGCTCGCTGTCGTTTACAAAATACATTTACGAAATGTGCCACACTAACAAGACTGCAGCTGAAAACTAACGAACTTAACTGGAACTCAACTTACGTGTACGATACGGAAATTAGACGTACTTAATGTAATTGCTGTTATAATGAAGACCACATGGATATTGAAAATAAAATCCAGTTTAAAATATAAACGAATGCTCTGTTTCGAGTTTGAATGACTTCCAGAGATTTTTCTTTTTGTGACAATTGTTGCGATCTTCTTTATAATATTTTCAACTTACACTATCGGCAGTTTATTTTTGAAGACTCTAAAGCTAATCCGTGCTCAATTTTGAGTTAGGTTTCTCAGGATTTACAATGTAAAACGGATAAACTTACATATCCTTCTGAACACTACCAAATGTTTCACCATCTTATTCATATATATAGAAAAGTTGATTGATACAGCTATTTGGTACATCTAAATGTTTCTAAATTCCAAAAATGAAATGCTATATATAATAGAGTCTATTACAATTTCGACAATTTAGGAACCATAATACCCAAACGTGGAACCAAAACATACTATCAAGTTTTCTTTTTATATAATTTTGAAAATAACCACTACAATTTACTTGATTTTATATTGATAGTCCAAACATTTATAGACGGATTCGAAAATATGACAATGTGAAATAAAATTTCATAAATACTCGTACATATGAACAAAGGTACATTATATCTAGATACAAGATTTTTGAACAAATAGATAAGTACAGGCAAGGTGGTAAGACCTGAGGATTGCGATTGTGTGCGTGCACAGAGCTGGCCTGAAATACATGACAAGTGTACACTACACTGACGAAATTTATATAGACACGTCTCACACTTCGTCGCAAGTCTTATATGCGAATGGAAGCAGTCACACAAAAGCATTTCTCAGGTGTCGCCTTCTGGACTGTAATGATGTTGCCGAAAGGGCCATTTTAATTTAATCTACATATAGATACAAACATGAGCTTTAGTCAACACCGAATTTTGTACTTTTTCTGTGGAATGTTTTCCCACGATCACTGTGGACTAAACATTTCGATGTTTCAGACTTGAGTCTTTACACTAATTTAGAAAAATTGTCAACCTATAACTTATATTATAATTTTAAAGAATCCAAACGCCAAACATAAATATACATTACATATACGTAAATAGAATCAGCGAAGTTGCATATAATATACGTAATATCCATAGTGGTCTCGTGGCGATGTGCTGTACAGCGAATCACACAAGCAAACAATTCGGTTATCATGTCTTCAAACGCGATGCCAAAGGAAATCTTCACACTCTTGCTTTGTCTTAACCATGTCAAATTAATTTTGTCAAATGATCAGAACGGCTCCATGTATCTGCTAATACTAATACGGCATGTCGGTGTTTACAGTCGATGGGAAATCAATACTTGTATATTGTAATATGTGTTGCGTAGCCTGCTTTAACGTCTATATACGGAGGATCTATGGAGAAGTCGGAATAATGGACTCATTACTTACTAGAAGGAATAAAACATGTGACGATGAGATCAGTTCAGAGCTAAAACGAAACACTTGTTACGAGTTATAATTAGGGAAATTCCTTGAAGTCAATACCATTGTGCAACTGTAATCAAATCAATTCCTTCGATGGCGTTCGTTTCTCTCAATTCCAAAATTTGTAATTGTTGTTTGTGTGTTTCGTTTTAGCTCTGCAACTGCCATGTCATGATCGAAGGAAACTAACAACATGAAACATAACACAATTTGTAACGTAACATGGATGCTCTATGTCGAATTTGCCAAACGGCGACTGCGCACTCTCCTGCTGCCGCGAATCGTGGAAAATGAAACCTGGGCTATTGCTGAGGAGTTACTGATGTTTATGGAGGCCTAACCAAGCTTGGTTGATTCATCTCCGAAACAAGTTCGTACGACTTCACAAGTTTTTCCAAGTCGCGAACCTAGTTGGCCAGAGAATCAATTTGAAACTTAAAACCAGTATTTTTTCTTAAAAAGGGTGTCTTCTTGTGTTGGGAATGTGTTGTGTCGATGTCGCAAAGCGCTTCTGTATCTCGTCTTTACCTAACTCGCTTATCTCCTACTCTAAGAACACCAGTCGACGCCTGGTCCATCCTAAACTGAGGTACTCTTACTTATTATTGTAATAGTTCAAATGGTTACAAATGAAACGACAACAAACGTGTAATATAAAATGAATTGCTTACACCTGCTTAGCTAGGTCCGTCCGTCCTCCCCGCGCGGTTAAATACTCCAAAATTAGGATGGTATAATATTTTATTTAACTCTGCAAATGAACCGTAACATTCCATTTCTATTGAGCTTACTTAAATATCTTTAGCGCTAAGATAGTTTTGACATTATCTCTTCTGTTTTATAGTCTATTCATTTATGTATTTTATATACATGTGTCTATACATCTCTGTACAACTATCTATCTAGCTTATTGTGTTATTCTAGAGAAGAAGCTGGTTTGTGTTTATTTGTTTGCCTGTGAACTGAGGATGTAAACTGAAAGTGTGGCCGCGTGGCGGGGGGGACGGTCGGTATACTACTTGGTATAACAAATACATCGAGATGAGCGCGGCTCGGCCTGGCTTCCGAATGTCAAGTCGCTGGCTCCACACAGCCGTACAAAAGTTGTCAGGACTACCTAAGGGTCAGTATCTTGAAGATCTATCCAGTGCGTCTCTCGTTCGGAAGCTAGGCGCGAACGGTCGCGCACTACGTATAACTACGAATCAAACTAATTAATCTTCTATAGTATAATAGTGTGTGTATGTATATTGATCGTTCAGATTATGTCGAACTGCGTCATGCGCGGCGAGCGTCGCAGGCGCACCACGGGACTCCGGTTGGGCGGTCGGTACTATTGAGGGCCCTTGGTAAATTTTATTATTCATTTTCGTATAAAATCAACATTATTTTTGAAGGCACTTCTGTTCGGACGAGGTGGCCCAGTGCGGTTTTTTTTCAATATCTGCCAGATGTATAAACTTGTGTGGTGAATTTAGCGTTCGGTCAAATGTGTCGGTCTATTGGTTGATGCCTTCAACTATTTCTTCGGTTTTGGATGTGGGGTGCGAGTCTATTATGAGCGTTGATGTCGCCGTGGTGCGCCCACCGTACGGGGCTTCGAGAATTCAAATTTGAAGTATCGGTATTTAATTCTAATGTATATCGGTAGGCGTACGGTTAACTGAATTTGGAATTCGTGATTATTTCCCTAAATATTACTGTGGATTATATTGTAGATAAATTAAAGTCAGATATAATTTTAGCGCCCGTTCAGCGCATGATGGTGATGGAAGTACCGCGCATGACTTCGGAAAATAGTATTTATCTAGCAATTGAACTTAACCCTAGGCCAAGCCCCAGAAGCCTGGAGGCCTGAACTGAAGATGCGATCCGAACTTTGCCGAAATATATAAAAAGTGAACCAAGGATGTTTACATTTAACTTCAACTCAGGATGTCTGAGTAATATTAGAATTTTGTGACTGTATCAGTATTTTATTATTTATTGTATAATTTTCTGCAAGAACAGAAAACCGGTTGTCAGTATAAAAATAATTGTATAAATCTGTTGTCTGTGGATCTAAAAATAACCCTGGTCTATTGTACTAATTACTATGGTTAACGTTAATTATTCCTAAAATAAGTATGACGAGGTAAAGGTTGACAACTTTCGGCCGCTGGATGCAGGCCTTACTCAAGAAAACGCAAAACTTAAGAAAATGCAAATACAAGAGATAACTCAGGAAACAAGAATCGGAACCATAACGGAACCGAAGGACAAGGAAACAAAGGGAGAACAAAACGAAAATAAAAACAACAAAACATTTCAAACTTAAGCAATTAATATATTAAATCGATTTTTTATATTAAACCCTTAAATAATAAATCAATAAATGATTTTTTAAGATATACACAACTATAAAAACATTTAAGATAATACTTAATAATATAATAATAATTATATATAGCGAAATATATTATGTGCACAAATAAAATTCTAGGTGACTTAAAATTTCTCTTACTCGTTATAACCTAATGAATTTCCTAGTAGAGCGCGGAGAACCCTACACTCGACGTCCAAACTTCAAACTTTCTTTATAATTTATTTAATTTTTTTATCAATAATTTTGAATCTGAAGGCCTAAATGCGAGTGTCGTAAAATTTTGGTGTGCGAAACGTTCGTCCAATGTGTTTGTTTTATCGTCGAGCCGCTCATTCCAGCTGTTCGAGGAAATTGGGTGACTTGAAGTACTCGGGAACGGCATCGTCCATCCTGGAGATGACCTTATAGATGGACTTCTTCCAGCTCTGCTCGCTGTCCTTGCCGCCCTGGATCGCGCGGAAGAACTCGCGCAACGTCTGCTCAATCACGAACCGGAAGTTCGGTGGGACCTGCAACACAGAACAGTCATTTTTAGTTCCATGATTGAATTTTTTGTGGAAAATTCTTGTTAGAGCTGAAATTTGGAGTTCAGTTCAGTTCAGTTCAAAATTTTTATTGACCATAAAATCATACATATTACTTAGTCAACGTCAATATAATATTAATATTTTTGTATACTACCGCCCGTTCGGAAGTTGTGGGCTTAGGGATGGAGCAAAGAAGGGCAAGAAACCTCCCCCGTACCTCTTTTAAAATATCAGGAGCCTTAAAAATACAATCTTATGTATTTCTACTTAAGTCTAAGGAAATACACCGAGGAGAGACGTACTGACTCAGTCCATCGCCCCTCTTTGGATTTCTGTGCGCTGAGATGGTAAAGACCATGCAGTTTTGTCATCTAAATATTCTTTTACACTGTAATAAGACTTCTTCAATAGGCCGTTTTTGACATAGTTTTTGAACCTGCTTGGAGGGATGGTATACGGATTACGAATTGTAATTGTAATCAGTGGGCCGTTGGCCTTTTGAAGGAAATGATTGTATTTTGCTATTCGTTCATATCCATAATAATGATTAAATTCTTTCATGTAGTAGAATACCCCAGTCGGCAGAGATTTCAGTCCATAAAAAATTCGAGAAAATTCCGAATTCAACGAAGCTTAAGTTGTTTGTGGCTATTCAGTAGTGCTACACACAATTTTCCGAACAAATATGGCTTGCTAACTTGAGGAGGGGTGAAAAACCGGTTTTTTGGGACTTCTTCCAGTTTTTCACGTTTAATTTGAAAAAAGTTAATAATTGAACGAAATAGTGTAGGAGTGAATCAAAGATGACAAAATTTCGCGTCGATAACAAAAATAAATACTAAAATTGGTCCAGTAGTTTGACTTTTATTGGGGTCCAAAACACTCCTAAATCAATTGTATTTACCAGGCCACGTCTGCATATAATCGTTTTTGACGGTATACTACATCGCTATTGCATGTTCCAGAACATATTCCAGGTCGGGATTTTTCGGTTTCGGGATACCCATTGGATTTGGATACCCGTTCATTCTATGGATTTATTGTTTTGGGAGTATTTTGGATACCGATAAAAGTCAAAGTACTGGACCAATTTTAGTATTTATTTTTGTTATCGACGACGACGCGAAATTTTGTCATCTTTGATTTACTTATACACTTAGTCTTACGATTATTGAATGTTTTCAAATTAAAAGTGAAAAACTGGAAAAAAATGGTTTTTCGCTCCTCCTCAAGTAAGCGCAAGCTTCATTGTGCCGACTGGGGTAAAAGTCAATCGATTTTTTGGGTTATTATTTTCTTTTGTTTAATTCCAGATACTTAAATGTCTTTAGTTTGAGGTGAAACAAATAAAATTGGATCAACATTTTTATAATTTTCAATCTGTAAAATCACTAGTAATTTCCCACTTCATATCTTCCCCATAACGTCATTAATCCTATAATGTAAGGTTGCTCAAGACTTACGATTCTCACCTCAATGTGGTTATTTCTGTTGTAGTGCAGGTTGAGCACCCTGTACAGCTCTGAGTCACCAGCCACGTGCAGGTCATCTGCAGACTTCTGGCCCTCACTGATCGCCTGCCGGGCGTACTTCTCCATCTGGATGTAGTAGAACTCTCTGGAAAAAGGAAAATTAAATGTTAGTTTTTGGTTTAACCTTCTACCTACTTGTCCTTTACAAAGGACGACATATCAATGAATCATATCTCTAATCACAATTTGCTGAATAGCAGTTTCCATCGCAGTTGCGAAATATTGCGAGAATTGAAAAATAATGTTAAACTATAGAAAAAGGCTCCGTGGTAGGATAAGACAAAGAATTACAGAGGCCTAATATGGGTTTGAAAAAGTGTTTTAAATATTTATTTGCCTGTATCTTTTGGTATATGCGATAAAGTATTAAGTAAGTAGGTATTAAAGATAGTTTACATTTAATTAGCCTTGAAAAGGAAATTGCAGTGACATCATCATCATCACCTATCTGTATATTTTAATTTGTATAGGCTAGGTAATAAAAAAATATTTTATTATTCAAGTGACAATTTTAGCGTCATCTCATGTTTTGCTGCACCTAATTATTTCGCAAAATTTTCCTTCCGATTTTTCCACTTGCGATTGCGCTCTTGTGCCTCACAATGAGCACGAACACTTAATTGCCGCCTCAAATGTCGTTATACAGCCACTAGAGGCATAAGAGCTGAGTAGGTGGGAAAGGATTTGATTAGCCTGTTTCGTTCATATCGCTATCTTCTGCGCCTAGCTGATGAGGGCCGGGGTTGTGCAGATTGATTTGTAATTTGATTTCCAATATTGGTTTTAAGTTGTTTGTTTTTTTGGCTGGCTTTTCTTTGAACCAAAGTGCAGCCCTGTGGAGCCCCCATCCTTAACTACTACTTTTTAAGAAAAGTAGTAGTTCACGACACGGCTATAGCCTGACGATATGCAACTCCGTAATTTTTGGAAAATATCATTTGTTTGTAGGGTTCCGATCCTTAAAAGAAAAATTCTTTATAGAATCACTTTTTGTCTGTCCGACCGTCTGTCTGTCTGTCTGTGTGTCAAGCAAGACTTTTTAGATTAGACGTATCGAGCTGAAATTTATATCAATTGTTAAGGTCTGTGGTCGTATATAGCTGTGAAAAAAATAACCTAGTAGGTCAACGCAATCGAACGCTACGACCGTTTATGCTGTAAAATTCTTGGATTGTCATAGTAATCGCAACTGTCTACAAAAATATTCAATTTGCCTTAAGTACATGAATGACATTATACTTTAGTTTTTTTATGGAAACCTAATTACACGTGTTACCCTCTCCAAGTGTGATCGGAACCCCTTGGTGCGCGAGTACTATTCGCTTTTGACCGTTTATTTTATTGCGTCTGTATTTATGAAGGATAGGCTAGGAGCAACCCTAGCTCAGAGCTCAGTGCTCACTGCTCCGCCCGCATCGAGAGTCTCGCGAGGCTAATTACTTACGTTTGCATTCAGGGCAGCTAATTCACTTTTTAGATCCCCACCACTGATGCGTTGCGGACGTGAACCGCGCCTAATAAAGTGACTACGATATCCTCTTTCTAACGGTGATGCAAATCGCGTAAGGAAACCTTCATTTGCTGCGGTGATGGGCTAGCCCCATAATAATTACAAGGAGTCTCTGTTAGTAGAACACGCCAATCTACTGCCTAGTAACATTAGTATTTGGGCCTTTTAGAAGCCTTTTAGACACAAGGTTTGGTTAATATTTGCGATAAACCTTGTGCTTTGTTTTTGTTTTTGAAGCAGCAAGATATCTAAATAGAACCTTGTGGTTAGAGGATAAAATAAATAATTAGGTTTAATATTCCGTCCGGTAAGTAATACGCATACCTAATTGTAAATATCCATATAGGCATTGGTACAAGATTGACGCATTGTACTAATGATGTATCTATTGTTTTATTACCTTAATAAATCTAACGAAACAAGCTATAACCAAATAAAAGGTTTTAAACCCCGAAACAATGGCAAGTCTCATTTGCCCAATCGACAACCCTCGGCGAAACCGAATCCCGCCAATGCGACTAAAAAAGAAAACCAGATGTCATTCGGTTTTCAAAAAGTATTGCATTGATCACCTGCGATGATGTCTGAAAGCACTCGTACCCTGCTCCCGGCCTATTCTCATCTCATTCGTATCTACCCAGCACCACTTTGCTCTAGGCTTCTATTATTTTTTAATTGGCACTCGGTTGTTGTGTTATTGCTAACGTAATTAATTGAGTATCAAATTCCAGATGTTACTTTTACGGCTGGGTGAAGTTATTTTTAGACTATTCTACGCCATGTTAGTTTGGTGCTTTTGGTTTTAGAACTCTAGGTTCTTTGTATCTATCTACTGTGAATTAACAATACAGTTTAAACGACTCAACATATCTATCAAGTAACATTCTCACGCCAGGCAGAGTCTCGGTACATACTCCTATCTGAATTTCTAAACAGATGTGGGACTCTTATGTCGGAATAGTAATTATGATAATAGTTATTGGTAACCATAAGATCACTTATTACTTTTATAATTTCTTTACTTATCTTGGCTAAGTGAATTAATTGAGTGCATCAATGAAAGATTTAGTTGCATCGGTATCTGATCTAAATGACATGACACTTGATGAAGAAAATTAACTTTACATTTTCAGGTACTTTTAAGAGTCCAAAAGGCGTTACAATTATAAAACTCATTCTCAAGGTGAATTTACATACAAAATATAGATACAATTCAAAATATCTGCTTGATTCATTCAAGTAAGTTGCCGTTAAGTTATAGATACGAAGAAACAGCTGCTTATCTGACAATTCCCTGCTTCCAAGAAAATTTAAACTCTAGATAGTTAATTTCAAAATCGAAATTCGCTAAACCAAGAACCAAACATAACTTTGATTCAACTGCAAATCGAATAGCAAGCTATGGACTGGTAGGAGTTTATGCGGATCGATTTTATATCGTACAGTATCAGAAATAGGTATTACTATGGCGTGTTCCGATGCAAGGTTTGGTGCACAATGGATTTCTTAAGATTTCGCATCTTGCGTCTACCTGAGTTTAACATCTTACGTTTCTTTGTCGTTTAATTTAACCGTTGACTTTTTTTGCTAAATTGATTCAAGGCAAGACCAAGTTGCAACTTTCAATATATTACTTAGGTTTCTGAATCAGTCAGTATTGAAATATAGTTGATAAGTAAAACGGATGTATGAATAGCAGCAGGCAATAACAGGACGATCTTACTAACAGTAGTATACCTCCGAAAATAAGAACCTGTAATGGATGAATTTATAAAGCAAAGGAGCTTCATCATAGTTAGTTTCATCTAAGTATTTAGAGAGAGAGAGAGCCTTTGTAGAGAAGAGGCCTATGCCCAGCAGTGGGTCGATGTGGGCTGAGGATGATAATGATGATGAAGTATTTAGTTTTCAACACACGATTAAAGGAAATTATTTTCTTTATAACATTTAATGTCCATCTCCTTTAGCTGAAAAATCCCTTTATAGAAAGGCATTCCACTAAAGTCCCCTTAAGAGCCAACACTTTGGATCCTGAGGTACCACCGGCAGTACACTTTGGATCCTGAGGCAGTACCGTACACTAAGGAGCTAAGGGTGGTTTCACTTCCCCTCAAGAAACCGCCGAGGTTCCCGTGAGAACCGACTCTTACCACAGCGCCATAGACATAGATGTATCGTTGACTGGACCGCAATACTTTGTGCCAAATCCTATTAATGTAAAAGTAAAGTAAATGTAGCCTATTAATGTCCCCACCGAGAGACACAGGCCTTTACGAGTAAGATTAAGTTAAGAATTTTGTATCGAGCATGTTATAGAATGAACCCTGCATTTAGGAGTATAAGATATAATAAGTTGTATACGAAATAATATTATTGTATATCAATTTATGATTGCAAAAGGTAGCTATAAAGTAGAGTGAAGGTTGGTCTGCCAATGTCATAGAAGTCGGAATTTGATACCAGAAAAGAAATGACAGAGATAGACTGGGCTATTTTATTGACTATCGATAATAACTCGAAAATATAGAGTGTAAATCTCTATCTCTCTCTCTGTGTGTATCTCTTCTTTTGCCTTACAATTTTACTTTTGAATTAAAACTCTTAGCTACAGTGTCAATGCCATGTCTTTTCCATTATAACTCTGCTTCCCACAGTTTAAGACGCCTTGCAAGGGGTCAATCTTTTGTTTGATTTTTTCTTAAATTCTCCCTTCTTGGTATTGTTCACTTGGTGTTTGCGAATTCAGCTTATGGAAGACGGGAATTCTTTCTTCTTCCTTTTGTATCACCGTCTTCGACCCCTATGGGTGAACCTATGCTAGTGCACATAATGTTCTAAATATAGGGCATTTGAGTTCTTTTTACGGTTTTCATATCTTACGGTATTTGTTATATGCGGGCTCTAACACCGCTGGGTATTTTTAGTAAAGTAGGTTAAGAACTTATCGTAATGCGGTTTTCCTTCAAATCGTTCAAGCTAATGTTTAAGCGTAAGTACGTACTCAGGTAAGTATAATTTATTCAAAACATACTATTGAAATTTAAATGGTTCGCCGACAAATCTTATAGTTATAAAAGGTTTAATGACGTTTATTATTACTCAAAACACAGGTCACTTACGTGATAACAAATAATACAATACGAGGTGACAGCCAACAACAACAACAATAATTCGCCATTGTTAGGTCGTTCGAGCGGTGTGCTTCTGAGAGTGAAGGGGTTAAAACTTTATTGATACATTGTGGTGCAAGTTTTGATTTGATTTGATTTGAAGAATATAATTTTGGTTGGCAATTGGCATTTTTAAAGGTAAAGCCGACCCAGAAATCTATTGCATCACAAAAAAATTGCCTCAGCAACTTTTATCCCTGACTTTACATAGCGCCTTAAACACTTCCTAAAAATGAATGTACATAGCAATGAACAAATTCGAAATCACAATTTATTGAATGACAACTGCGAAATATTGCGAAAATTACGAAATAATGATACACCAGAAAAAGGTTTCACTGCTACGATTTTCATGCAATCGCAATCTCGTCCGTTCTTACTTTCTTCCTCCACGTTTTGCCTTGCTAATGCAATGCATCACAGGACAGGAGCTATACGCCCGTACTGCACTGTACCGTACTGTATCGGATACTGTATTGTATACCATATAGGAGTAAAACAAAATTGAAATGCAGCAATGATTCGCCCTAGGCTAATAAAGCCCTCGAACCGGATGCAACCAGACACATCCCCCCTTCCAGTCAAAATAGTTTCCAGACTTTTCCGTTCACTCATTGCGATCTCCCAAAAACAATGGTTATTAAAAACCTACGGTAACTTGCTTAAATGATGGTGGGTTTTATGCAAGAGGGAGGCGGGTGGGTTGTATGTGTGTGTGAGTGGACGGTGTCCAGTGCTGCGGATGTGTGAGTGTGTACTGACAGTCTGTATCGGAAGGGTAGTGGAATGATCAGAGAGAAATTAATGATAAATGCTTAGCACGTCTAACTTTAATTGGCGATGTAACAGTGAGGTCTAAATAATAATACGTTTGTAAAACGTGAAACTACATGCAACTAATGTTCGAATATCGAAAACATACAAATGAGGAATCAGCTAAAGAATGAGAGTTGCTTTGGCCAGTTTATCGCGTTATAGATGTATTAACAAGCTAATATATTTAAAAAATAAATGACTTACGTCGTAATATCTTTACAGATCCCCACATAAGATATAATCCTGTCCTGGCCCAGTTCTCGATCAACAAACAACGAACTATCGAACAGAGCAAACTTCACCGCACACAATGAACTATGGATAAAAAACTTCAAGTGCTATTAAAAGGAGTCAAATTCCCGAACAGACCGAAATTGCGGCCAAAACTTCGCGAGTATCGCGGAAGCCTCTGGTTTTCGTGAGTCTGTGTAAAAAGTTGCACGGAGTGAGCACACACACACATGCAGACGCACACAAAGTCACGAGTAAGCGAGTAAACTAATACCAGGCCGGATTAATGCTTCAGTTAGTGAAAAAACTTTTTTTCAGCCCGCGCCGGCCTGTGCAGGGCCGGCGGAAGGGCAATCATCTTCACGCTTTCCTTCCATTTTTTTCTTCATTACGTTTGCCTACGATTTCTCATTTCACCCCACTAGAATACCAAACTATTGAGAATGAAAATCGTTCGGACTATTTGGAAGCACACTGCTTCGTTTGTATTTGTTGATTCTTTTACCTGTTCAAAGAATCATGTTTGCCAGTTACTAGAGTATACTTTTTATAGTCAAACATTTTGCAAGCAAATCGATCTTTTGTTTAAAGGTACACAGTACTTTCTAACGGTAAATTGTTTCAGTATTCGTAAGTAGATTTCTGGGTTTGTTTAGCATGCGGGCTTTAGATATTTATCTGCATTGTTGCCACTTTCTACAGCGAGCTCAAAATAAACTTCGCCTCAGGTAAGTTTCTGTATGTAGAATGACAAACCCGGCAACATTTCGGCAGTCTGTGCTCCACTAGAGTGTCTGACTGAACCAAAAATACATTTATGTATGCAATACAAATTCGCGGAGCAATTTTTTTTAGGATCTTAAAATATGTTTGAACTGCTGAAAATCTACAAATAAATGAAAGAGTAGAAAACCTTATTGAATGGAGAACGGTCTAGAGTGTCAGAGCGTCAACTCAAAGAAAAAAAAACAATAGCGTCGCAAACAAACCTAATTCTCACTACAGCCCTCGGCACTCATCGCTCCAAAAAAGAACAGACAACAGAGGAGCGGCATCCATCACAATCACCTCACACGGAACTCGATTTAAAAAGTCTCCACAAAAAGTCTGCCCCCTCCTACAGTCCGGCCCTGGCTAATGACTCCCCCCACTGACCCAGCCCTGTCTTGCAATGAACCCCACGCTTCAAAAGTTCTGCTCATTGGAGTGCTTACTGAGATTTATTACGGGAACTACAGCGTTCGGGTAGGTCGCTTATTAAGCCCTGAAAACGTGGAAGGGCTTGCATGGCCTGCGCTAAAGGACTATGGTGTAGTGAGTGACCACTCTGTTAGATGACTGTTTACGGGAGTCTGGATCCGGAAAGCTAATTAGTTCTTTGCTGGCGACAGTTATGTTTCGGGAAACCCCTTTTGAGGTTTCTCGAGTGGGAGCTGCTCAAAGACCTGTTCTCTCGGTGGGCCGGTCAGTCAGAGGTAGAAATGCATGGATGCACTCAAAACTCTACACTTAGAATTTCTCTAAAATTTTAGGTCGCTTCAGTATTTGGTTAAAAGTACGACAACGGTCGACCGTGAATGAGTGTTTATTTTTTAAATCTGCAAATAAATTTTCGTGTCAAATCTAAAAACATCTCACTTAATTTAGTTATTTTCAGCATATTTCCCTAGAGTTTGGTTCTCTGCAATGACGTGTGATATTACACCTAAGATTTGAGCATGGCAGTAAATAACGAAAGACCTAAGTAATTGGATATAGTGACAAAAAAGTTATTATGATTATAAGGGCCCTTGCACACTAGGTTGATGAAACGCGTCTTACGGCTACATGTTCAGTTTCTAACGTTTAGAGAGAGTACTTGGATGATTTCCCAAGAGTCACGTGATGACTACACAAGTACACGCCCTAAGCCGCGCCTTTTTACAGCCCTAGTATGTTGTCTTCCTTAGATATCTACCTATTTCCTTTCACAAGCTTTTTTTTGTAAACAAGTTGGTAAGTTTAAGAATTAATGTTTGTGTAGATTGTCTTTTTCTTAGATATGGAAATGTGTCGCAAAATTTAAGAAAATTTTAGCCTAGTTTAACCTCCTTGTATTATTTGAAGGAAAATGTTTGTTGATACGAGCGTCAAAAATAAAGTACTTATTTCGTTCCAATTATTATTTTCCTCAGGGCCGATTGTTCCATGGTGTATCTGCCTGATTTTGACAGAATTTGTACGTGCGAAATGTTAAATAAAGTTATTTGATCGTTTATCTGGAGATGGAACAATCGCCCGTTGGTCATTAGGCCCAATGGCCTTTAAAATTATACTTTGTTTCATAACTATAATGTTTCATTATTTCTGGCCAGTATCAACACCTGGCATCTAGAGAAACAAAAAACAGTCGCGTGATGTTCCCGCCCAAAACTCCTGTGTCATTAGAACGTATTAAGTTTTTCAAGGCACGAGTAAACATTCGTGAAAAGAATGAGCTCGCCCGCTCCTTCGAGAATACAGCAAGGAGTGCCCTGACATCGCATGACAGTCACCGTCCACCTAAAACTACCCACGAGCATTCATTAAGGGAATATTAAGTGTCAGATTAAACAAACTATTTTCGTACTCACCGTGTGTGTAAGCCAGTTTTCTGAGTAATTAAAAAACTTAATGCCTATCGAAGACAAGATAAGGCCGCGGTCGGAAGAAACAGCACTTTTCTAATTACTCTTTCATTAGCCTGATGGAAAGTGGCTTGTGTGCTGGTTTTTGTATGTGTGCGGTACTTGTGTACGTGATTAATACTAGGCGAGTCATGCGGTCTTGACCGGAATTCGGTTGCCTTTTAGCTATAATTTATCAAGAGGATTTCCTCTTTGCGAGCGATTTAACTGCTGTTTCGCAGCGCTTTTGATAGCACTCTGCTCGTCCGCGTTCCGAATTCAAATTATGAAAACTAAAATGGCGGAAAATAAAACGCACATCACGCGCCTTCTTGATTACCGGCGATAAGTAGGACCGCGCCTTGCGTGTTTTAATTATATTATTAACGACGTTGTCCGGCGAAAGGCTAATAATTCATAATGGCTTGAGCGTATGGCAATGATATGTAAATATTCAGCCGCGCCCAGCTCTGTCTGTCTACGCCTATTACTTGCTCGCGTGCGTGTGTACTTTAATTCGGAATTAAAGACATGTTATCTAAAATTTAGCTCCTCGTTTAGACTAGGCGTGACTTTCCCAATCGTCCACGGTGGACACGAAGCGAATTCTTATGCTAAACGCCGTCCTAATTGGATTGGCTGAAATAATTCCTCTATAGACTTAGGTACTCTAACATGTCGACAAGAAGTGTGTAACAGGTAATTAGTAGGTTTTCAGAAGTAAAACTACTCATAAGCTTTCTCGAAAGGGTTGTATTAATTACAGAGTTGCATTGGCGCGAATGTGGCGCGGTTATAAATGGCTGGCCACTTGGCACCCTCGCTTGGCCTTATTAAAAATGTTATCACGTAAATAAGACTCCAGGTGGCATGTGTATTAGGCGACCAATTAAATTTAAGAGTTCAGGTAACAATTAGCTAGCTAGCTAGCTATTTTCCACTTGAACTGCTAAGTTCCGCATTAACCGAGTTTATCCTGAATTTCAACTACACTTGGCGGTTTTTAATTTTCATCCCGAGCCATTTAATGTTGCATATCGAATTAAATTACCTGAAGGCAGCCAGTTTCGCATGGGTATGTTAAAAAGAGCATGCGAGTATTGCGATGGCGTCGTCGTCGGAGGCAGCAAGGCAACATTTCCGTCCCCGAGCGTGAAAAGGTTCGAGTCTAAGTGCACACACTCGTGGATGTGTAAAAAGATTAATTGGAGTGTTGCCCGCCGGGTTCCGTGGGTTCTGCTTCTAACAATTTATGTCCTAGGGAACTGCGACTGCAAGCACGGCCCACTGCAGACCACTTCTGCGACTTAATTAAGTAAAATAACTTAAACGAGTGGCGTCGCTTTACCGTTGCTAATTAGTGCTATCGCCGTCGTAGCGGCTAATTCTGCGAGTGACTCTTTGTTTGTTCCTTGCCGGAGCTCCTTTGAGGCGCGCGCCAAAAGAATTTGTCTTTGCATCGACTTTGCGTAAGGGCTGTTTGTTGACGCAAACTTTGTGCGACCAAGACTGTAGCAAATTAGCATTTTTTAAAGCCGCGTTTACACGTCTTTGGGGCGTGTCTGAGCTTAAGACGCACACGTAGAGCTCTCGTGTGGAGAGCCCTTTAAGTCCTGCATGACAACAAGTGCCGGTTAGTGTGTGGGCTTTGTCATCGCCCGTCAATAGAGCTGCGGGATTAACCTGAAGGCTATTCAAACGCTAAAGTAGCGCCACCGTGTCGTCCGATCAAATCGTGTAGATAGAGAAATTTCCCTAAACACCGGAAGTTTTCACCTGTGTACTTCCTTCCGTGAATTTAAAATGCTATTTGTTATTCTGACCCCCTTCAATAAAGTTCGCTTGAACACGTAAGGGTGGGCACATCTTGGTTTAGTAATTGCCTTCCGGTAAAGCCACCCTTTCAGTATTCTTTCAGAGATTTTATCGCGAAGGAAATGGTCATTTTCCGTTGTTGCCACAATGGCACCATTAGGGGACAATACTAATGGACTAAGGCGGACTATGTCGGTATTTTTAAAGAAAAGTTTTTGTTGTCGCTATTCTGCTTGTATTCCGTACGTATTCTTTTGGAATTGAGTAGCTAAGATGCTAGTTTAAACCACTCTTATATTATTCGATGAGCTGCAAAGTTAATATTCGTAGACGTTCCCTCGCAAGAAAACCAAAAATAACGTAAGCAAAAAAAAAACCCTACACGACGTGTACAGACGGAATAAACGATCGAGAAATTACGTAAAATTATATAAGAAACCAATTTAGCTGAACATAATAACGCAGTACAGTTAAAGCAGCCTTTAATCTTGCCAACAACGGCTTAATATTATAGAAACATGAAGACATTCTTTGACATAACAAATATAAACTTTGCTAAAGGTACAGGCAGGTAATTACCCACTAAAAGAATTTGCAGAAGAAACATTATTTTCTTCAGAAAAACTTATATCGTCATGACATCATGGAAATTAACCAGGAAGTATTGATTTATTGAAGCTCTTTGTTATTTTCATTATCTTCGACTGTTTTCTAGATAACTCTCACCTGCCAGTAAGCGTGGCTAGATAACGAATTTTCCCCTCTTTCTAAGGCATTAGCTTTACCCTTATCATTATCACACACGGGCGAATGTTTGCTTAGCACTCGAAACTATCATTCAGATATGCAACTTTTATATTAAAGCTTGCGTATCTCAAGCTTTGTCTTATCAGGTGCCTTGGTAAAAGCTGATAGGGAGTTGTATGGTGTTTCGAAACACGTATTTTTCCTATGTTTTATGAAGACTATCGAACAAAGGGTTATGGTGTAATTCAATGCTAATCTAATCTCCTTTTTCCAGGACTCCATATAATAATATTTTATGTAGATATCGATTGCTGCTTTAATGTATATTCCAAGTAGGATTAATATCATTGATAACAATTAAAGTTCCTACCAATATGAAATGCTGAAAGAACGAATATAAACAAATCAAGTTGATAGTTTGGACGATTACGTAATCAAATTGTTATTTAGGGTGACCCTTCAATAGCAAAGCTGAACTATATCTAATGAGGAAATAGTGAATTTATAGCCCCTTCGCCCTTAATTGAATTATGAAAAGGGGTCTAAGAAATCATAAATCCAGTTGGTATTTATAATTGTTTTAACATGCTATCTAACATTTGTTAACAGTTTTGCTCGAACGAACGAAGTTTTGTCATATTTGGTCAAAAAGTTTGCATATTCATAAAAAAAACTTCTAGTATTCTTTTAAAATCAAGTCTTCATAAAGTAGGGACATAAGGCCTTGGCGAAGAACAGAGAAGAGTATAGAGAGCTTACAGCCAACCTCCAATAGTGGAAGGACATGTATTATTAAGACAAAAAAAACAACATGACATGACATGGAATCTCGCCTTTTCCCATACTGGGTGGCAGAGGTCCACTTTTAGTCAGAGCTTCAATCGTCCATCTTGCGTGACATGGTCTAGCCCATCGCCGCAGCTCGATAGTAATGAAGGTTTCCTCACGATGTTAAGAATGAACATAAACTCACCTGAAGTTGGAGAACCACTTGACGAGCTGCGCAGTGTTGTTCTTGTTAAACTTGATATCCGGGAAGTACATTTTGAGAACCGCTGAGCTCGGATACCGGACCCAGAAGAACATCAACTTTGCCTTGCGGAGGTGCATCGGCGTCAACGTTGAGGAGTGCAGGGGAGTTAAAGGATATTCTGCTGATATGGTCGGCTTACATACTAGACCAGAGACTATATTATATCCAATTGACTGCGCCTGCGGGGGAATGCGGCTCGCCAAACGTTTATTGTAATCAACAAACGTTCGCATACGCAACCTATGTACGATGACAGTTTCGCAGCGGCGGGCGCGGCGACCAATCACAGCTCTCTTACCTAGTCCCCCGCCGCCCGTAA